>CM038674.1:173775063-174248636 GCA_021605145.1 Aegilops bicornis
TCAACTTTCCTTCTTTGGGAGAGAAGAACAATGGCGTAAGCGGTCGGGGTTTTCTTGAAGAAATGAGGAACAATATGAGGGAGAAGAGAGGGTTGGGTAGAGAGGAAGCTGAGAGAGAAGAGTGAAATGATGGTTGCTTCGTCCATCCAACTTACTGCTGGAAAGGAGGGGGTTTTGTGATTTGATGGCTCATTGGGCATTCTTTGCGGTAACCCGATCGAGGTAGTCTACCGTGCAGTTGGGCACTCTACTACGGAGTAATTTAGTGCATGGCTGGTGGACCCCCATGCTGGTTGTCCCACACGTCGGCGAGAGTGAGTAGCAAGGTTCCCGACGACCGTCAAGGAGGATCTGCACAGTAGAGCGAGTCCACTGTTTTTTCTGAAGAAAAATATGATTACAGCAAGCGTTTCCACTCTTACGACGGAGGAGTGCGATACACGGTAGCCACTTGAACATACACGGTGCTCCTACTACTAGGCATGTGCAGTGGTTCATACGTCAGTACTACATAATCTTGTTGCTAGTGTAGTAAGATATGACGTAACAAATGATGTTGTGCGCACGTCGACTATATGAATAGTAATGTAACATAGTACCGCTTTTTCGACTATCCGGTCGAGAATGAACGGTGAGATCAATGTTAACAGAACTAGGTCTACAGCGCACGGAGAGTACGGTGCTACAATACTCCATGAAACATGAACCATATGAAGCACGACTCAGTGTTAGGCAGGGTGTATGAAGGGTGCACGAGATGGGAGCAAAAGTTCCCTTCTCGACCCACTTTTGGGTGTTTGGCAGAGTGCATGAAGGGTGCATGAGTCCACACTAGTAGGTTAACACAAATACGAAGAGGGAACAACTATATTGAGATGAGAATGCAACCAAACACACCCACACGCTTTGTGCTACGGTGGTGATCTACACCATCGAGTTTGATCCAACGGTCATGTTCTTGTTGAGACATGGACATGCCCTTGCAGAGGACGCCTAAACACCACCGAAGTCCATCTGCTTCTCGAGGCGCATGACGTTGGTGATGCAGGGTACAACGGCCCGAAGAGCCAGCTCCCTGTCGACGGGAGCCAACTCGTCAAAGACGGCGTCCAATGGCACGAATGGATTCCGGTGACGGATTCCTGAGAGGATTCGCCGGGCAACGACGACGGCAGTCCGCAACCCCTCCTTGTCCAGCTCCGCCCCACCATCGCGCGAAGACGGCTCAGCTCCTCGGAGATATAGGTGAAGAAGGAGACCAGGTCAGGAAGCCGCAGCTCGTTGAAGTCAACAGGCTAGTCGAACGGGTTTAGCCTGACGGCCGGCATGGTCGCGCTGGTATGACGGTAGGCATTGCGCAGCCGCAACACGAGCGTGGCAACTTGGTCCACCAAGTGGCTGAGGCGATCCTGGACCTCGTCACGATCGGCCTGCTCACGCTCCAACCGGCTCCCCTGACGTCCTATCGTATCTCCCGCTTTCTGCAGCAACGCCGCCGACGCCTCGAGCATCTTTTTGGTGGACGCCTGCCGCTTTTGAAGCTCCGTGAACTCCCGCACATAATGGAGGAGCATGGCACTCCTCTCCTCCCTGAGCTCATGGAGCTCCACGTCCTTTGGCCTTGAGCTCCGCATCCTTGGCCTCGAGCTCCTATGTCAGGCGCCTCACCTCAGACTCCGTGATATGCTGCACCGCCATGGCACCAGGTAGAAGCAACGGGAGAGGAAGCGAAGGGGGTGAAACGGCTGAAAGGCAATGCAATCTACGAGAAGGCGGAGGGAGCCAGCCGAGGAGCGGGGAATCTTTAGGTTTTCACCATGGGAAAACACCAGTCGACGACTTCTCACATCGAGGAGCGATGGGTTTCTGGTGGAGTCATCGTGACTAATTACTGTCGTGCCTGCTCCCGTCAATCAAAAAATTAAAAATCCTGCCGCGCCTGCTCCCGTCAATCAAAAAATTAAAAATCCTGCCGCTCCTGCTCCATTCAATCAAAAAATTAAAAATCCTGCAGCGCCTGCCGCACCCAAAGAGTAGAGGAACGCCGTAGTGGATATTTAAATTTACCCGCCGGCAAGGAGATAAAAAAGGTTGAAAAAACAAATGTGGCGGCGGCCTAGCTAATCGGTCTCACTAGCCCAACTAGCTAGCCACCGTGCTTCACTGATATACTCGGCGGGAAAGGTGGTCTTTCGTGATTTGATGACTCATTTACTTGCTTCGGCGCTACGACCGAGGAGGACCCAGAAAACGCGCGGTAGGGCGTCCCACGTCTCGGCAAGGAAGAATATATGCATGCACCACCCGGGAGGACCCCGAAACCGGGCGGTAGGGTGTGCCACGTCTCGACACGGAGGAAAGATGTGCGTGTAAAAATATACTGTATCAGACATAGTAGTACCTATGGTTCGACCTCGGGACCCAGCCAGTCGGTCGAAAACACCCCACTAGCCACACAACTTCATCATGCTAACATGGCACGGAGGATAGGTGTGGTTAGCTCCGTTTCGACCAGCCACAACGTCTCTTGTTCTAGGCGATTCTTCTATTTCCAAGCTTGATGCCATGGGGTTCCACGAGGTCCTCGTCGACTTTCATGCGCCCGTGCACCTGCCAGCACATGCGCCTGCGCGTGCATTAACGTGCGCGCCCATGCCGATGCCCATGCACATGAATGTCTCCGCCGCGCCGTTGCCAACGCCTGTCCCCGCGCGGGTGCTAGTGCCCCCCTCAGCGGCATGGATGGCCGCCGTCGACCGCTTCCTTGCACCAACGCCAGTCGCCTCCTCCCGCTAGTTGACTCGCTCCTGGAGACCAAAGTACAGAACATTGTGGCCTTCCTTGAAGCTAGGGCCAACATCCAGGAGTACGCCAACAACGGCGCAAGACGCCACCGTCGCCGTCGGTCAGTGGTCCGATGACACACAGAGCACGGCAGAGGAGCCGCTTCCCACTGCAAGACGCCCCCGCCGCCGCCGCGTAATCTAAATTTGCCATAAAAACGTTCGGATTGCCATGCTTAAAATTCGAACGTTTATCATTTCCGTTTATTTTAGATCGATCGTCTATGAATGTAAAGGCGGAGTTAGACTGAATGAAATCTATGGTTTGATTGACTGAATGTTCTGCTAGAGCCATATCAAATTAAATATAAAACATCATCAAGCCACATGTATTCCTTCTTATCCAACGACCTAGACTGCTTCAATGTCGAGCACTCAACACGTTTAGCGTGCAGTTAATTTCATGCCAAAAATAGTGCTAATCACATAATAACACACAAATAATATCCTACTTAATATCCGCATGCACTTAATATACTTCCAAATTAACGTGCATTGCACGTACACATTGACTAGTACTACTAGTACATGAAACTGGTACCGTAACTTGTGAACGCGTCCAGATATGGTCAACGGCAACATCGCCTGCGAGTTCTTTGTGTTTGCCCGTGCGTCTAAACGCAGAAGGGGAGGAGAGAGAGAGAGAGCACACATGGAACCCACCAGTAAGTGAAGGCAAATAGTACTACGTGCTAACGATCCGGTCCCACTAATGTACTAAAAATAATATTACATGTTATCCATTAAATAGGATGTGGTAATATAAAACATTATATGAACAAAGGGGGGTACAACAAACATTGCTGTTCTACGTATGTTGCCTATTGACGTGCGGCTTGAAGGCCCTGGTCGCATGTTCGATCCTCGTCCTTTATTTTTAAATTTGTATATGGGTCCAAATTTGTTTCATGACAGGTGGGCCCCTCGGTGTATAGCTTGTAGCACTTATATTTGTGGGTCGAAATTTGTTCCATTCCAGGTGGACTATTGGTGTGTAGTTTTCTAGCTTATTTGTAATAATTAAAGAGAACAATAGAGTTTTTTGCAATAATACCATGGTGCGACATTGAAGGCGAGAAAGGACGTGCGAGAGAGCGATGACCGAGCCAGAGGGAAATCAATTGGGGGAGGTGCGGGGGTTGCAACGGTGTTCGGAGTAGTTGTGGGCTGAATGCTACAAAAATATAATCTAAACCCACCGGAATAAATGCCTACACAAATTAATCCAAGGTTGGAGTCCCCTCGCAATGTAAATAGCTCAAACTGCGAGGATGGAGAGGTAGATTCAATGTGTGGAAGATACGGCGTGAGAAAGCGAGGTCAATCGAGAGGCATATAGATAGAGAGACAAAGTGAGTGTGGTTCGACATTCATTGAAAAGATATATATGCTCTGGAGAGATATTGTCGGATTGAGCTTTTGGGAAGGGTGAGGGCTATAAGATAGAGCTTGAGAGATGATCCAGCCACATACATGTAGATATATTTTGTGCATTGGAGGAAGCAAGGTCAATCGATTACATGTATAAAGGGAGAGAGATTGAGCGAGTGTGGGTCGTCGTGCGATCGAAAGAGTGAGACGGGTTGGAGAGAGTGACCTAGATAGACAATGTGCATGAGAGAGTATACAATATGAATATGTCGATTTGGGTCCAAACATGGAGATATATCGTTTGTGACCGAGAAAGAGCGAGGCCAATCGTGACATACACACACACACACACGCACACACAGAGAGAGAGAGAGAGAGAGAGAGAGAGAGAGAGGGAGATTGAGCGAGCGTAGCCCACCATGAGGTCGAAAGAGTGGGGCGACTTGGATGGACTGACCTAGATAGACAATCTACATGATAGAGTATAAAGTGTGTCGATCGAGGCCCGAACAGGGAGATATATCATTTGTGTGTGAAAGAAAACGAGGTTAATCGAGACAGAGATAAAGAGAGCGAGATTGAGCGAGTGTGGCCCACTGTGCGGAAGAAAGAGTGAGATAGTCTGGAGGTAGTGACCTAGATAGACAACGTGCGTGCGTGTGCACGAGAGGTTGGGGGGCTATAGATAGGCAATGCATGTATCTAGCTAGAGAGGGTGGGAGGGTATGAGAGAGAGAGGGAGAGATTGGCATGGGGTATAATGGCGGGTGTGTGAGGTAAATACATTTGGTAGCAGTGGAAAAAAGGGGGTTGTGTAGTTGAGAGAGTTAGAGATCGAAACATGGAGAGAAAGAATGAACGTGTGTCAAAAATCGATAGCTTCCTAAGGTGGTTAGGAGAGGAAGATTGACCGATACAGGAAGTATGTAGCGTGTGTGCCGAGGGGGGGCTAAAAACAACATTTGAATGTAGATAGTACGAGACTTAATATCAATGTTTCAATTCCATGTACATTGTAAGATTTGAACTGAGGACCATGCATATGGGTAATTATTTCGAATTCGTGCCATATTAGGTTTGGAGAAGTTGACATTGACTCGATTGTTGTGCTATTTTGTAGGTCATATGTTTAAATCCATCCAAAGTTTTCTCACTACCATGGTGTTCATCATATACATATGAATTTGTATTGAAAAGGTAGCGTGGATACCGTGAAATGCGAAATCCTTGTTAGAAATGGAGTCTGCTATGTGACACACACTCTAATTCAAATAACTAATTATGTGACACACACTCTAATCCATGTTAGCGTGGATACTGTGGATACCGTTTCGATTTTGGTTCAAATAACTCCTCATTAATTAATTTATAGTATCTCATTTCGAATGACTAATTATTTGCAAGGAAAACATGGGCATGGTAATACATACAGATTTGTTTGCAAATGAAAGAAGATTCGTTTGCATTCTCAAATGTAGGCGCACCAGGCCGACCAGGGTCGTGTCGTGGTGGTCGCGTGTGTCGTACGGACGCTTACCACCCAGCCACCCACCCCCTCCCTCCCTCCATCCCCCCTCCCCCCAAAAAAGAACGACGACAAAATAAGTTCGCGCTTCCATGTTTTGGATTGAAATATCTGGCGGCCCCAATTCCAGCCTTGCAAAATCTCCCTTCTCCGCCGTCCCCTTCCGCGCCCAGATTGCTCAAATCCCTAATTCGTAGCCAACCCAAGCAAAGTTCGAATCGCTGAAAGTGCAACTATCCCTAGGTGGTTTTGGTAATTCCTAACAACATATAGCTCATTGAGCTAACACTATTTCAAGACTAATATTTTAGGAAAGCTCAATGATTGGCATGGCATGGATGAGAAAAGTGGACCCCTCAAAATGCTAAGGACAAAGGGATTGGCTCAAGCTCAAGACTTTACATTTTCTATTTTAGTGATCCAAGATCACATTGAGTCTATAGGAAAAGCCAATACTATCAAGGAGGGATGAGGTGCTGCTTAATGGCTTACTTGCTCAAAATGCTTAATGATATGCTGCAAAGCCCTCAACTACTTTCTCACATCCACATATGACCTAAACCAAAAGTCAAACTCGGCCCTACCGATTCTTTCTATCCGACGCCACCGAGTTCAGATGTCATAGCCACTGCCACAAACCCTAGGCAAATCGGTCTGACCGATAGGGATCTCGGTCTCACCGATATGGGATTGTAATCTCTCTGTTTCCCTTCGTAACGTTTCGGTCCTACCGAGATGAGTGATCGTCCCCACCGAGATTGCAATGTAAACTCTCTGTTTCCCTTTTGTAACATTTTGGTCTCACCGAAATGAGCGAATCGGTCCCACCGAGTTTATCTGACCAACACTCTGGTTAGCTTATTACCAAAATCGGTCTCACCGAGTTTGTGTAATCGGTCTCACCGAGACTACGTTATGCCCTAACCCTAACCATATCGGTCCTACCGAGTTGCGTGTCGGTCCCACCGAAAATCCTAACGGTCACTAGATTTGCTGTATTGGTCCGACCGAGTTTAACAATTCGGTCCCACCGAGTTTGGCAAGTTGTGTGTAACAGTTAGATTTTGTGTGGAGGCTATATATACCCCTACACCTCCTCTTCATTCATGGAGAGAGCCATCAGAACGAACCTACACTTCCAACTTACATTTTCTGTGAGAGAACCACCTACCCTTGTGTTGAGGCTAAGATATTCCATTCCTACCATATGAATCTTGATCTCTAGCCTTCCCCAAGTTTCTTTCCACTCAAATCTTATTTCTACCAAATCCAAATCCTATGAGAGAGAGTTGAGTGTTGGGGAGACTATCATTTGAAGCACAAGAGCAAGGAGTTCATCATCAACACACCATTTGTTACTTCTTGGAGAGTGGTGTCTCCTAGATTGGCTAGGTGTCACTTGGGAGCCTCCGACAAGATTGTGGAGTTGAACCAAGGAGTTTGTAAGGGCAAGGAGATCGCCTACTTCGTGAAGATCTACCGCTAGTGAGGCAAGTCCTTCGTGCGCGACGGCCATGGTGGGATAAACAAGGTTGCTTCTTCGTGGATCCTTCGTGGGTGGAGCCCTCCGTGGACTCGCGCAACTGTTACCCTTCGTGGGTTGAAGTCTTCATCAACGTGGATGTACGATAGCACCACCTATCGGAACCACGACAAAAACATCCGTGTCTCCAATTGCGTTTGAATCCTCCAAACCCTTCCCTTTACATTCTTGCAAGTTGCATGCTTTACTTTCCGCTCCTCATATACTCTTTGCATGCTTGCTTGAATTGTGTTAAGATTGCTTGACTTGTTCTAAAGTTGCTAAAATATACCAAGAACTAAAATGGGGAAAAGGCTAGATTTTTATTTGGTCAAGTAGTCTAATCACCCCCCTCTAGACATACTTTCGATCCTACAAGTGGTATCAGAGCTGTGGTCTCCATTTGCTTTGATTTCCATAGCTTTTGGTGGTCATAGCCTTGGTTTCACAACCTAGGAGAGTATGGCGTCTAGCGAGGGAAATTATCACCGTAGAGGCCCTTACTTTGATGGTACCAATTTTGCTAGTTGGAAGCATAAGTTGAAAATGCATATTCTTGGACATAACCCCGCCGTTTAGGCTATTGTGTGTATTGGCTTGCAAGGTGAATTATTTGATGGGAGAGAACCGAACCTTGAAGCTAGCGCGGAAGAGTTGAAGATGCTGCAATACAACGCTCAAGCTTGTGATATCCTGTTCAACGGATTGTGCCCCGAAGAATTCAACAAAATCAGCCGTCTTGAGAATGCAAAGGAAATTTGGGATACTTTGATTGATATGCACGAAGGTACCGACTCCGTCAAGGAATCCAAGTTGGATGTGCTTCAAAGTCAACTTGACAAGTTCAAAATGAAGGATGGTGAAGGTGTCGCTGAAATGTACTCTAGGCTTTCTCTTATCACGAATGAGATCGCCGGCTTAGGAAGTGAAGAGATGACCGATGATTCATCATCAAGAAGATCCTAAGAGCCTTGGATGGAAAATATGATACCGTGTGCACATTGATCCAAATGATGCCAAATTACAAAGATCTCAAGCCAACGGAAGTCATTGGAAGAATTTATGCTCATGAGATGTCACTCAAGGATAAGGAGGAACTTCACAACAAGTCAAGTGGTGCTTACAAAGCCTCATGTGAAGCCCCCACATCATCAAGTGAGAAACAAACCTTCAATGAAGAATTGAGCCTAATCTTTGAAGAACTTCAACAAATTCTACAAGAGTAGAAGCAAAGAGAGAAGCTCCAAGTCAAGGTCCTACAATGACAAAAGGTCTTCTAGTTGAGAGCGTAATTGCTACAATTGTGGAAGACCCGGACACTATTCAAATGAGTGTACGACACCCTACAAAAGAAGAGAAGAATCACCTAAGAGGAGAAGTAGAAGAGAAGAATCACCATCAAGAGAGAGAAGGAGTAGGGATGATCGTTATGAACGAAGACCCTCACGGAGAATCAAGGATTCGAAAAGGAAGGACAAGTCATCAAGGAGCTACACAAAACGAAGACATCAAGCTCATGTTGGTGAATGGGTATCCGGCTCCGACTCCGACAATCACTCCGAGAGAAGCTATCACTCCGACTCCGAATATACTCAAGATGAAGGTGTTGCCGGTCTAGCACTTGTGTCAACCAACTCCTACGACATATTTGATTCACCAAATGAAGGAATTGGAAGATGCTTCATGGCCAAAGGTCCAAAGGTATCACAACCCGAGTATGTTGATTTCAATAGTGATGAAGATGACTTGTTAGGTGATGATGATTTACTTGTTGACAACTCTAGTGATGAATACTATGATGAAACGTCAATTAATCATGATAATCAAGATAAAACGAATGACAATGATAAGGAGAAGATTGAGTCTCTAACTAAAGAACTAAACACTCTTAAGTTAGCTCATGAAACTATCTTAGGAGATCATCGAGAACTTTTAAGGACTCGTGAGAAATTACGCTTTGAAAAGTTCAACCTTGAGCAAGAGCATGAGTTCTTAAAGGCAATCAATGATGATCTTCGCAAGAAAAGTTCTTCTTACATTGCCAAGCGTTTACTCTTATCCACTTACATGCCTCAAGTCAAGTCTAGTAACAAGAACAAGAAAGATTCTTCCTCTAGTAGTAACAATAATCATGCTAAATCCAATGTTGTTGCTTCTAGTAGTTCTCTTGATTCCACTAATGATTCTCTTAGCCAAGTTACGCTTGAGCAAGAAAATAGCTAATTGAAGGGAATTATAGAGAAAGGTGTTTACAAGAGCTTTGTCGGAAGTAAGCAATTCGAGGAAATTGTACGCAAGCAAGGAAGGCACCGGAAGAACCAAGGTGTTGGTTTTGAACGAAAGTTCAATGCCAATGGAGTTGAGTGGGAAGAAGATCAATACCCCAAGACGAAGTTTGTTACTCAACAAGAGAAGTATGATCCTACTTCTTTCAAAGGGACACAAGCTCACGATGATCTTCCACCACAAGACCACAAGAAAAAGGCAAGGACAAGCTTCAAGAAGAAATTGATGCATTTGAAGAAGCTCCTAATGCCTTGGTCAAGTGGGTTCCCAAGACTACATCAAGTTCTACTTCATCAAGTATGACTACAACTCCGAGGATTCCCATCAAGATGATGTGGATCCCAAAGAAGAAGAACTAGAGAGTTCTTGAGGGTGACTCCGCCAACATACTTCACTCTTATCATTTTGGCAAGAACAAGTGCAATCAACCTCCACATCTTGCACTAGTTCAAGGAGTCACAAGCCCTCTTGTTGGTAAGACAAGGGACAAGGTAACCTAATGCTTTCATAGACATCATCTTGTGTGTGCATCACTCTATGTCTATGGATATCCTTGCTTGTTCCTTGTGGGACTAACCCGTGTAGGTATTGAAAGTGCAACTCACTCCAAAGGATTGCTCCAAATGATCTACATCAACATTTAGCACCCATATCTTCAACACCTACATGAAGTCATCATCGACAAAACCCAAGGTTAGTTCATCCCTCTAAGGGGGGATCTCACATCTAGGGGGAGCTTTACTCTAAGAATTGAGCTAAAGCAACTCTAATGGTGTGAACACAACAACACTTTATGTAAAAGTTGTAACCCCACTTGTGCTTAAACGATGAGTATGACCTATGATCAAGTGTTCTCATTTGACTCCTAAGTCAATATACTCATATATAGATGACCTAGTCATCGCCAATTGCTTGATAGATGCTAGAATTGGTTGTGCATGCTTTGCCACATATTTCATTTGCCATTTTATTGTGTGAGCATGTTGGTTGCATAATTTACTCATTCGAGGACATCCACTTGTTGTTTTGATTGTTTGGATTCCTTTTCTTTTGCCAAGTGGATGGACAAGAATGCCTATGCTTTTCTTGTCTCAAACTCTATTCATGCTACATCACAAAATTTGATCAAGTCAGATTTGAACCACTCTGTGTGAGGAGCACTTTCGAGTCCCCGATTAAATCATAGACTTAAACTTCCAAAACTTCTTTATGCGTTTCATCCGACCTATTCTTCCATTTCGGTCATACCGAGATCACTAAGTCGATCTAGGTTTTCAATCTCGGTGCAACCGATTTGAACTTTGGTCACACCGAGTTCTTTATCGCTGCTTGCGATTATGCATCTTAGTGCCACCGAGTTGTTCCACTCGGTCCACACCGGCAGTGGTCGAGCTATATGTATCCACGGGTCAAATTTTGGAAATTTCTTGAACTGTTTCGCCAGCGCTCAGCCTGCTCTGCCTCCACAGGTCTCCGGATCGTCCTCCTAAATGCTTGTTGCCTCCTGCCGCTGATCTCTGCCGCCATCAACGGGAATCGTCTCCGCCGTTGCCGCCGTAGCAAGTCCATCGCCGAACTAGGGTATGGACTTGATCTTTGTGCTATTCCTAACTCCAAATCCCTAGCACATTGTTTTGTCATTAATCTTGCCACTATTGAGATCATCTTATCCACCGAAAACACTCCGTAGATTAGATGTGAATTGAAAATTTAGGGTTAGGTTTCCGCCGAAACCATCTCGGACCAACCGAGTTGTAGAACTCGGTACCACCGATTCGGCTAAGGCCATTGCACATGTAATTCTTGATCTGTCCGAGAATTGCAAATCGGTGTGACCGAGTTCAGGACTTTGTGAAACCCTAGCAGTCTCGGTGCCACCGAACTGTGACTCGGTCTGACCGAGTTCACCAGTTTAGGTTCCAAAAGCTGCTTCGGTATCACCGAGTTTACAAATCGGTAGATCCGAAATGCTTTCCGTGGAAAACTAAAACTAAGTTTTTGAGTCATTCTTTTGCAAAAACCTCTGTATTTTGTGATGCTCGTCCACTCTACCTCATCTATAAACTATTCACGAGGTCATTTGTCGGTGTTTGCATCATGTCGGATCAGAGTGTGAGTGTAACAAGTCTGAGGAGCAGGTTCACATGAGTGAGGGCACTAGTCCCTCTAGCAGCTCGAGATGATGGAAGCGAGGAGCACACCCAAAGAACTTGCCAAAGGCTGGCACGAGAGCCAACAAGAAAAGAACCTCAGATTCAGAGGATGAGGACTATGTGGCTGAGGAGGAAGAAGCTACCTCAAAGAAGAAAGTGCTGAATAAAGGAGTTGGCACAACAGCTCCACTAAAGCTAGGTCTGAAAACAAAAATGGCAGCAAGAAGAGTTCCAATGTCCAAAGCCAGAGCTTCAACTGTTGAAGCCTCAAAAGCTATTCTTTGAAGAAAGCGTAGATGGCAAGAAAAGAAAAGAAAGGGTCAAGAAGACCATGGCGGAGTAATTGGGAAGCCCTCAATGATGGAAGATGAAGAGGAAGAGGTTCTTTGCTGACACCTAAGGCACTGAAGCTTATGGGAGATGCCATAAGATCGTGGGCTGCTCCATCTAAGCCCAAAGAAGCTCCCAAGCCAGCTGCTCCAAAACCCAAAACTGCACCTAAGAGAAGCACCAGGAACATTCCAGCTGCAGAGAAGAACAAGGCCCCAGTGCCTGAAGCTGCAATGGAAGTAGAAGATGATGAGTCACATATCTTGAGAAAGTCAAGCCAAAATTCCAGATCACAATGATGCTCATCCAGTAGCTGAGAACATGAAAATTAGGAAAGATTCATGACTGAGACTATGGAGAGAGTCAGATCCATATGCCACCAGGAGAAGGACTGCTGTGGACTATAGATTCCACACTAAGGAACATCATGACTTCTATGAGACAATTCTGCTTGACAAGAAGCCTATAGTCTGTGATATGTAGCGACCCGACCTCAGACGGTCAAGCCTGCGTATTCTTGTGCCATCCACGGATCGGTATCTTTGGCACACACACAGTATATCAATGTATATATCAAAGTGCAATCACATGCATAAATAACGTAAAACTGATATATACCTCATAATACTCAGTGAAACAAATCAAGCGGGTGTGGAGTCCCATCAACGCCATCGGCGGGTTGAGTGTAGACCGTAACCCTGTATCGTAACTCTTACTCGTCGAGGAAATATCTGCAACATGATACGTTGCAGCCGTGTAGGTCGATACATTGAATGTACCGGCAAGATCACAACATGAATAAACAGATGATAAAACTATACTATATGCAATATGGCTTTATGGCTCAGATCTGAATTTTGTTTTGCGTAAATGCTGATTTTATTTTACCTACATCAAAGGAATAGAATGAAGTCTGTACTAAGGAGTTTTCTATCATGACATGGTTCCGCCAACCGATGTCTCATAGCCCAAAAATTCATCATATGTTGCCCACAATTAAGTTATCAATCCGGTGTTGAGAGTTCCGAGATAGATCCAAGTCCGGATGCTCAAATTGTCCGTAACCGGGACACGGCTAATCGATTAGGTTATAACCCTCTGCAGAGGTTTGTACACTTTACCCATAAGATTCGATCCCTCTCTTTACATTCTCGCACTTGAGGGTGTTTGAGAACAAGATGACCGAAACATGGTCTTCCAAAGAGTTCCTCGACCACCGTCAGGTACTCAACCCATCCTACCGTAGTTCTACATCTGCTAGTACCGTCCCAGCCAGAGTCACAACTAAGGTCAACCAAGCGAGCCCATAATGACTTGCGGTTGCAGGTAAGCTTCGGGCATGAAGTATTCTTCCGTCTCTTTGGAGTGCAGGTGAAGCTTTCCGCAAGATGTCATGGCGCTTCTCCATGCATCCCGGCCAACCACTTGTTTCTCCAGGGTGCCCGTCAACCGTCCTTCACCCAGTAGTGTGTATTGAATTCTTGCCTCGAGTCTTGAAGTCTTGAGGCCTTGAAGATGCAGTCCTTGCAGCTTTCATCATGGTGTTGTCGTCATTGACGTAGATCCTTCATTCTCACACCACTCCACGAGCACTCATACCAAACCCGTCAACTATAGCGTAGCATTAAAATAAATAACGTCCGGGCTTGGTAACAGGGTGATGGGTTCCTACCTCATGCATACTACTCAACTACAAGGATTCAATAACACTCTTTGAGGGGTGGTTGCAAGGATGCCACTAAATGCAATAAAAACATAGGTATGAAAGCAATGATCAAAGTGAACTTGCACGGTGATGTTGACGAAGAAGAATTATCGTTCTCAAGAAATAACTTGATAGACTACTCGTCACTCTCTGATGAAATCTATATAACAAACATATCATTCACATAAGCACTCACACTAACAATCAAAACAAAAGAGAGAGCGAATAAGAATCCGAAGGAACTTCAAATAAAACTAGGTAGTCTTCTTCTAAAACATTCACAAAAATAGTTTTTTCTAACGTAAAATAAAACACTAAAATAACATATAATAAAATATAAATTTAGTTAAGACAAAAATATAAAGTATTTTTTTCATAAAGCTATTTTGAAAGTATTTTCAATTGGGAGTTAAAACAGTAGAGAAATCCATTGCAAGTTATTAGCGAACTTGAATTGATTTCACGATAACAAAATAAAATAAATATAAAAACTTGTTGAACACCTACTATTTAACTAATAGAAACCAAACATAAACTTTCTGAAATATAAAATAAAATAATTTAAAAACAACTATAGAAAAGAAGTAGCTATTATTGAATAGAACTAAAACAGAATTTGTTTTACATGAAACAATAAGCTAAAATACTCAAACAATTTTGAACTTTTACCACTAGTAAATATGATCACTAGTGATCAGTAGAAAAAGAATCAAATAAAATCTATTTTAAACTCCCGGAATAAGCAAAACAAGCTTTAATTCAAATCTGATCTAACTCAATTTTTATAAATCCAAACATAGACAAATTATATATTTTTGGAAACTACAAGAAAATTGTGATCTAACGCAAAAAGAATCAGCATCATTGGACTTCTAGATCAAAAGTTATAAGCTAAACAAGAACGGAACTAAATCTGTTACGGAAATAAATCTGAAAACGAAAAAAACAACAAGGAGTTACCTGTACGTGAGGCAGAGATGGCAGGAAGGAGGCAGCGATGTGGAGGGCTGCTCCAGCGAGGGGCGAGGTCGCCGAGGTGGGGGTGGCGGAGGAGGGGTCGGCGCTTGGGGAGGTGGCTGGGCGATGGGGAGGTTCAGGAGAGCTCTGGTGAGCGTTCTAGGCAGGAAAAGGAGGACGGTGGCGAGGAGGCTACGGGCAGGGAGGCGTGGTGATGGGAAAAATGGAGCGAGGAGAGGAGGGGGTTTTATAGGCGGTCTCGGGAGGCGCTGGGATGGAAAGACGAGGGAGATCGGGAAGGTGGTGTTTCCTGTCTCCATGGATATGGAAAGCTTCAGAACGTGAGAGGAAACAGAGGAAGGAGATGATCTCTTGTTGGGCTAGAATAGGAAAGTGCTTAATGGGCCAGCAGGTTTTTCCTAATAAAACGATTCCATTCCTATTTTTAAAATTAGGAAACTAAAACAATAAAAAGGAAATCAAATCAATTGAATAAAGAGTTTTTATATACTAAAATTATCGTAAAAATAAAATGTAGATGATGAGCATTATTCCACGGCCAAAATAAAAACTTAAAAAATGTTTTTCAGAAAATCCCTAAAGGCTTTATTTCTTTTTGCAAATAATTTTAAATAAATACTTTGGTGTTTGTTGGCTCAAATATGTTCAAAAAATGCCCCTGAGCTAGGAGGGTCAGTTTCCTCCGCACCTTCTAGCGAGCAAGAATTTCTCTGTCGGGGTATTTCTCGGGGAAGAAAAATAGAGAAGCAAGTGCAAATATTTGAAAGAATTAAATTGCAAAACTCCGTTCAAATTCTTTATAGTTGAAGAAGTCATGTCATCTTCTCTCATTGATTTTAATAGGATGAATTTGAATTTACGGAGAAGGGAAAGTCATTTTATTCCCTCTCATTCAAAAGTTTTTGAAAAGGTTCAAATTTCACTCAAGTTTAATTCACTCAAGCAAACAAACAAACAATTCAATTAATTATATTAACATTCCAAAATTTAGAATTTTGGGATTTTACATGATATGAGATGGGTGGAATGGAAATACATCAAGGAGAATGAAGAACACTATCCTGGAGTCTATGATAGTTTCAAGGCTTGTGGAGTTGATAAGTTTGTGGCTCAAAAGCTCACAAAGTGGAATGATGAGCTTATTATGCAGTTCTACTCCACAGCTCATTTCTACCCGGATGGAAGGATTGTCTGGATGTCTGAAGGTACTAGGTACCAATCAACAGTTGAAGAATGGGCTCAGTTGATCAATGCCCCAGAAGAACAAGAAGATGACTTGGATGTGTATGCCAAGAAGAAGAAGGATCACAACTCAATGGCTAGCATGTACAAGGAGATTCCAGATGCAGATCCTGAGACTCACCAATTTGGTTCTGTGAAACACTTGCTATCTGGACTGCCTACAATCAACTGGATCCTCAGGCACACACTTCTTCCCAAGTCAGGTGATCACAGAATGATCAGATTACACTCCATCAACTTGCTGCACATATTTGATGTCCCACAAAAGTTCAAAGTCATGAGTCTCATAGTGGAAACTATCAAGAGGACTGCTGCAGATCAGAAGAGAAGTTGTGGGTATGCCCCACAGATCCAGGAGCTCATCAACTCCAAGATGGGCACAGGCACATATCTTTTGGACAAGGAGTACATGCCCATCTATCCACATTTTGAGGATAACACTGTTGTGATGGATGAAAATGAACCATCTTTTGTGCAAGCACAATCAAAGAGGGAGAAGGCAAAGATTGAAAAGGCTGCAAAGATGCCAACCATGGATGAGGCATCTCAGTATCTTCTGAAGAGCAAGCAAGATACTCTTGGCTACTTGATTGCCTCCACTCTTGAGGATTGAGAAGGGATTGGCCACCCTGACTCAAAACAAGGAGAGCTTGGAGAGGAACATGGAGCAGAAGTTCTATGACTTGGATGTGAAGGTCACTGAGATACAATCAGTTGTTGAGAAACTTCAGGATGATATGCAGGAGAGGAAGGGCAAGACTACTACTGATGCTTTTGCTAGAGTGCCCAGGAGCCAGAGATCAGCTGCAGTGCCTGTCACAGACACCAGAGCAACTTCATCTGCACCAGCTACAGCTTCAGTTCCACCAGCTCCAGCATCTACTCTTCGAGCACCATCTACATCGACTGATGCATTCATTCTTGGAGTTCTGTCTACACCACCACCTGAAGACCAAGCCTGAGAGTCGATTTAGTGCTATGCATTTTCTATGAACTTTTTGGTAACTTGTTGCCAAAGGGGGAGAAAAATGTATAGATCATAGGCTTCGAGAGAGAGTGTTGCTTTTGTTCTCTCTTGTTTTGGTGGTTGAACTTGTAGGGGAACGTAGCAGAAATCAAAATTTTCTACGCATCACCAAGACCAATCTATGGAGTAATCTAGCAATGAGGGGAAGGAGAGTGCATCTACATACCCTTGTAGATCGCTAAGCGGAAGCGTTGCGGGAACGCGGATGAAGGAGTCATACTCGTAGCGATTCAGATCGCGGTTGATTCCGATCTAAGCGCCGAACCACGGCGCCTCCGCGTTCAACACACGTGCAGCCCGGTGGCGTCTCACGCCTTGATCCAGCAAGGGAGAAGGAGAGGTTGGGAAGACTCCGTCCAGCAGCAGCGGCCACGGCGTGGTGGTGGTGGAGGAGCCTTGATACTCGGCGGGGCTTCGCCAAGCACTACGAGAGGCGAGAAGGGAAAGGGGTAGGGTTGTGCCAAGAGGGAGAGGTTCTCATGTGTATGGCAGCCCCAAAAACCCCACTATTTATAGGAGGAGGGGAGGTGGCTGCGCTCCCATCTAGGGTTCCCACCCTAGGGGTGCGGCAGCCCTAGATGGGACTTGGAGGCGGCCAAGAGGGGAGAGAGGCGCGCCCTAGGGTGGGCCTTTAGGCCCATCTGCGCCTAGGGTTTCCCCTCTCCCCTCCTAGCTGCGCCTTGGGCCTTGGTGGGAGGCGCACCCACCCACTCTGGGGCTGGTCCCTTTCCACACTAGGCCCATGCAAGCCTCCGGGGCTGGTGGCCCCTCCTGGTGGACCGCCGGAACCCTTCCGGTGGTCCCGGTACATTACCGGTGACCCCTGAAACACTTCCGGTGGCCAAAACCTCACTTCCTATATATTATTCTTTACCTCCGGACCATTCCGGAACTCCTCGTGACGTCCGGGATCTCATCCGGGACTCCGAACAACATTCAGTAACCGCATACATACTTTCCCTATAACCCTAGCGTCATCGAACCTTAAGTGTGTAGACCCTACGGGTTCGGGAACCATGCAGACATGACCGAGACAACTCTCCGGCCAATAACCAACAGCGGGATCTGGATACCCATGTTGGCTCCCACATGTTCCACGATGATCTCATCGGATGAACCATGATGTCGAGGATTCAATCAATCCCGTATACAATTCCCTTTGTCTAGCGGTATTGTACTTGCCCGAGATTCGATCGTCGGTATCCCGATACCTTGTTCAATCTCGTTCTGCAAGTCTCTTTACTCGTTCCATAACACATCATCCCGTGATCAACCCCTTGGTCACAATGTGCACATTATGATGATGTCCTACCGAGTGGGCCCAGAGATACCTCTCCATCACACGGAGTGACAAATCCCAGTCTCTATTCGTGCCAACCCAACAGACACTTTCGGGAGATACCCGTAGTGCACCTTTATAGCCACCCAGTTACGTTGCGACGTTTGGTACACCCAAAGAATTCCAACGGTATCCGGGAGTTGCACAATCTCATGGTCTAAGGAAATGATACTTGACATTAGAAAAGCTTTAGCATACGAACTACATGATCGTTGTGCTAGGCTTAGGATTGGGTCTTGTCCATCACATCATTCTCCTAATGATGTGATCCCGTTATCAATGACATCTAATGTCCATGGTCGTGAAAGCTGTAACCATCTATTGATCAGCGAGCTAGTCAACTAGAGGCTTACTAGGGACATGGTGTTGTCTATGTATCCACACATGTATCTGAGTTTCCTATCAATACAATTATAGCATGGATAATAAACGATTATCATGAACAAGGAAATATAATAATAATAACTAATTCATTATTGCCTCTAGGGCATATTTGCAACAGTCTCCCACTTGCACTAGAGTCAATAATCTAGTTCACATCGCCATGTGATTAACACTCATAGGTCAGATCGCCATGTGACTAACATCCAAAGAGTTTACTAGTGTCACTAAACTAGTTCACATCATCATGTGATTAAGACTCAATGAATTCTGGGGTTTGATCATGTTTTGCTTGTGAGAGAGGTTTTAGTCAACGGGTCTCGCAACATTCAGATCCGTATGTACTTCGCAAATCTCTAGGTCATATTGTAAATGCTGCTTCCACGCTCCACTTGGAGCTATTCCAAATGTTTACTCCACTATACTTATCCGGTTTGCTACTCAGAGTCATTCAGATAGGTGTTAAAGCTTGCATCGACGTAACCCTTTACGCCGAACTCTTTATCACCTCCATAATCGAGAAACATGTCCTTATTTAGTCCAAGGACAATTTTGACCGCTATCTGGTGATCCACTCCTTGATCACCTTTGTACCCTCTTGCCAGACATGTGGCAAGGCACACATCAGGTGCGGTACACAACATAGCATACTATGGAGCCTACGTCTAAGCATAGGGGCGACCTTCGTCCTTTCTCTCTATTCTGCCGTGGTCGAGCTTTAAGTCTTAACTTCATACCTTACAACTCAGGCAAGAACTCCTTCTTTGGTGATCCATCTTGAACACCTTCAAGATCATGTCAAGGTATGTGCTCATTTGAAAGTACTATTAAGCGTTTTGATCTATCCTTATAGATCTTGATGCTCAATGTTCAAGCAGCTTAATCCATGTTTTCCCTTGAAAAACTCCTTTCAAACAACCCTTTATGCTTTCCAGAATTTTACATCATTTCGGATCAACAATATGTCATTCACATATACTTATCAGAAATGTTGTAGTGCTCCCACTCACTTTATTGTAAATACAAGTTTCTAACAAACTTTGTATAAACCCAAAAACTTTGATTATCTCATCAAAGCGTATATTCCAACTCCGAGATGCTTGCTCTAGTCCATGGAAGGATCACTGGAGCTAGCATACCTTTTAGCATCCTTAGGATCGACAAAACCTTTGTGATTTTATCACATACAACCTTTCCTTACGAAAACTGGTAAGTAAACTTGTTTTGACATCCATCTGCCAGATTTCATAAATGCAGCTAATGCTAACATGATTCCGACGGACTTAAGCATCGCTACAGGTGAGAAAATCTCATCGTAGTCAACTCCTTGAACTTGTGAAAAACTCTTCGCCACAAGTCGAGCTTCATAGACGGTAACATTACCGTCCACGTCCATCTTCGTCTTACAGATCCATTTATCTCAATGGCTTGCCGATCATCGGGCAAGTCCACCAAAGTCCATGCTTTGTTCTGATACATGGATCCTATCTCAGATTTCATGGCTTCTAACCATTTGTCGAAATACGGGCCCACCATCGCTTCTCCATAGCTCGTAGGTTCATTGTTGTCTAACAACATGATATTTAAGACAGGATTACCATACCACTCAGGAGTAGTACATATCCTTGTCGACCTACGAGGTTTGGTAGTGACTTGATCTGAAGCATTATGATCACTATCACCAGCTTCCACTTCAATTGGTGTAGGTGCCACATGAACACCTTCCTGTGCCCTGCTACACTCTGGTTGAAGTGATGGTTCATTAACCTCATCAAGTCTCCACCATCCTCCCACTCAATTCTTTCGAGAGAAACTTTTCCTCGAGAAAGGACCCGTTTCTAGAAACAATCACTTTTGCTTCCGGATCTGAAATAGGAGGTATACCCAACTGTTTTGGGTGTCCTATGAAGATGTATTTATCTGCTTTGGGTTCGAGCTCATCAGGATGAAACTTTTTCATATAAGCGTCGCAGCCCCAAACTTTCAAGAAACGACAACTTAGGTTTCTCTAAACCATAGTTCTTACGGTGTCATCTCAACGGAACTATGTGGTGCCCTATTAAAGTGAATGTGGTTGTCTCTAATGCCTAACCCATGAACGATAGTGGTAATTCGATAAGAGACATCATGGTATGCCCCATATCCAATAGGGTGCATCTATGATGTTCGGACACACCATCACACTATGGTGTTCCAGCGGTGTTAGTTGTGAAACAATTTCCACAATGTCTCAATTGTGTACCAAACTCGCAACTCAGATATCCATCTCTATGATCATATCACAGACATTTTATCCTCTTGTCACGAAGATCTTCAACTTCACTCTGAAATTACTTGAACCTTTCAATAATCCAGACTTGTGTTTCATGAAGTAAATATACTCAAGATCTGCTCAAATCATCTGTGAAGTAAGAACATAACGATATTCACTACATGCCTCAGCACTCATTGGACTGCACACATCAAAATGTGTTACTTCCAACAAGTTGCTATCTTGTTCCATCTTACTGAAAATGAGGCTTTTCACCATCTTGCCCATGTGGTATGATTTGCATATCTCAAGTGATTCAAAATCAAGTGAGTCCAAACGATCCATCTGCATGGAGTTTCTTCATGCGTATACACCAATAGACATGGTTCGCATGTCTCAAACTTTTCAAAAAACGAGTGAGTCCAAAGATCCATCAACATGGAGCTTCTTCATGCGTTTTTACACCAATATGACTTACATGGCAGTGCCACAAGTAAGTGGTACTATCATTACTATCTTATACCTTTGGCATGAAAATGTGTATCACTACGATCGAGATTCAATAAACCATTCCTTTTCGGTGCAATACCATTGAAGGTATTATTCAAATAAACAGAGTAACCATTATTCTCCTTAAATGAATAACCGTATTGCGATAGACATAATCCAATCATGTCTATGCTCAACGCAAACACCAAATAACAATTATTCAGGTTTCACACCAATCTCGATGGTAGAGGGAGCGTGCGATGCTTGATCACATCAACCTTGGAAACACTTCCAACACATATCGTCAGCTCACCTTTAGCTAGTCTCTGTTTATTCCGTAGCTTTTATTTCGAGTTATTAACACTTAGCAACCGAACGGTATCTAATACCACAGTGCTACTAGGAGTACTAGTAAAGTACACGTTAACATAATGTATATCCAATATACTTCTATCGATCTTGCCAGCCTTCTCATCTACCAAGTATCTAGGGTAGTTCTGCTTTAGTGTCCGTTCCCTCATTACAGAAGCACTTAGTCTCGGGTTTGGGTTCAACCACAGGTTTCTTCAATGGAGCAAAGAATCGATTTGCCTTTTCATGAAGTACCCCTTCTTGCCCTTGCCCTTCTTGAAACTAGTGGTTTCATTAACCATCAACAATTGATGCTCCTTCTTGATTTCTACATTCGCGGTGTCGAACATTGCGAATAGCTCAAGGATCATCATATCTATCCCTGTTATGTCATAGTTCATCACGAAGCTCTAGTAGCTTGGTGGCAATGTCTTTGGAGAAATATCACTATCTCATTTGGAAGATTAACTCCCACTCGATTCAAGTGATTGTTGTACCCAGACAATCTGAGTATAATCTCAACGATTGAGATCTTCTCCCTTAGTTTGTAGGCTAGAAAACTCGTCGGAGGTCTCATACCTCTTGACGTGGGCACGAGCCTGAAATCCCAATTTCAGCTCTTGGAACATCTCATATGTTCTGCGACATTTCAAAAATGTCCTTGGTGCCACAATTCTAAACCATTTAACATTACCAAACTATCATGTAGTCATCAAAACATGTATGTCAGATGTTCGCAACATCCACAGAACACGTTCGGGGTCCAGCACACCGAGCGGTGCATTAAGGACATAAGCCTTCTACTGTCCGCATAATTCCTACTGTCAACTTTCAACTATATTTTCTCTAGGAACATATCTAAAACAGTATAACTAAAGCGCGAGCTATGACATAATTTGCAAAGGGCTTTTGATTATGTTTAGGATAATTAAGTTCATCTAATGAACTCCCACTCAGATAGACATCCCTCTTAGTCATCTAAGTGATTACATGATCCAAGTCAACTAGGCCGTGTCCGATCATCACGTGAGACGGACTAGTCATCATCGGTGAACATCTTCATGTTGATCGTATCAACCATACGACTCATGCTCGACCTTTCGGTCTCTTGTGTTCCGAGGCCATGTCTGTACATGCTAGGCTCGTCAAGTCAACCTAAGTGTTTCACGTGTGTAAATCTGTCTTACACCCGTTGTATGTGAACGTTAGAATCTATCACACCCGATCATCACGTGGTGCTTTGAAATAATGGACTTTCGCAATGGTGCACAGTTAGGGGGAACACTTTCTTGAAATTTTAATGAGGGATCATCTTATTTACTACCGTCGTTCTAAGCAAATAAGATGCATAAACATGATAAACATCACACACAATCAAAAAGTGACATGATATGGCCAATATCATTTTGCTCCTTTTGATCTCCATCTTCGGGGCTCCATGATCATCATCGTCACCGGCATGACACCATGATCTCCATCATCATGATCTCCATCATCGTGTATCCATGAAGTTGTCTCGCCAACTATTACTTCTACTACTATGGCTAATGGTTGAGAAATGAAGTAAAGTAATTACATGGCGTTATTCAGTGACACGCAGGTCATACAATAAATAAAGACAACTCCTATGGCTCCTGCCGGTTGTCATACTCATCGACATGCAAGTCGTGATTCCTATTACAAGAACACGATCAATCTCATACATCACATATCATTCATCACATTCTTTTTGGCCATATCACATCACATATCATACCCTACAAAAACAAGTTAGACGTCCTCTAATTGTTGTTTGCATGTTTTACGTGGCTGCTATGGGTTTCTAGCAAAAATGTTTCTTACCTACGCGAAACCACAACGTGATATGTCAATTGCTATTTACCCTTCATAAGGAACCTTTTCATCGAATCCGATCCGACTAAAGTGGGAGAGACTGGCACCCGCTAGCCACCTTATGCAACAAGTGCATGTCGATCGGTGGAACTGTCTCACGTAAGTGTACGTGTAAGGTCGGTCCGGGCCGCTTCATCCCACAATACCGTCGAAACAAGATTGGACTAGTAACAGTAAGCATATTCAACAAAATCAACGCCCATAAGAACTTGTGTTCTACTCGTGCATAGAAACTACACATAGACCTAGCTCATGATGCCACTGTAGGGGAATGTAGCAGAAATTCAAAATTTTCTACGCATCACCAAGATCAATCTATGGAGTAATCTAGCAACAAGGGGAAGGAGAGTGCATCTACATACCCTTCTAGATCGCTAAGTGGAAGCGTTGCGGGAACGCGGATGAAGGAGTCGTACTCGTAGCGATTCAGATCTACATACCATCTTCTGTGCAAGCACAAGCAAAGCGGGAGAAGGCAAAGACTAAAAAGGCTGCAAAGATGCCAACCATGGATGAGGCATCTCAGTATCTTCTGAAGAGCAAGCAAGATCAGCTTGGCTACTTGATTGCCTCCACTCGAGGATTGAGAAGGGACTGGCCACCCTGACTCAAAACCAGGAGAGCTTGGAGAGGATCGTGGAGCAGAAGTTCTATGACTTGGATGTGAAGGTCACTGAGATACAATCAGTTGTTGAGCAACTTCAGGATGATATGCAGGAGAGGAAGGGCAAGACTACTACTGATGCTTTTGCTAGAGTGCCCAGGAGCCGAGATCACCGCGATTGCTGTCATAGACACCAGAGCAACTTCATCTGCACCAGCTACAGCCTTCAGTTCCACCAGCTCCAAAGCATCTACTCCTCCAAAGACCATCTACATCGATCGATGCATTCATTCTTGGAGTTCATCTACACCACCACCACGAAGACCAAGCACGAGAGTCGATTTAGTGCTATGCATTTTCTATGAACTTTTTGGTAACTTGTTGCCAAAGGGGGAGAAAAATGTATAGATCATAGGCTTTGAGAGAGAGTGTTGCTTTTGTTCTCTCTTGTTTTTGTGATTGAACTTGTAGGGGAACGTAGCAGAAATTCAAAATTTTCTACGCATCACCAAGATCAATCTATGGAGTAATCTAGCAACGAGGGGAAGGAGAGTGCATCTACATACCCTTGTAGATTGCTAAGCGGAAGCATTGCGGGAACGCGGATGAAGGAGTCGTACTCGTAGCGATTCAGATCGCGGTTGATTCCGATCTAAGCGCCGAACCACGGCACCTCCGCGTTCAACACACGTGCAGCCCGGTGACGTCTCCCACGCCTTGATCTAGCAAGGGGAGAAGGAGAGGTAGGGGAAGACTCCGTCCAGCAGCAGCACGACAGCGTGGTGGTGGTGGAGGAGCGCGGTACTCCAGCAGGGCTTCGCCAAGCACTACGAGAGACGAGAAGGGAAAGGGGTAGGGCTGCGCCAAGAGGGAGAGGTTCTCATGTGTATGGCAGCCCCAAAACCTCCACTATTTATAGGAGGAGGGGAGGTGGCTGCGCCCATCTAGGGTTCCCACCCTAGGGGTGCGGCAGCCCTAGATGGGACTTGGAGGGGGCGGCCAAGAGGGGGGAGAGAGGGGGCGCGCCCTAGGGTGGGCCTTTAGGCCCATCTGCGCCTAGGGTTTCCCCTCTGCCCTCCTAGCTGCGCCTTGGCCTTGGTGGGAGGCGCACCCGCCCACTCTGGGGCTGGTCCCTTTCCACACTAGGCCCATGCAAGCCTCCGGGGCTGGTGGCCCCTCCCGGTGGACCCCCGGAACCCTTAGGTGGTCCCAAGATATTACCAGTGACCCCGAAACACTTCCGGTGGCCAAAACCTCACTTCCTATATATTATTCTTTACCTCCGGACCATTTCGGAACTCCTCGTGACGTCCGGGATCTCATCCGGGACTCCGAAAAACATTCATTTACCACGTACATACTTTCCCTATAACCCTAGCGTCATCGAACCTTAAGTGTGTAGACCCTACGGGTTCGGGAACCATGCAGACATGACCGAGACAACTCTCCGGCCAATAACCAACAGCAGGATCTGGATACCCATGTTGGCTCCCACATGTTCCACAATGATCTCATTGGATGAACCATGATGTCGAGGATTCAATCAATCCCGTATACAATTCCCTTTGTCTAGCGGTATTGTACTTGCCCGAGATTCGATCGTCGGTATCCCGATACCTTGTTCAATCTCG
The DNA here is from genome assembly GCA_021605145.1 of Aegilops bicornis. NCBI lineage: Eukaryota > Viridiplantae > Streptophyta > Magnoliopsida > Poales > Poaceae > Aegilops > Aegilops bicornis. The sequence goes on from CM038674.1 coordinate 173,800,985, forward strand.
TTACTGGCAAGTCTCTTTACTCGTTCCATAACACATCATCCCGTGATCAACCCCTTGGTCACATTGTGCACATTATGATGATGTCCTACCGAGTGGGCCCAGAGATACCTCTCCTCTCCGTCACACGGAGTGACAAATTCCAGTCTCGATTCGTGCCAACCCAACAGACACTTTCGGAGATACCCGTAGTGCACCTTTATAGCCACCCGATTCGTTGTGACGTTTGGTACACCCAAAGCATTCCTACGGTATCCGGAGTTACACAATCTCATGGTCTAAGGAAATGATACTTGACATTAGAAAAGCTATAGCATACGAACTACACGATCTTTGTGCTAGGCTTAGGATTGGGTCCTGTCCATCACATCATTCTCCTAATGATGTGACCCCGTTATCAACGGCACCCAATGTCCATGGTCAGGAAACCGTAACCATCTATTGATCAACGAGCTAGTCAACTAGAGGCTTACTAGGGACATGGTGTTGTCTATGTATCCACACATGTATCTGAGTTTCCTATCAATACAATTATAGCATGGATAATAAATGATTATCATGAACAAGGAAATATAATAATAATAACTAATTTATTATTGCCCCTAGGGCATATTTCCAACAGAACTTTATTTGCTTGTTTGAGATACTTTATGTGTTTGTGAGATACTTGGATGATCATGTGTTTGATCATATGCTACTTTACTTGCTTGTTGGATGATTTTATCCTTTTATCTCCCATATGATTATTCACTTTGCTTGGTGATGAGTGCATGTATTCATTTATTATCATTATGAGCACTCCACCAAGATGTATGTGACATGGAAGAGTAACCCATGATCCTAACTCATTGTGCATTTGTAGTCCAAAGCAAATCTTAAACTATGCACAAATTTAGGGGGAGCTCTTGGTTTTCACATACTTCTCAAAGCGACAATGTTTTTTCACTCTTATTATCATTTGTCAAAGCTTTGATCTATATGTTGTCATCATTTACCAAAAAGGGGGAGATTGAAAGTGCAACTATCCCTAGGTGGTTTTGGTAATTCCTAACAAAATATAGCTCATTGAGCTAACACTATTTCAAGACTAATATTTCAGGAAAGCTCAATGATTGGCATGGCATGGATGAGAAAAGTGGACCCCTCAAAATGCTAAGGACAAAGGGATTGGCTCAAGCTCAAGACTCTACATTTTCTATTTTAGTGATCCAAGATCACATTGAGTCTATAGGAAAAACCAATACTATCAAGGAGGGATGAGGTGTTGCTTAATGGCTTACTTGCTCAAAATGCTTAGTGCACTACAAAAAAAAAGACACATCCGTGACATTTTGGGCTGAACAATTTTTTTTTCTGTCATACATATGACACTTCTATGACGATAATTGTGACAAAACCCTGTATCATCATAGATGTGGTGGGCTCCTACTTCTATGACAAAAAATCATGACATAAAATGGGCTTTTCGTCCTGGGCGGGCTGGAGACGCAGCTGCATGACATTCTTTGGGCCGTCCATGACGGAAAAAACTGTGGTAGAAGCGAGGGGGAGGAAAATTTCGGGGAGTTCCCGGTTACGGTGGGAGGTCGGGGGCCGTGCGATGCACGCTTTCTCGTACACGTCTGGCGTTGGCTCTAATCGAACTCGAAGCGAGGCGTTGGGCTCTAATCGAACCCGAAAGCGACAGACCGCAGTTACGCTACATCGAACCCGAGCGATCGATCAATGGTCGTTAATCAACCCGATCGAAAGTGATTCCTTCACTCTGCTGCTAACTAAAGCCGATCGATTGGATGAGCAGATGAGTCTTTGCGGGGTGGATGAACAGTGCGCGGTGGCCTTGCCTCTGGATGAACAGGTCCCCGTGGTGTGGAGGGCTGGATGAACAATAGATGGTGGGGTGGACGTGGATGGGTGGATGAACAGGACCCCGTGGTGTGGAGGGCTGGATGAACAGTAGACGGTGGGGTGGCCGTGGAGGGGTGGTTGAACAGGACCCCGTGGTGTGGAGGGATGGATGAACAATAGATGGTGGAGGGTGGTTGAGCAGATGGCCGTGGAGTAAGCGCGGTGGAGGCTGGATGAGCAGGAGCCCGTGGAGGCTGGAGGAGGTCGACGGTAGCCCGTGGAGGCTGGAGGAGGTCGGCCGGTGGAGATGAACAGATCCCGTGGAGTCCCGTTTGCGACGCCACACCTCTCCCGATGAACATGACCCGTTTGACCGTAGGAGGTCCGTTTAAATGCTTTTGCGGTGCGCCACACCCTTCCCGATCAACAGACCCCGTTTCGACCGTAGGAGGTCCGCTTCCTCCGCTTTTGCGGTATGCCACACCCTCCCGATAAACAGGACCCTGTTCGAACGTGGGAGGTCCGTTTCCTCCGTGTCTTGATGCGCCAGCCTCGTTTCCATCGCCTGTTCCGTCCAAGCCGGTTGGCTCCCATGCGTTCCGTTGCCTCCCGATGAACACGACACATTCCATTGCCTCCCGATGAACACGACGCATTCCGTTGCCTCCCCATGAACACGACACATTCCATTGCCTCCCGATGAACACGACGCATTTCGTTGCCTCCCCATGAACACGACGACGACGCCGTTTCTCCGTTCCGATCCAGCCATGTACACGAGCCCTGGCCGTACGTATGCGTGAGTAGGCGTTCGAGACCCTGCCCGTATGTACGTATGTGGCCGTATTTTCTTTCTTGCACCCTCGCCGATGTACGTACGTGTACATGCTACGTGCACGCCTGTACTACGACACGTGCGCACCTCTACATCCACCAGTATATATGTACGTACACGTTCGCGACCAGAATGACAACGCTACGTATGCTTCGACCAGGTGGGTCCCGGTATCGAGCACTTCCTTGCGTGCGAAGATGTAGCTGGTGGGTCCCAGCCGTGGGGCGAATCCTTTTTTTGCGGACGCACTTCCTTGCGTGCGAAGATGTAGCTGGTGGGTCCCAATGATCGGGGCGAATCGTTTTTTGCCGGACGCACTTCCTTGCGTGCGAAGGTGTCGCCGGTGGGTCCCAGCGGTTAGAAGCGAATCGTTTTGTTTTTGCCCGACGCACTTCCTTGCGTGCGAAGATGTAGCTGGTGGGTCCCAGCGGTCGAGAACATTTTTTCACGAAATACATTAGCCCATCCGGTGGGTCCCGGTATGTCTGGTGGAGGAATCATTATTTTCAGCGTAATAAGGAGGTACTTCCTTCTTTGCGGCCGTGGACCCAGTATCGGCCTCTCCACGTCTGATCCACGTCCGATGGAAGTCGTTCCTTGACCATGTTGACCACGCCACGCCGAGAGCACTGTATGGTGGACGACGAGGCCTAGGAACGGGACGACGGGAGCCGGGAAGACGCAGCGGAAGCCCGCGTGAGAGCGGAGTACGAGGGTTCACCGTTCGGCCGCGGTGTGAGGGTCGCTCACCGCAGGTCCCGCCAGATGGGAATAGTAGGGCGGTGCGGCCTCCATGGCAGACAAAGCCACGACCGGCGCCGCTTTGGGCGGCCGGAGCAAGAAGACCGAAGGTTGAAGAAGCACTACGACCGTTGGATGGACATCGTCACGGCCTTTGGAGCTAGAATCGTTCATATTGACTAAAGTTGACAAAGGCCCCGTCGATCAACTTAGTAGGCCCTAAGTCAGCCTCCCACCATGGTGGGTCCCAGCTAGCGGGGAGTATTCATTTTTTGTGCGTAACAAGGAGGCACTTCCGGTGGGTCCGAGTGACAATGGGGAACATTTTTTTTCGTGAAATCTACTGGCCCGTCCGGTGGGTCCCGATGAGTCGGGGAAAGCGTTTTTCACGAAATAAGGTGGCCCATCCGATGGGTTCTCGCTGTCGGTGGAGGAATAATTATTTTTGGCGTAATAAGGAGGCACTTCCTTGCGGCCGCTGGACCGGTATCGGCCTCTCCACGTCTGATACTCTTCCTATGGAAGTCGATCATTGACCACGCCACGCCGAGAGCACCGGCGGTGGTGCGGACGACAATGAGGCCTAGGAAGGGGACGATGCGGAGCGGGAAGACGCAGCGGTGGAAGCCAGCGTGGAGAGGAGTACGAGGTTCACCGTTCGGCCGCGGTGTGAGGCTGCCGTCGCCGCAGAATAACAGGGGGTGTGGGTGAGTAGAGGGATGGCCTGGCCAGCGGTGGGAGTAGTACAGGGCGGTGAGGCCTCTACGGCATCACAGCCGGCCACGGGAGGCAGGAGCACGCGACACGACCGACGCTTCTTTGGGCGGCTGGAGCAAGAAGACCAGAGGTTGAAGAAGCACTACGGCCGTTGGATGGACATCGTACGATCACTGCAGCTAGAATCGTTTATATTGACTAAGTTGACAAAGCCCTTGGTACGCGTCAACTTAGTAGGCCCACTTCGGATTTGGCGGAGAACATATAGCCCATTTGCGATTTGTAAGAATGTACAACCCATTTTTTAATTCTAATGGAATTTACTACAGCCCATTTACAGTTTGTTAAAAGTACAGCCCAACTTCTAGCTAGGACAACGATTAATAATTTCAAACAACCGCTCAAAACAGAATTCAAAAAAAATCCCACATTTTGATGGGATCCGAAATATTTTTATCCGAAATTTCTAGTCAGGTTAAATATAATTTCAAAAGAAAGTTGTATTACGTTAAAATCCAACGAAATAATGCGCACGCAACAAGTAATGTAATTAAAATTTCCAAATTCCAAAAATAATATATTTGTCAAACTAATTACGTGTTTGGTGCATAGTAATTGCCCAGTTATTATAATTACATCCCATTTATTATTTTCTTAAAGTCCATTTTCTTGTTAAGCCTAATGCATACCTCCTAGGAAACTTTGCAGCCAGTGCGGATAACAAGTTGACCAGATATTGTGTACAACTGTCGGCCCGCTTGCATTGTCGATGTTGAAAAAAGGCACATGTAGTACAAAGTACAACCTAACATGGTTACTCAGCCCACATTCAATGACGTCGGAAGGCCCAAACAAGGCTTCAGACAACTTTTTGAAGTCAATGAGCTTAGTTAATAACTTAAGAAAAAGTTAGATTACAAGGAACCTAATTAAAAGCTGTCATGAGCAAATAAATAATTCAACGGGTCCCACTTGTGCGTGTGGCAGCAAGGCCAAGGTGAGAGTGTGAGAGAGAGAGAGAGAGAGAGAGAGAGAGAGATAGAGAGAGACCCATCGGTCGATGCTCAGAATACATCTTTCAGCCATATGCATTGCTGATGCTCAAGAAAACTTATATAGTTGACACAATCATATAGAACATCATAGCACACTGAACTTGCATACAAAAATTTCACGCAGGCGGCACAATCAAGATGGAAGCAGTGGATCGCTACGGGAAGGGCTATGTTGAAACCAACGAAGTCGTACATAATGTTTCATCATCTTTATAAATGACGGGGAAATATCTTGAATGTTGTGCAAAGAAAACAGACGGACAACACAATAAGTTCTGCTAGCACATTAAGTTGACGTACAACCCTTTCTAAAAAAGTTCGGTGCAAAATTAGAACAGGTCACAATCAAATGTACTTGGCATATCGATTGCTTCGCACCCATAGCTTGGATTTAACTAGTACTATCGACAAGATTCAGTTGTTACCTCAAATTAGAGCACATCCAGGCAGCCAGCCCTGCCTCTTCTCCCAAAGAAGCAGTGGCCTCCGCCGCGCGATGGAGTAGGCCCTGTGCCATCCATCGTTCCGAGCAACACGGGGAAAGTCTGATGTTGACTCCTGTAATGGACGTCTTCATCGGACCCTGGCACCAGCGGCGGCGGCAGGACTTCAACTGATGGATTGACCACTTCTTCGACATGCACGAACACTCGATAAAGGTACATCCCTAACGTGGTCCGCGGCGGCCTTGGTGGCGACGAATAGTACAACCGCGGTTCCTGCACCGGTATCTCAACACCAATCACCTTCAGTATGGTGGACGACTTCTTCATCCATGCCATAACCGCTGTGAGCCCAGCTATGCGGAGGAACAAACATACTTACGAGCTCACCTCCAAGGTCGTTGATAAGCTCGTTCATGGACTCATTGTTCCAAGCACGTAGAGGCATGCCGTGGAAGGTAAGCTTTGTTAAAAACTCAAGATCAGAGGGCACCGAGCCCCATCCTGGGCGCCACCGATCAAAGCTCACCAGCGCGCCATCGCAGAACAAACACCGGGAAGATTCGAACACACCACTGCAGTCGAATGTTGTCCGGAACCTGACGAAGAAATCAGCCGGTGGCGGACAGACTTCGACGAGCAAGTCACTTATTTGGATGTTGTGCGCAATGCCAAGAGCTTTAACAAGGTCATCCAGTGAGACGGGAGGCCGGTCGCAGTTGATGGTTACCATCAGCACTTTGCCGACAAACTGGTCGTCAAGCGCCGCCATGCCATCATTAGGCGACGACGCATGATCAAGGCGGGGCGGACCTCAGGATCTCTGGCTCAGAGATCCGCGTTGACCGGTGTCATGATAGTGTGCTTGAGTACAGGGAGTACAGGAGGGGGATTTGGGGGAACTGGAGTAGGAATCGAGATTCCAGAGGTGGGGGAGGGGCGGGAGACTAGGGATGAAAAGGTAGCATGAATTTCGAGCACGCGCCAATATGCTATCGGTGCGCAAATGCACGAAAACACCGGTGGCACCCACATGTCGGCCTAAGAGTCCTTACTCTTTCTTTTTTGGAGAGCCCGACCTTTTTTTTCAGGATCTTTTGAGAGCCCAGCCTGAGAGTCATAATTGACCTGTTTGGCATTGCGTTACTACTCGGCCCATATTCAACGATACCTCACTGGCCCAAACAAGTGTACATCATTGAAAAGACAGTGCTCAAATTATATAACTTGAAAAAAGGATATATACTCTGAACACTGGAGAATGGTGATGCCCTCATTTAGCCCACCAAAGAGTTCCGCATAAAGAAACAGTTCGAAACAACGATATATACAACATTCAAACACTGAGTAGTGACTACTACTGACATAAAAAGCAAGACATGATAGTTCATAAGAAGTCTTGCTACACCACCAAAATGCACCCATCTGCAGCGCTCAGACTCTCGTGATCCAGGCGAGAATGACATTCTAAACAGAAGCAACTATTACATAGAAAGAGTGACATATACGAGGATGACCAAATGACAAGGAATATGCATAACAAAAGAAAGAACTACCCATCCAGAACCAGTAGCAAATACAACAAAGTCATTCGAAGAGATGATCCAACACCATCATAATTTGCAGCCCCGCTTCAGCGACCAGTGATCCGGAGACACCAGTACTCCACCCTTTCGATGCAACAACCCAATTACCTATCAACTTGAAGGCTCGAACCGCATCACTACCTGTCTTAATTGAGACATCGAAGGATCAAAGTTAATCCGGATGCCTTTGTCATTCTCACCTTCTTTTGGCTGCAGGCTGTATCGTCGACAATCAGGGGAGTTTGCTCCCGAACTCCTATGGCTCGCCGTGTAGACACAATTTTACATAGAAAACAAAGCCTCTCTGCCATCAAGGTCCTTGCCAACGGTGATCTCCTGGTTAATCAGATAATTGAGTCCAAGAAATAGAGAGTGTGAACCAAGGCTGTTTACCCGCCTCCAACTAAAAAATCCTAAAGGCCCCAACAAGCTGGTATCCTGCTCATAGACGTAACATCCACTATCCGGATACTCACGTATTACACGGTGCTTGTATACAGTGGGGTTTTTGCAATATAACTTTTCCGGATCATGTGTCCGAATGATCATCAGTCTTTTGCCGTCGTCTGATCGAGCGAGGAACCAGTTGTGGTTCCCTATTTTTGGCAAAGGTGGTGTGATTACAAAGGGCGAATCGTAGGGACACCGCATCATATCAAAAAGGACAGGCATTGTTAATGTAAGATCAACATTGTTCGTAGTATGAGTAGGATAATGCAAGAAACAACATTGATATGTCCTGTTGGGCGGGAGGAAAATACAGGGAAATGTATACTAGGTTCAAAAATATAGAAGTGCCATGCATGGTTATAGTCATGTTATCTCGCAATCGATTCTTCACAGGAAACTACCATGTCATGCATGTCATGTAATCATGTTCTATCCTCACAAACAAATTCTTCAAGGTAACTAACAGACCATGCATTGTTATATACTCGTGTTACGTGGGCAAAATTTTTGTGAGGATATTATTCTAGCCATTGATTCTTTGAAGGCGAATATAGGTATGTACACATGGTAAGCATTGCAGATTTCACTACTTCCAAATATAGAGTTCTCCATATGCACATTTACTTCCCTAATGTATGGTTAGATGAAACCAATAGTGTGGTGCATGTTTCTACATCATGAAAATGAGGAAACTAAGATGGCCATTGATACACACTCATATTTAGTAGTAGTATATAGATTACTGTAAAATAAGGATAATATCCATATATTCCTAACCATTTGATTATTCAGGGTACAAATTGCCTGTAATGACATGGTCACAATCACATGAATTAACTCATTCCAAATATAGCTGATTTACGGCGTCTCTAATATATTGCCATAGTTCTACTCAAATTCTGCTCAAACAGGGATATGCCAATCATCACAAAAAGTTCAAACAATGTCATGGCGTCATCATTAACATGAGACGGAAACAACTTACATGCGCCGTACCAGCAATACGTGGTGCCATCTGCTTTGTCGATCGCGTAGATGATGCCATTGTGTTCAATAGCATCACAGAAGTGTGTATCAGCTTTGACGATGATCCACTGCGAGCAGAGTTGTCTACAGCTAAAGAAGGCACCGGCGTAAAGATATGAGAGTCCGCTGTCGAACAAGGCAATTAGCTTGAAGTCTGCGTAATTCGCATGTCGTGTGGGCACTTGGCAGATTACAATCTTCTGCAAAACAAGGTCCGTCCAACTGACGTAGTAATCTAGATGACTTGGATCGCGATGGTAATACTCTATATAATCCAACGGAGGAAGGATAATCTCATGGGAGGTCTGGAAGTTCACGAGCATCAGCTTTTTACCGTCTTCGCTGAAGGCAGCCATCCAGTGGGAGTTCATGCCGACCCAGTACATACCGGCCAAGAAGTTTCGAGCGATGGTGATCGGATCGATGTCGAGGGAAATGATGTATGGCGACACACTACATACCTGCAAAGAAGTTTCGGCTAATGGAGATTGGATTGAAGTCGAGGGGCATCATGCACGCCTCCATATCATGGTGAGCCAATCTCGCAAGACCAGATAGCAGCAAGCAGGGTGTCTTGAAAAGCTTAGGCCTCGCTCGACGATGGCCGTGTGCATGTCCCTCGAGCATGCAGCCAGCCGCATGGCGGTCAACATATCCATACACGAACAATGAGGTCGAGGATGTCTTTGGGGAGATTGCTCCAATCGCGGCTCATATGGATGTCAGCATGCGGTTCGCGTTCGGCCATGGTGGAGTTTGGAAGGGGCTTGATTTACGGGGAGAAGGATGTCGGTCTTTGGAGCGGCTAGCGAGGGAATAGTGGTACTGGGGGAGGCGAGTGAGGCGACGGTACACGGGGGCACAGTGAGATGGAGACGGAGACGGAGACAGAGAAGGAGATGGAGATGGAGTGGTGCTATGGGAGCGGAGAGGGAGACGAGGTGAGGCGCCAATGTGCTGTACAGCAGCGGTGACAGACTGCACAGTGCACAGGGTGAGGCTAACTTTGGTAACCCGAACACGCCGCCTGGACTAGTGTCAGGCGCAGGGTGTTGTCACTTCACTGTGAGGACCGGATGAATAGTATTTTGACCATCAAGTGTACCATAGTTGCACTACTACTACTACTACTACTACTACTATTAGCAGTAGGAACATGAGTACTCCAGTATTTATAGTGGAAATAGGTCTCCCGTGCTAGCATGCCTGTTCACTTCATAGTTCAGGTATCATCCATATTGCGAGCATAACCAAATTCTCGTGCATGCCCAATCAACATACTGCGCGATGCATGCAAAGTGGTCGCTGGTGCATCAAGGACGGCATGCGATCGTTCCACACTTGAGAAGAGGAAAATGGAAAGGTAGAACGCGGCAATGAGAGGAAGAGAACGCTGGCTAACGAGGCTGGGAGGATCGAGCAGGAAGTTAATGCTCCACGCCTAAAGGTTTTGGGAAAACCTGATTTTCATAAGGTGACTTATAGTCACCTAAACGGAGGGAGTATTCCTTAACCAGAGAATGTTGTGTCTCCCACTCACGCGCTCAAAAAAATAGTTATGACACATTTTTTATCTGTTTGCATAGGTCCCACCTATCAGGAAGGATGGGCACGTACACGAACATGTACGACTCCTCAGTCTACCCGCATAGCCTTTTCGTTTAGTCTACCTAGCCGTCTAATCAACTGCCCCCACGCCACTTCTCCCATTTACTTCTCCATCGGGAACCGATTCGCCTCGGCTTCTTCACCTCCCCTTCGTCTTCATTTGCATCCAAACCCCACTGCGTTCACATTGTTTTAACCTCTTTAAATAATCATCTACTACTTCAATTAGACTAGCCATCTAATCCTAATTCTCCAAACCATAGCCTTCCGTTCCAGCGGTTCCAAATGGCGAAAGAGATCGAGATGCAGGTTTTTAGCGTCCAACATGTCCTCGTCGAAGGCTCGGTGCGCATAGTTGCCACCGTCACCGTCCACCCAAGGGTTGTTCGGCAGTGGATCAACAATGTATCCAACTCCCTCAAAAAGGTAGAGACGAGGGTCATCGGTATCGATGTAGAGTACACGGAGCGTGCCCCTAGGAAGATCCAGCGCGCCGTCGTCCTTCAGTTGTGCCTCAAAGATGATGTTTTGGTGTACCACATCCTGCACTCGCCCTCCATACCAGGTGAGCTTCACGATTTCTTGTCTCGGGAGGACGTATACTTCTGTGGGGCAGCCATCGAAGGGGACAAACAGAAGCTGGAGCCGTACAACCTTGATTTGAAAAGCATCACTGACCTACAAACCAGAATCAAAATTCCTGTAGAAGATTGTGCTAAACAAAAGAAACTAAGTGGGTTTGCATCCAACTCGCTTGCTCACGAAGTCCTAGGGCATTTGAGGAAGCCCATCATTGGAATATACAAGCCAAGTTCTATAATGAAAAATTCCCACTAGTATATGAAAGTGACAACATAGGAGACTCTCTATCATGAAGATCTTGGTGCTACTTTGAAGCACAAGTGTGGTAAAAGGATAGTAACATTGTCCCTTCTCTCTTATTCTCTCATATTTTTTTTCTTTTTTTTCTTTGGGCCTTTTCTTATTTTTCTATGGCCTCTTTTTCTTTTTTTTATTTTTCGTCCGGAGTCTCATCCCGACTTGTGGGGGAATCATAGTCTCCATCATTCTTTCCTCACTTGGGACAATGCTCTAATAATGATGATCATCACACATTTATTTTTCTTACAACTCAACAATTACAACTCGATTCTTAGAACAAAATATGACTCTATATGAATGCCTCCGTGATGTGCAGGATATGCAATGAAACATGAGTGACATGTATGAAAGAATTATGAAAGGTGGCTTTGCCACAAATACGATGTCAACTACATGATCATGCTAGCAATATGACAATAATGGAGCGTGTCATAGTAAACGGAACGGTGGAAAGTTGCATGGCAATATATCTCGGAATGGCTATGGAAATGCCATGATAGGTAGGTATGGTGGCTGTTTTGAGGTACATATATGGTGGGTGTATGATACCGGCGAAAAGTGTGCGGTATTAGAGAGGCTAGCAATGGTGGAAGGATGGGAAAAAGTGCGTATAATCCATGGACTCAACATTAGTCATAAAGAACTCATATACTTATTGCAAAAATCTAGAAGTTATCAAAGCAAAGTATTACGCGCATGCTCCTAGGTGGATAGATTGTTAGGAAAAGACCACCGCTCGTCCACGACCGCCACTCATAAGGAAGACAATCAATAAATAAATCATGCTCGAGTTCATCACATAACGGTTCACCATACGTGCATGCTACGGGAATCACAAACTTCAACACAAGTATTCTTTAAATTCACAACTACTCAACTAGCATGACTCTAATATCACCATCTTCATATCTCAAAACAATTATCAAGCATCAAACTTTTCTTAGTATTCAACGCACTCAAAAGAAAGTTTCACATATCTTGAATACTAAGTATATTAACATTAAGCAAATTACCATGCTATTAATGACTCTCAAAATAATCTAAGTGAAGCATGAGAGATCAATAGTTTCTTTAAACCAAATCCACCACCGTTCTCTAAAAGATCTAAGTGAAGCACTAGAGCAAAAGTTATCACGCTCAAAAGATATAAGTGAAGCACTATGAGCAAAACTATCAAGCTCAAAAGATATAAGTGAAGCACATAGAGTATTCTATCCAATTCCAGTTTATGTATGGCTCTCTCAAAAGGTGTGTACATCAACGATGATTGTGGTAAACTAACAAACAAAGACGCAAATAATACAAGACGCTCCAAGCAAAACACATATCATGTGGTGAATAAAAATATAGCTCCAAGTAAATTACCGATGGAAGTAGGCGAAGAGGGGATGCCTTCCGGCATCCCCAAGCTTTGACTTTTGGTGTCCTTGGATTATCTTGGGGTGCCATGGGCATCCCCAAGCTTAGGCTCTTGCCACTCCTTGTTCCATAATCCATCAAAAGAATTTACCCAAAACTTGAAAACTTCACAACACAAAACTCAATAGAAATCTCGTGAGCTCCGTTAGATAAAGAAAACAAAATACTACTTTAAGGTACTGTAATGAACTCATTCTTTATTTATATTGGTGTTAAACCTACTGTATTCCAACTTCTCTATGGATTATAAACTATTTTACTAGCCATAGATTCATCAAAATAAGCAAACAACACACGCAAAACAGAATCTATCAAAAAGCAATGCAGTAGTAATCAGAATTCAACACAAACTTCTGGAACTCCAAAAAATCTACCAAAATTAGACGACCTAGACAATTACCCCACCCTCGTGACCGCCTCTTCTGTGCCTTGGCATAGGGTCCAAGTCTCCTGGATCACGTTCGGTGAGAAAATCACGTTTCCGAAGGTTTCATTCCGTTTGGACTCCGTTTGATATTCATTTCTTGAAACACCAAATAGGCAAAAACAACAATTCGGGCTGGGCCTCCGGTTAATAGGTTAGTCCCAAAAATAATATAAAAGTGGAAAATAAAGCCCAATATAGTCCAAAACAGTAGATAAAGTAGCATGGAGCAATCAAAAATTATAGATACGTTGGAGACGTATCACCTGCTATCTGTACATTTAGGCATCATCATACATGGCATAACCTAATACATGTGCATTCCATTGTAGAATCTGGAATATGCAATGTTTATGTTAGTTCATATGTTGCACATGATGTTTAAATGCCCCTTAAATCAGGTCAGTCAAATTATGGTCTTTAAGCCTCCTTCTTTGCTTCTTTTCTTGATATGTAAGATTTGCTCACACATCTGTTCAATTGCTTTTTTGCATCAGCCAGCCATACTAGGACTGTTTGCTTTGATTACTTGATGTTCTTGACCTAACACTCTAACAGAGCTTGTCAACGATTTAAACACTAAGGGCTGCTGTAGTGGGGCCTTGTCTAACTCATAGGTGACATAAAGGTTGGGCTGTACACTACAGTAGGCTCTCCAAGAGTACCTGGAGGTCTAGTTCGAAGGTATGCCTAGTTTTTACATAGTGCAGACATAGTAAATGCTCATTTCATTGTGTGCAAGTGCAAGATATGCGGCATGTTTCATTATGTGGTGTTGTTTTGTTATAATCTCATCCTTTTGTGTTCACAGATGGAAAGTATGCATATTTATCTTCCAAGGAGACGAGTAACTAGTTTGTGTCACCTTGCGGAGGGGTGCAATGAAGATAAGATTGAGTATTTCCAAGTACAAGATGTTAGGAAGGAGCCTTGCAAGAGAAGTAGGAGCTGCACCGAGCCTCTTCAACCTGCTAAGGTAAGTCACCGTATGCAACTCAACAGTTCAATTCCTTGTTTGTTTCTGCATAGTTAATTTTCTCTTTTCAATTGCTTTATTTGTCCTCAGTTAATGAGATGCCCAAATAATCATGCCTGATGTTCGGTACTTGTATCACTATTAGTTGACATAATTAAAGGCCTTACCATTTAATTACTCTGCCGAAGTGTGCCTGAAGCTTTGAAGTCTATTAACCAACTATTATTGCATGAGGCTGACAATGTAGTTTGTCCTACGCTAACGATTTCATAGTTTTGCCTGCTGTAGTATGTTTGTATGAAACCCTCTGCTGTTCATTATGCTCCCTAAGACTTTAATTGAGGTACAAAATGGCCAACTGCTTGCTTACTTATATGCAACGTGCTGTCTAAATTTGTAACTTGTCTGTGTTTTCGATTGGGCCCCAACATCATGCTCCTCTGGTGAGCTAAGAGGGATTTATGTATGCAGGCTGCATGTACTATCTTTTTATAATTTTAAAATATCACCTTCTTATGCTTCATGACGTGTAACATTTTTTGTGAAAGTGACGTGTAACATTATTGTTAGTCCTGTTTTGCCATGTAGTACAAAATAGTGTCTTGTTAAGCTTCACTATTGTAACTATATTTTGCCCTAGTCATGTGTACTTACAAAAACTTTTCGTGATGAAGTGACATCAACACAAAAATTTGCGGCGATGCGGCATGGCCGTTACCGAATGATTATGGATTGGAATTGGAATGTCTGATGTTCTCGAGCATCAACTAGAGGTGGCAAGACAACGTGTACATGATTGTCAACGTATAATCAACAAGTTGAGACCGGACATGCGGTATTAGATGCAGGAGTCAAAAACTGAAACAAGACACCGAGGTAACCATGAAGGAATTGGAGATTTTGCAGACTGAAATTTGTGCTATCTCGAATCCGCCAATCCTATTTTCTCAAGAGATTATAGTTCAAATGGAGTTATGTTGATGCGCGTCCATGATGTATGAGCTGTATTTGCCAAGTGTATGTAATTTTACATTTGTGTATGCTTTATTATCACCGTCTTAACCATAATGCCCAAAGGTATAATCGGCTGTAATTTCTTTATTGTATAGTGTAGGATTATTATACCTTTCTATGCCTTGATCTCTTTGTTGTATAGTGTATGCTTTTTACAGGTGATAGTATTGAGTAGGATAATTCTTTGAATATGCTATATCGTTCAAACGGGGGCCAATTCGCCCGACCATGGCCCTTCACGGGCCGTCGGATCCATGGGCCTTCTACGTCTCGTAGGATCCATGGGCCTTCTACGTCTCGTAGGATCCATGGGCCTTCTACGTCTCGTAGGATCCATGGGCCTTCTATGTCTCGTAGGATCCATGGGCCGCCGACTCATTTATGGGTCTTGTACGGGCCTTTAATGGGCCGTAGACGGGCCTATAATGGAAATCGTATGTTTTATGGGCTGACCATAACGGGCTATTAATAGGCCGTGTTGGTGATGCTATGAAAATGGCCTATGGCACTAACGGTCCACAAACGGGCCGATCAGAACGACGGGCTGAATTTGGCCCGAAGCGAAAATGACAGTAACGGGTCGTAAGTAACCGAATGCTGCAAAGGAGCCCAAGAATAAATGGGCCCTCAGAAGGCCGAAAGTTAACTTGGGCTGGAAACGGCCCAACGGAATAACGACCCGTTAATGGGTATAAAGTGTTACACTATTCATTACGGGCCAGTTTCACCGCAGGCCGTTAATGGATGTAAAGTAATACGGGCCAGTTTCAGCACGGGCCGCTAATGGGCCAAGAGTTACAAAGGGCCTCATATGGGCCGAAAGACGTCATGGGCCATACATGGACCAGAAGTGAAAACGGGCTAGAATCATATTGGATGGCCCAGATGACGCTACTGGGCCTAATTCGCATAGGGCGTAACATGCCTTGGGTTAGCGGGCTGTAAATGGGCTATATGCTAACAGGCCATTAACAGGCTTTCCATGGGCCGGCCCGCCAGCTTTTGACCAAGTCAAACGGGTCGGCCTTTTCATAGGAATGGGTCACTGTTGGGCCGTGCCACGTGTCGACGTATCATAGGCACCTTCTGTCCAGTGAGTGGATGACATATGTCCCAATGATGAGCCGACACATGTTTCCTCCAGCCAATGATGATTTTACACGTGGAAAATCCCCATTGGTCGGGGCTGTTAACGGGTTATCAGATCCAAAACCCGACCCGATAGCTTAACGACGTTCCGTTACGTTTGATGCCATGTGTCGGTCACCCTTGATGAAAGCACTTCTGTGACGCGCGATTTACCGTCATGGAAGTGGACACTTCCGTGATGATAATTTTGGTAATGTCATGGAACACTTCTACGACATCACATGTATGACTATCTTGATTCTGTCATAAAATCGTCATGGATGTACATGCATGACAAAAAACGCGACCTACTGTGACAAACACGTATCATCACGGAAGTGTATTTTTTTGTAGTGGTGATATGCTCCAAAGCCCTCAACTACTTTCTCACATCCACATATGACCTAAACCAAAAGTCAAACTCGGCCCTACCGATTCTTTCTATCTGGCGCCACCGAGTTCAGATGTCATAGCCACTGCCACAAACCCTAGGCAAATCGGTCTCACCGATAGGGATCTCGGTCTCACCGAGATGGCATTGTAATCTCTCTGTTTCCCTTCGTAACGTTTCGGTCCTACCGAGATGAGCGATCGGCCCCACCGAGATTGCAATGTAAACTCTTTGTTTCCCTTTTGTAACATTTTGGTCTCACCGAAACGAGCAAATCGGTCCCACCGAGTTTACCTGACCAACTCTCTGGTTAGCTTATTACCAAAATCGGTCTCACCGAGTTTGTGTAATCGGTCTCACCGAGATTACGTTATGCCCTAACCCTAACCATATCGGTCCTACCGAGTTGCGTGTCGGTCCTACCGAAAATCCTAACGGTCACTAGATTTGCTGAATCGGTCCGACTGAGTTTAACAATTCGGTCCCACCGAGTTTGGCAAGTTGTGTGTAACGGTTAGATTTTGTGTGGAGGCTATATATACCCCTCCACCTCCTCTTCATTCATGGAGAGAGCCATCAGAACGAACCTACACTTCCAACTTACATTTTCTGAGAGAGAACCACCTACCCTTGTGTTGAGGCTAAGGTATTTCATTCCTACCATATGAATCTTGATCTCTAGCCTTCCCCAAGTTGCTTTCCACTCAAATCTTCTTTCTACCAAATCCAAATCCTGTGGGAGAGAGTTGAGTGTTGGGGAGACTATCATTTGAAGCACAAGAGCAAGGAGTTCATCATCAACACACCATTTGTTACTTCTTGGAGAGTGGTGTCTCCTAGATTGGCTAGGTGTCACTTGGGAGCCTCCGACAAGATTGTGGAGTTGAACCAAGGAGTTTGTAAGGGCAAGGAGATCGCCTACTTCGTGAAGATCTACCGCTAGTGAGGCAAGTCCTTCGTGGGCGGCGACCATGGTGGGATAGACAAGGTTGCTTCTTCATGGACCCTTCGTGGGTGGAGCCCTCCATGGACTCACAAGCAACTGTTACCCTTCATGGGTTGAAGTCTCCATCAACGTGGATGTACGATAGCACCACCTATCGGAACCACGACAAAAAAATCCGTGTCTCCAATTGCGTTTGAATCCTCCAAACCCTTCCCTTTACATTCTTGCAAGTTGCATGCTTTACTTTCCGCTGCTCATATACTCTTTGCATGCTTGCTTGAATTGTGTTAAGATTGCTTGACTTGTTCTAAAGTTGCTAAAATCCGCCAAGAACTAAAATTGGGAAAAGGCTAGATTTTTATTTGGTCAAGTAGTCTAATCACCCCGCTCTAGACATACTTTCGATCCTACAATCGCCCCTCGTCTCGTCTCTTTCCCCACCTCTGTGCCGGACGAAGACGACGGTCGCGCTTCACCATCGCGCCGAAGCTACCTCATCTACGCCCTCGTCCACCGCATCGGGTGGTCCACTGACAATGTCGGCCGCTGCAACCGACGTGCCTCACAGACACCGACTTCCACTGCATCAGGTGCGCTTCACCGACGCCGTCTCCCACCTCACCGGGGCTTCTTCACCGAGCACATCATTGCACCTCCGCCCCCCGAGGCTGTTGGGGCTTCACCAACGGTCTCGTCCACCGCATCGTAGTGCTCCGCTGCCACTCTAGATCTGCATCCGTGCGCGGCCAGTCAACGCTAACGCATCACCCTCAACGGCTCTGAAGTGACCCGCACTCTAGCTAGGCGAGCATGCCCAAACGCCGGCCCGAACTAGGTATCCACACATCACTCCCTTGGGCACTGTTCCGACGTTGTTTGTATATCCTTTCACTGCTCTCTTAGCTTACACGCCTATGAAACTCGACTTTAACTCTTGTTTCTTCTGAAGATATCATCTGAAACAAGCAAAACCATTTTTTAGCGAAGGATGACGGCACTACGGGATCTGGTACACATCCTGCACACCCGTATAACCTTGTAAGTATCTGTCCTCTGGTACAACAGCAGGGTCGATTCCTCTTATTTGATCAACCATTCGCCGTGTCAAAAATGCAGAGGGGGATGCAAGGAGCACAAGGCCTGCACATCCAAGCAAGTGGTAACATGGACTTGTACATGGAACATGCCAAGCGCAAGCGGAGCTGCAGTGAGCATGTACAACGAGCTAGCATAAGTCCCTGCATTTCATTTAATTTGTATTGGCATGCGTGTATGATTTGTGTGCAGTGGCGGATCCACAAATTCATGTTACCAGGGGTGAACATTTAACTTAAAAAATGCGAAGGCACTTGCACTTCGGAAATCAACATAACTTGAGAAATGTGAAGCTACACGCACTTTGAAAACCAGCTAATGATCCAAAGTAGTTCAGATTATAAAACACTAAATGATGCAAGCACCAAAAAACACAAAATGCAACATGGTGTACAAGGACTACTAACATGGTCTGTACCTGCTTGAATTATTCGTTCTCTGGCTGAAAATATCAAAGTGTAATTGCCCCTATAACTAGTGTGCAAACTGTATATCAATATATCTATCCTGCACAGGTATGCCAATAGTTTCAAACAACAGATTAGAAAAGTATTTATGCTACGTTGTCATGATACGGGGACTTTCTGGTAGATGGCCTCGATGTTTCCTGAAGCCATGAAAATGTACTATAATTTGCTTGTCATCAATGCCTGCAAATCTCTATGTCTCTCTCAATATAGCAGATCATCATTAGACACTAAATCCTTCAATGGGAGCTTGCAAAATGCTTGCATTAGATCCCTCATTAGACACTATATGTTCATCACTAGGAGCATGTAAAATGTTTGCATCAAATCCTTCATTAGCGATGCATTCATTAGGCACTTCAGGCTCAAGAACAACATGAGCTTGTATGTTTGCACCGGAAACTTGATTATATACATCAGATTCAGTCAGTTCAGTATTGATTGGGGGAGTTATAAAATAAGAAGAAATTGGTTCATTTTCTCATAGATTCCCTACATACAAGTAGTTTCACAACACCGTCAGGTTTAACTATTGGCCAAAAATTGAACAGTTGAATTAGATATAATCAGGGATGTGATGTACCTTCTCGTTGCGCATGCTGCTCTTGCAAGCTACGACTGTCCATTTGCACAAGCTCGATGCCATGCCCGTGCTGCGGCCGCTGCCTCCCACGCAGGCTACACCCAGGGCTGGATCTTCATCTTATTGTCCTTCCATTCGCTTGAAGCCCGGCGACTGCCCTCCAACGAGGGCATGAGGAAGTGCTGTGTTGGTCTGTCCAGTGGCGGCTAGGTTAGGAGCGAACCAGACTGGAGGCTGGAGGGAACGAATTGGGATCTTTCCTGCTGGCGGTCGATATGGGAGGCGCTCGTTTGAGCCGCGAGCCTGCTATAGGGCCTGCCTTGCACTTACGTTATTGGCCCATCCAAATTGAAACATTTTTCTTCATTTTTTACATTTCCTGCTCATGCGTTGGGACGGACATAACTAGCCTGGGCCGACCTAGATGACTCAAACTAGGTGCTCACTTTCCAGCCACCCAAGGCGGCCGCCCATACCAGCCCCTACGGTGGCGTTGCCCCTTTTTGCGTGTATGATTGGGGTAGTGAAAAATATTCCAGTTGCGCTTTTGATTTACCCACAGAATGGTTGAATTGCTTGTTTCTATTATCTGAGTTTGCCAATAATGTGAGGAATGCCAGTCTTTGATCCTATTGTAGATTGCTTAGATCTTGATATGCCAAATGTAATCGCATGAAATATATAGTAAAAGCCAGTGTGATGTGTGTGGCTACAACTAGTCTGACTACAAGTCCTCATATAACATATCAAGGATGCACCATCTTACCAGATTAACTATTCGACTTACCAATGCAGTATGGAAAGAAAGAAGTATTGGGACTGCGTATCCAAGCAATTGATGCCATGGACTACTTCATAGAACCTTGTAAGAGAAAAAGAAGTTGTAGTGTGCCTGTACAAAGAGCTAGCGTAAGTTCAGTTACCTGCTTCTCGGAATTTTAGTTAGCCACTTGTTGCAAAATTGTTCAATTATGTTGCTTGGCTTAATTTATTTTGCTACTGATTACATAATGCCATGGCCTATTAATCCTATTATAGACTACGTCTATCTATGTGTTTGATACTTACTATTAAGAATTACCTGTTTGCCTGAACTTAAATAGCTACTTAAGCACATAGATAGCTGGTCATATGTACTTCTAGGGTGCAGCAGAATTCACGTTCTGATACCCTGTTTGTTTAAATGGTTTCTTGTTATCACTTGTAGCACTAGTAATGTTTGCATGTTCATAGATAGACAACTGTCAGGTTTATATGAGGGACACCATCTTTTTAACTTATATCTATTTTGGAATCATTTTGCTTACATCAAAGAAATTCTGAGATGTTTGTGTTCTTTGGTAAATGGTACCAATTTGTTACTTTAATACGTTGCCAAGAACTTGTTAGTTTTACTAGTTCATGTGTAATTAAATACGTTGCCAAAACTGGTTAGTTTTACTAGTTTGATGTTAGTTTCTTATGGCTCTTGCAAAACTTTATTTATTGATTGGTAACATTCAAGTTTCTTTGGATCCAATCGAAACTCCGTTAGCTAACAGTATGTTTTTAGAAACTTCCTTCTTTACTTGGTTTGCTGTTGTAACTTGTTGTTGTAATCATCTTACCAACTTCAAGTTTTTAGGATCCAATTGGAAGTCCAATTGCACAGTAGGTACATTTTCAAAAATATATTTGTGTAACAGGTTTGCTGTTGTAACTTGTTGCTCTAATCAAGTTAGTGACTACTCAACTTTTCAGGATCCAAGAGAAACTCCAATGCAACAATAGGTTCCTTTTGCAAAACTTGTTTGTTTAACTGCTTTGCTGCCGCAACCGGTTGCTCTAATCACGTTACTGGCTACTCAGCTTTTCAGGATCCAAGAGAAACTCCAATGCCACAGCAAGTACCTTTTGCAAAACTTGTTTGTTTAACTGCTTTGTTGCTACAACAACCGGGTACAATGATGTTAATAACTACTTTTCAGCATCCAATTGAAACTCTTTATTTCCTTGTTTGTTTAAGTGGTTTGCTGTTATAACTCCCAGTTTTGATGTTTTGCTAACTTCAAATTTTCGGAATCCAATCGGAACTTTAATAGCAAAACAGGTTAGCCCAAGATCAAAGAGCGAGGTCCCCATGGATGTTGTATCATCCCACAGCAGTGGCATCGGCCCAATCATGCATCATGAATTGCCAACTGCTCATGCTCTAGAGGCTAAACTAGTGGTAGAAAGAGATTCTGCTTCTGCACTTAGAGATGAAGTTGACATGTTGAGGAAGCAAACAACACAATCACAAGCAGTACTCAAGACAACCATTAAATGTTTGGTGGATTTCAAAACGAAGCAAGCTAAGACTGACTGCATTGTTAAGGTCCTGAAGGAAAAACGAAATTAAATTCCCACTTGGTAAACCATAGGTGAAATGTTCTTTCCATCATTAAATAACCTTTGTGTTGTTTGTTCATGTAATCGATCAAACCATTTTTTTAGAGATCATGTAATAATTGTTTTTTATTTTTTGGTTTGTAATTTTATTTGAGCACAAGTCTGTATTAATTGATAAGACTCGGAGACATTTCATTTTGATTGCTGTGCCAGACCTACAAATATGCCAATCGGGCTGAATGTGAATTCAACAATAATAGTAGTATAGATGGACCATAAGTGGCACGCATCGGAAAGGGCCAAGATGATGTACCAACTTCGCTAAAAAAGGATGCTCTTCTAGCAAAAAAAAGTACAGTGGCCTGGCTTATGTATGTTAGTTGATATTATTGATCCATATACTCTATAAGTGTTTATATGTCTGTTAGTTTGGTACATTATTGGTTGATTGACTCGGTATTTGAATCTTGATACATCGCTTGTGTACATATCTAAATGGAAGTACACATTATGCTGCGTGTGACATTTGAGTTGGACATAAAGTGTTCCAAATATTCGAGTTCACCTTAAACTGGATTCTAGCTTCTGAATTCGAGTATCAGCATTTGTAAATCATATTCATATATGACAGTGGAATACATACGTGTCGTGCTTTTGAAGATATATAAAACACATAGAATGATTTATAAAGATTCATATAGGAATACAAAATGGATTCGAATTTAGTTGCCAGGGTAAACCTGGGTGCTTATTGTCCCAAAATTCGAAAGAAGCGGCAAAATGTCCACTCCCTTGTCTGCTGCCCGAAGCCAAGTGTTTGGGAGATTTAAATTACTGTCTACCCCTTACACGGACAATCCATCGGCCCGATTTCCACAGCTCTCAATAGGGGTAGGTTAGTAATTTCAATTAGACGTGACACGACCGCCTTTGAGCCCATTCCGACATGGTGGGCGCCAAACATGGGCGGCAAAACACATTTGATTCAAGCTCGTTCGAAAGACCTATGTTTAACCCTCCATTTGCCCATTCATACATGATGGGCGGCAAAACAAACTCGACTTGGCCGAAATCGATGTAGGCAAATATTTTCAATAGGGGCAGGTTTGTAACTTCACTCAGACGTGACACAACCGCCCTACCTGTCAGCCCCGTTCATACACCGTGGGCGCCAACCATGGGCGCCAAAACACCCTCTCCTCGCCCGAAATCGCTCTGGGCAAATATTTGCGAGATGCGAGATTACCGTCCTATCCCCAACCGACGAGACGTCCAAATTTTAAACGGGGGCTAAGTTCGTAATTTTCCCATATTTCAGACAGGCGCGTCCCAAAAATATGGTTCCCCGTACCTGTCCCTCCATTTTCCCATTCATACACCATCCGCGCTAGAACACCATCCCCACACCAGCATCCTCCGTCCACCACCCAATCCATCACCGCCGTCCTCCACCCCATCCATCGCCGCCGTCCTCCACCCCATCCATCGCCACCGTCCTCCACCATGCCGGAGCGCCTACCAAGACCGTATCGTCCACTGCTAGAGATGGACGTTTCTCATCCACGGCAACGGACCAAGAGACTTGCATCGCTTCCTCTCGCTTCACCGGCGCCATCATCCTCTTTGCCGGGGCCGCTCACACGACCTTCTCTTCCACCGCAACGGGACTTATCCCCCGACGCACCCGTCTACCGTTGCAGATCTGCTTCAACGCCACCGACAGCCATCGCACCCCCGATGCCTACACGGCACCGCAAGAGAGGTGGTACTTCATATCTCCACAACTTTTTGATCTCAACCAGAAAATAGATCATAACTTGGTTACTGTACTTTCTTTTCAGCTCTTAGAATTTAGTTCTTAGTTCGAAGCAAACAATGGATGCTAAATAGCATTTCCCTGGTTTGCAGCTTTAAATCTGCCATGGCATAGTCATAATAGGGTTTAATTGATCATTCTTAGGGTTCAATTGATCATGTTGGTTTCGTGGTGGTTTCTTTAATACAAATCGGAGGGGAAACCCTCTTTTGCTCAAAGAAAATGCTTAGGTTTCCCCCTTTTATGATCACTATACGTGTCATAATAGCACTGCTCCACCCATCAAGCTAAACAAGCTTAGTTGTTCAAATACGAATATGATATTATTAAAACAGATTCATTTAATTGGTCAGCTAAATGTTCCTAATTTAGTTTCGAAAATGCATTTTTACTTCGGGTGTGTATCTCTCTGAGGTGCCCACGGTGGGCGCGACCCACCACAGGATTTTGCGTCGGCCAGGCCCCGATTTCCCTACTCACTGGCGCTTATGATCTCTACTACGCCCCGGCCGCTTTGCACGGCGCGACTTCGTCGCCGGACGACATGACTCTAGGAGGAGATGCCAGACCAACAGGAGGTCAGGAGCCGCTCGCCCAACAGCGTCACCGCTGCCCGGGTGCGCCGCCGTGCCTACCTTCCCAGTCCATTCAGGGCTCAGGCGTGCAGCAACCACTAAACCAACCTGATTTATCCTGAGATACATCCTCAACACTCAGCAGTCACTCCTCATCACCCATTTTCTAATTGATTCATTACTCATTAGGCATGACAATCATTAGGGTTTGTTGTGTGCTAAGTGCTACCTACACTTAATGGTTCAGATGTATTTCAGTAATCTTTAGTACCTGTAAAGTTCATAGGGTTCCAAAATTCTGGCCCTAGGAACAGACACTAGTCATTTTGGATTGTTGGTCGTAGTGACATTGACCCAGATTACTACTGTAGGCCAGGTTTGTTGACAATTTTACTTGTCTTTCTTACTCATTCGATATGATATCCAATTACATGTCGATTAGTTGCAAACAATAAGTGCTAGACAAACTTCTTTATTCAGATTTTAGAGGGTCTCTTACTGCAGTTACAATTCTGCATATGTGTCCTAGTAAGCTCACAAGTAAATGATTGATTCACTACATCTATGCTTGCCTTGTCATATTTGTTGTCAATATTCTTTTAGGGTGGACCACCCTATTTCAAAATACTGGAACCGTAGACATGAGTGAATAGTATTTCTCTGTGTGATCTCTTTCATCTTGTGTGGGCAACGAGCACTACATTGTATAGAAAGAAAGTGTAATTTCCAGCTTTTACATAGACTACGATCTTTTACATGGAATACAATCTGCCTACTTGCTTTGTGTCGCACTACCAGCACTCCACCCTTGAAGCTAAACATTATGCCACTGATAATTCCTTAGTTTATTTGTTCAAATCTGAATTTGATATGATTCTAATGTTCCTACTTTAGTTTTGAAATGTGTGTCTGCCTGTTATAGGGACATAAGAGGTTTGTATTTCTGTGTGTGGTCTAGTCAGCACGGTTGGGGGGTGAACTTTGCATATGCAGGGGTTTATAGGGAGACACTCTTCGAGTTGAATCTGCGATGCATTCCATAGATAATCTGACTGCTTTTTATGTTTTCATGAATCTCAGATTCTGAACAGCTTCATAATGATTATGAGCTTGCACGCATGAAAAGAATAAAGCAGAACAATGCCATGGCTGTCAAACTTGGCATTAAGGGACTAGAATCAAGTCTGGATGCAATGCAATCCAAACGCTCTCCACCTATAGATTCATGCTCAGAATATGATCCTAACAGTGATTCTGAGCTAGAAGGAGACCTAAGTCAATGTAGCTCCCTAGTGGAGGAGTCAGAGGCAGTGCCCTATCTTATTCACCCATCAAGGTGCTTGCTCTAACTTTCCAAGGTTATATTGGTCGCACATATCTTACAACAGATGCTTTGCATTGTGTCTACTTTGTTTCACTGCCATTAGCTTAATTTACACATCGTGTATGTGAATACGCCTTGCCTATCCATTTTCAGTACATATTCCATCTGTCATCATACCATATTTATCCATTCAAATGATGTTCTTGTGTATCAGGCGTTCAAAAGGAAGAGGGCGATTGCTGATCACGGAGGAGCATGAGCAAAGTATTTGGAAAAGGTAGTGACACCTGATAAATCAAATAGCCCATTAGGTGTAGTTGCAATATCACCTGACCCACAAAACACCCCAACTCTAGCAGACTCTAGCCCTACTACACTGGTCATTTATGATGCCCCAACTCAGCAGACCCCAACTGCAGCAAATAGTATGATGATGCCAGTTGACATAGCACCAGCTCTACGACGCAAAACCCCCATTCCAGCAAAGAGTACACCAAATCCAGTTGCCAAATCCCTTTTCGAAATAGAGAGAGCCCCAATTGCAGCAAATAGGACCCCTGTTCCATTTCTTCCCAGTTTAAAAGATGAAGCTTATATTGTTGTCAGGAACTTTGTGCTCATCTTTCCTTCATGGAAAGATTATACCACAGACACAGAACAATTTCCAGTCTTCCTCCGCAACTTACGCGTAAGTAATGTACTAATGTTATTCATGGTAATTACTGCAAATGTTTCTGCTGACAAAAGACACAAGATTTTGTTCTTTTAAATAGGTGAGTACCAAACTAGATTGATAAGACGAGCAAGGGTTGGTTGCACTTTTCAAGCACTCGTTGATGAAGTATCGTTCCTACCTGAGGCAAGCGCACTTAGATGGCAAGCCTCTAAACAAAATTTCTATATAGTCTCTGATACTACATTTATTAGACAGTGACTCGAATAATCTTCTTACACATTGGTCTCGTCTACAGCGTAAGGTACTGTCTATGATATCGCATCACAATTTGAACTACATTTCTGCATTTGCCTTAACGTCTCACTTGTACGAAAACTGTTAGCAGAAGAACATTCGTTCTCAAGGGACCACAGAATCTCGCAACTATACTACACACTGCATTGCTCTTGTGAGTACCTCTTGCCCTGTGTGACCATACTTACTTTCATAGCTATTTGATTATGTAGCATCACTGCACATGTTAGCCTTGTTATCGTCCATTTGGTGGACATTATAAGATCCGTATGGAATCTTACATAAATTTAGAATCAAGCCAATGCTTTTGAAGAGGTTTAGCTCTGCAGCCCTCTTGTAAGGACTGAACGTCGTCTATCACTGTACTTACATTACTCCATTCTCCGTCCCATAATATAAGAATGTTTTGTACAGTACACCAGTGTTCAAAACACTCTTTATTATGGGAAGAGGGATTGGTTCATTGTGTAGCATTCTGCATCTTATCTCCCTCACCCACCATTTACTAAAAAAATATCAGATCTATATTTAATATTACCAAAAAGTTGAATACACAGACAATGCCAGTGCAGAAGTGTAGCCCATTGCTCTTGTCAGTACATTTTGTCCCATAACGCTTGTACTTCCAGGGATTGGTAGTTTATCATGTAACATCAATCTGCATCTTATCTTCATTATCCTCTATCCCTTCCAGTATTATCATATCTATAATTACTCTCTACAAAATGTAGAGTACAGGCAATGCTTATGAAGAAGATTTTGTGCTGAAATTCTTGAGTTATCCTTCCCTTGACATGGAGAAGGGCATTATAAAGTCGGTGTTAACTGTTAATGTAAGTCAGTCCTTCTAAAGCCTTTATCCTCAACTGATGTTTAATTTGCTCATACTCCCTATTGTTTACTGCTGTTTAGTCTGTTGTTTCTATCAAAATGAATGTTCGCAACAACCGTAAGTTCCAAGTTTTACTTATAAAACCAAATTCCTTATTCATGCCATGCACATTACTCAATACTCCCTATATGTATGCTTGTTTTTGTGGATCTATAATCCAGTGTGTGGTGAAGCAGCCCACGTTTGCACCTTGTCATCTCCTGTTTTGTCTTCTTGATGTGGTGATGATATGAACAACATGCCATGCACATTAACCAAAATAGATACAATGATTGTCTTTGCCCTTCATCTATGCTTGTTATGTTGACGTGGTAATCCAGTAGTGTGGTGAAGATCCCCGCATTATGAATAATGCCAAATTATGCTATTGATATTTTGAACTTACTCTTTATTTTCTAATTTGAAATTGGATGGAATTGACAACACTTATCATCTTTGTTTATACACGTGCAAAACCTGTCATCTCTCTGCTTGTTTCAGGGTGATATGCCTGATGGCATGCACAAGTCTGCTGAAGGTTGTGACACAAACCCAACATATATTGCAGCAAAGAAGGCAAAACATCTTGAAGATAGGGAGACAACCCCAAAGTCTTAGTCCTGATGCAGTGTTCAAGTTACTTGAGACTAGCAGTCAGACAAGCTCCAGAATTATTTATGCGAATCAGTTCAACTTCTTCAGTCCCAAGTTCTAGCAGAAAGGCATTCTGCAACTCAACTTCGACTCGAAGTCCTATCTCTAAGAAATATTGCGGAGAACACCAATGAGAACCTCATTGCTAAACAACTACACCTTAAAGCTATGATCGACATGATAGGCCGGTCTCACAGCCTTGGTCAGCAGCTTGCGCAGCAGTTCGCGCACAAGGCTAACCTTTCTTGAACTATCTTGGAAGTGGTCTCGGTTCAGTATTATTTTGTTACGCTGCAATGGTGCCTAGTTTTTGTAATCTGCTTCTTCGTTGCGCTTTATGATCACTGGTGGCGAAGTTCGATGCCCAGTGGATGTAATATACCATAAATCCTTTATTGTATAGTGTAGGTTTATTCTAAGTTACTATGTCGTAATTTCTTTATTGTATAGAGTAGGTTTGTTCTAATTCCTACTAGTTACTGCCATCATTCGCTATCTGGAAATCTGATGTAGTCGACCGGGCCGAAACATTCGCCTCTAACGGTCCTGGTTTTTAGTGGGCCACAATTGGGCCGACCTGCATCTTTCTTGGGCCCGAATGGCCATTGGGGCCTTCACACTTTGCGCCAGGCCCACAACTTACTCCGGCCTATATTCGGCCCAAATTTTAGTTGGGCCCTTTGTGGACCCAACGCTTAGTTTGGCCCATGTTGCATTGGGCCATTAACATGCTGAATATTCTGGTGACCTGTTAGAGCCCAGAAGAAACCATGGGCCTTTAGCAGGCCGAAATTCATATTGGGCCTCAATTTTCACTAGTCGTCGACGGGCCTTCAGCAGGCTGAAAGGTAGACCGGGCCTTTTTTGGCCCAATTATATGACGGGCCGTTACCAGGCCGAAACATATTTCGGTCCTGAGTTGGCCCACTGATATCATGGGCCTTTAAGAGGCCGAAAGCTTAGTACAGGCATCAACAGGATGAATTATACGACAAACCTTTAACAGGCCCAAAGTCATGTTGGGCTGAACTGTTGCCACCTTTATCACAGGCCGTTAGTGGGCCGGATGTAGCGTCGGACCATATATGGCCCATGGGCAGCACGAGCCATTCCCAGGCTGAAAGACACACCGGGCTGAAATGGGCCCATGTCTACATCGGGCCTCTAACAGGCCGAAAGTCACTGGGCCGTAATTGGGCCCAAATATTCGGCAAACAATTAACGGGCCAGATCTGGCTTCGGGCCGTAAATGGGCCTTATTAAACATGCCGTTATTGGGCTGGTCCACTAGTACCTGAGTAAGTACTACGTGTCTTTGACTGGGCCGACCTTTTTAACCTATATGGGCCTTTGTTGGGCCGTGCCACGTGTCGACGTATCATAGGCGCCTCCTGTCCAATGAATGGATGACATCTGTCTCAACGGTGAGCCAACACGTGTTTCCTCCGGCCAATGACAATTTTACACGTGGAAAATCATCATTGGTCCGGGCTGTTAACGGGTTATCGGATCCAAAATCGGACTCGATAACTTAACAACGACCCGTTACGGTGGATGCCACGTGTCTGTCACCCTTGATGAAAGCACTTCTATGACGCGCGATTTATCGTCATGGAAGTGGACACTTCCGTGATGATAATTTTGGTAATGTCATTGAGGGAGTCCCAGACTAGGGGGTGTCCGGATAGCCGGACTATCGTCACGGCCGAACTCCAAGACTATGAAGATACAAGATTGAAGACTTCGTCCCGTGTCTGGATGGGACTTTCCTTGGCGTGGAAGGCAAGCTTGGCGATACGGATATGTAGATCTCCTACCATTGTAACCGACTCTCTGTAACCCTAACCTATCCGGTGTCTATATAAACCGGAGGGTTTTAGTCCGTAGGACGAACAACAATCATACCATAGGCTAGCTTCTAGGGTTTATCCTCCTTGATCTCGTGGTAGATCTACTCTTGTACTACCCATATCATCAATATTAATCAAGCAGGAGTAGGGTATTACCTCCATCGAGAGGGCCCGAACCTGGGTAAAAATATCGTGTCCCTTGTCTCCTATTATCATCCGCCTAGACGCACAGTTCGGGACCCCCTACCCGAGATCCGCCGGTTTTGACACCGACATTGGTGCTTTCATTGAGAGTTCCTTCTGCGTTGCCGCCATCAGGTAGGATGCCTCATCTCGTCTTTAAAGACGATACCATCGCCAAAGAAGCCTTGGCCACTGGTCAGACTCTTCGACTAGGCGGTTTTCTCATGACCGCTAGTTCGTCCGCCGCGCCGACGATGACCTCTCGAGTCATCAAAACCAATCTCCATGTTAGTTTGGAACTTGCCGAACAGGTAGATCCGATCGAGCTCTCCTCCATAAATGAGCTCTTAGATTGCATCGCCGCCCTGGGAGTCGCCACAGATTACGACCGGATCGGGCCTAAAACCGATCTGAGAGAGATCAACTCTCCCCAGGCTACCCATCATGTTGCTGTGATAGAGGAGCAATGCGGCGATTCTTCTTCTATCTTAAGGACTAGCCATGTCCGGATTTCCGATCCCTCCATGCCGGATTCCCGCGGAGGGACAGATGTCGATCAAGCCCTGAACTTAAAGTCAGGCGGCGGGTCGGACTCATTGGATAGCACTCAAAAATCCAAACTTCCGAGTTCGGAAACTTCTCGGCCCTTGAGTCCTAAATTGGACGGGGTTCCGGATTTAGTGCCACCCGCCCACCCAAACATTAGCGATCTCTCTCGAATTCGGCAAGAGCCCGCCGAAACAGTACATCATTACTGGGCCAGATTCCTCCTGGTTATGAACAGGATAAAGGACTGCCGAGAGGAGGACGCAATCCCAATTTTTTGCAATAATTGCACGGACAAGGGAATCCTATACGCCATAAGTCGTCATTGAAATTACACGCTTTGTTGACTTGGTGACCATAGTACATAAGTACTATGCGATGGAAGCGCACTGAAAACCGAAAGTAAATTTTGGGATAATCCGGCCCCGAATACATCCCTAGTCCGGAACAAAAGGGTGCATCATTATCAAGCACCTGAGTTGAATACCAAAAAACCAAAACCCCCTAAAGGGTATGGAACCGTACTGGAGGGTTGGCTAAACGGACCCTGCAAAATTCATAGCACAGAGGGCGCCACTCCAACTCATAGCCTTCGAGCATGTTGGATACTACGGCAGGTGGCCAAATGTGGCGAAGAGCTTCTAGCTTCAGAATCCCAGCCCAGCAACACCGATGCAGTGTTACTTGATCTCGAGACTTTCGCATCAAATAACATGCGGAAAAGAACACTCCACAACCTTGCCGAAGTCTACCAAGTAGCAACAATAAACCCATGGAGTGACACGGCTATTACCTTTAATGCCAGTGGCGAACCTAAATTCCGAACAGCCGGGCACCACCGCATTGGTCCTCGGTCCGATAGTGGGACGACTTTCGCCTTACTAAGGTACTCATGGATGGCGGCAGCGGACTAAACCTCATCTATGAGGAAACCCTCCGAAAATGGAAATAGTGGAACCGCATTGAGCGAAGCAGCACAACCTTTAGAGGAATTATCTCACCGGGAAGCATGCTGCACAGGAAAAATTACACTGGACGTAGTGTTCGGCTCGCCGGACAATTACAGGTCCGAGTAGGTCACATTTCAAGTGGCCCCGTTCAATAGCGGATACCATGCTTTATTAGGACGAGAGGCATTCACAATCTTTCAAGCTATACCCCATTATGGGTACATGAAGCTTAAAATGCCCGGACCTAACGGAATCATCACTCTCGCTAGTGATCCGAACATAGCACTCCGCGCTGAAAACAAGACAGCCGCACTAGCCCTTGAGGCACTATCCAAAGCCCTAGCGGCTGAGGAACTCACCGTGATGCGCTCCATGGTGAACAGGGACGATGTGATACTTGATAAAAGATCCAAGTCCACCTCTTTTAAACCAGCGGATGAAATAGCCAAATTCCAAGTCCACCCAACGGACCCTACAAAGACGGCCTCCATTGGGGCACAATTAAACCCTGATGTAGACGCCACACTACGAGAATTTCTACAAGAAAACTGGGACATCTTTGCTGGCACCCTTCGGACATGCCAGAATCCCACGTCGGTGGCGAGCACAGCCTAAATATCCTAAAAGGATTCAAGCCGATCAAATAGGCTCTTGGTAGCTTTTCGAACCCAAGAGATAGGCCATGGGAGAGGAGCTAGCCAAACTTTTGGAAGCCGGATTCATCAGAGATCTAAAACATCCGGACTGGCTAGCAAACCTGGTGATGGTAACACAGAAGGATAACTCCAGGCGCCTATGTGTCGATGTCAAAGACCTTAATAAGGCTTGCCCAAAGGATCCCTCCCCCCTCCCTCGAATTGATCGAATCATTGACGCTACGCAGGACACGACTCATTGTGCTTCCTCGACGCGTACTCCGGCTATCACCAAATCAAGATGGCAGAGCCAGACCAAGCTGCAACAACATTCATCACTCCATACGGCCCGTTCTGCTTCAACACAATGCCCTTTGGGCTCAAAAACGCCGGCGCAACATATCAGCGCATGATTCGGACATGTCCGCAAACCTGATCGGCAAAGCGGTGGAAGCATATGTAGATGACGTGGTCGTCAAAACCAAGCACGTCGAAACTCTAGTAGACGACTTGAGGCTCACATTCGACAATCTTGAAAATATGACATCAAGCTCAATCCGGAAAAATGCGTCTTGGCGTTCCGGCCCGGAAAGCTCTGAGCTTCATTGTCTCCGGTAGAGGAATTGAAGCAAACCCAGCCAAGATTCGAGCTCTGTCACAATTGGATATTCCAAAAGACCTCAAACAAATACAAAAATTGGCCGGGATGCGTGGCGGCTCTAAGCCGCTTTATCTCCCGTTTAGGAGAAAAGGCATTACCTCTTTACCGCCTCCTCCGCCGCACCGAACACTTGAGTGGGCCGGACGCCGCCCTGACGGACTCGAAGAAATAAAGGCCATTTTGGCAACAAATCCGGTCTGGCGCGTAGCGTGGGCGAACCAATGCTATTATATATCGCCGCAACACATCAAGTTGTCAGCGCGGTGCTCGTTGTCGAACGAGAAACGGACGGACACTGGTTCCCTGTTCAAAAACCGGTTTATTATGTGTCCACTGTCCTAACTCCATGCAAGTCCCGATACCCACACTATCAAAACATAGCATATGCAGTGTTCATGGCATCCCGGAAGCTGCGACACTACTTTCAAGAGTGTTCGATAACGGTAGCCTCCGAAGTACCTCTTAACGACATTATAAACAACCGCGGACGCGACGGGCGGATTGCTAAATGGGCCATAGAGCTCCTTCCATTCGATATAACTTATAAGCCACGACGAGCTATTAAGTCACAGGTTTTGGCCGACTTAATTGGCGAATGGACCAAAGCCGAACTCCCTAAAGAGTACGGGCGCATACTCCAACCGGATCATGCACTTTGATAGCTCCAAAATGTTGGCCGACACGAAAGGGCGTCGTCTGGCGTGCCCAACCGGGGACACAGTCCAATCGTCCTTGAGATAATGTATATGGACTCCAACAACGCGGCCGAATCTGAGGCCCTTACGCACGCGGCCTCCGGATGGCAGTCTCCATGGGCATTCAACGCCTAGAGGTGCGCGGGGATTCGAACCTCGCAATATCTCAAATAAATGGGGACTTTGATGCCAAAGATCCGAAAATGGCACCATACCGCAATGCGGTCCTAAAAATGTCACGCAGTTGAAGGGCTCGAATTTCATCATATAGCCCGGGATAACAACCAGGCGGCGGATATATTGGCACGCATCGGTGCAAAACGCGATGCCGTACCACCCAATATCTTTCTGGAACGGCTGTTCAAGCCATCCGTACTATGGGAAGGGGAGTCCGACAATATCAATCCGGACCCAACCGCACTGCATGACGCCGAACACTCTGACATAACCAGAGGCTCAGCCCCCGAGATAACACCCTCTTCTCACGAAATAATGGCGGTCATCGCCCCGTGGACGGAACCATTCCTAGCCTACCTAACTAGGCAGGAACTCCCCGAAGACCAAAATGAGGCTCGCTGCATAGTACGGCGCTCTAAAGCCTATAAAGTCCATGAGGGAGAGCTTTATAAGTAAAGCACTACCGGAGTCCTTCAAAGGTGTATCTCCGAAGAGGAAGGGCGAAACCTCTTGGCTGAAATTCATGCCGGACTGGGTGGGCACCACGCCGCAGCCCGGGCCCTTGTAGGCAAGGCCTTCCGTACAGGATTTTATTGGCCCGGCCGGTCCGGGCAGATCTGCAGGACTTAGTCCAACGATGCGTCGGTTGCCAGCTTTTTGCTAACGAAGCCACATGCCACCCACCGGCCTTAAAACTATACCCATCACCTGGCCGTTCGCGGTGCAGGGCTTGACATGGTTGGACCCCTCAAGGGAGGAACCCTGGCGAAAATACCTATTGGTCATGGTGGATAAATTCACCAAATGGATAGAGGCCAAGCACTGTTAAAGCGGCGAATCCGGACCGGTGATAGACTTCATATCAGGGGTAGTGCACCGTTACAGTGTCCCCCATAGTATTATCACTGATAACGGCACCAACTTCACGGCCGATGAGGTCAAATTATCGTGCAAAAACATGGGCATCAAGCTCGATTACGCCTCAATCTATCAACCTCAAACCAACGGTCAAGTCGAGCGAGCAAACGGTCTAATCATGAGCGGCATTAAACCCAGACTAGTACGGTCCCTCAAGGAATCTAACACGCACTGGGTCGAGGATCTCGACTCCATACTCTGGGGGCTGCGGACCACGCCAAATCGTACTACCGGATTCACACCATTTTTATGGTGTACGGCGCAGAGGCGGTCTTGCCCTGCGACATAATACATGACTCACCTCGCGTGCGCATGTATGAAGAAAGAGAAGCCGAGCTCGATCAGCAGGACAGTTTGGACGCATTGGAGGAGGGGTGCGACGTGGCAAAAGCTCGTTCCGCATTCTATCAACAGCACGCTCGAAGATATCAAAGCAGGGAAGTACGGGCCAAAGCTTATAACGTTGGCGAACTAGTTCTACGCCTGCCGGACAAGAAAAAGGACAAACTCAAGCCCAAATGGGAAGGTCCCTTCATCATCGACCAGGTCCTGACAGGCGGGGCATACCGTCTGTGAAACGCATCGGATAACCGACTCGAGCCGAACCCATGGAACGCAGCCCGTCTACAAAGATTCTACGCCTAAGTGCCGGACT
Organism: Aegilops bicornis; assembly: GCA_021605145.1. Classification (NCBI taxonomy): domain Eukaryota; kingdom Viridiplantae; phylum Streptophyta; class Magnoliopsida; order Poales; family Poaceae; genus Aegilops; species Aegilops bicornis. The sequence continues at coordinate 173,836,466 of CM038674.1, forward strand.
CCAAGTTCGTCTCCTTCCTCCGTCCGCATTTTTTTTTTGCTTTTTGCTGTCTTTTATTTCTCTCCTTCCTCCTTCTTATTCTTGTAGCCTCTAGAGGCTTGTTTGCGCTTTTATCGCACACACTTGACGCGCTGTCCGTGCTCATTATACCTGGGGGCTTCTTTAACAGAAGCTTATTTATACGGGCTTTCATGCTCAACACATGCGTTCAAACTTCCGCATGTACCTTTTATTCACCATTATATGCATCGATATGACTTAAGTTTTGGCCAAGCTGGGTTGCCTGGCTCCTGTGCTTACCCCTACGTTCCCGATTGTTCGGCTAGGTGGTAAAGGGATCACCTCTGCAATTATTCTTGCCGGGTCAGCCGGATGTGTACCTCGGTAGGTGAAGCCAAAGCTAAGCGTTCTTAAGGGAATATTCGGTCGGTGAACTGAAAGATGATTTTAAATATTTACCCATCTGCCCCAGATGATTTTTACGCTTTCCTAGCAGCTTTGACATGCACTTTAGGGCATGCATCCCAGCGAAAGGAACCCTTAACGGAACTATTCTCCTTGGAAGATGTTTCTTACTACCCATGTAATATAACATAACTAGTTGGGCACTTATGCGATACAGCAACAATGACCCCTCGCCTTGTCTCCATGCATACCACGGTTCATATATAACCACGAAGGTATTCGGACACACTCCGGACTATTGGGTCCGGAGGTCGGCGAAAAGGTCCGCTATGACAAAGCGATCTACAATCCGGCTAGAAGACATTTTTTCATGTCATATTTTTACATAGTCAACTCGACTCATTGTATTCCTCCTCAATGCCATCTAATAGGCTATCTAATTTACAATCTTCTTTGGAAATACTTGGCGGCCAATTCTACTTGGCTGTATACTAAGCTTACGAGGATCTCCATCCCATCAGGCCCCCCTGAGTCCGACCTCGGCCATGTGGTTTGGGTCCAACCGTGTACTGCGTCTTTACCATGGCTCGAGCCTCCCTGGCGCCTTGACGGCAGGCCGATATCTTCCACAACCGGAGCGCGCCGTGCTCCTTGAAGCCGCTCTGCCCGGCTCCCCAATGCCTTGAGCGAGGAGATAGATAGCCACAAGGCCTGGCCGATGCTTTTCATCACTGCCGGACTCGTTAGATGCGGTTGCCGCAGTTCGGGAAGAAGATCACCCGAAGAATTGGGCATCTCCTCCTCAGGATGACCTGTGAGCAAACCTACATACATGTTTATGTTAGTCGCCTTCCTCGCCTAACTCTTTCAAACTTCGCTCAAGCACTTACTGAAAATGCCGCGACGAAGCTGCCGATTCTCCTTTACGGAGTCAGATAACTGGGCACGAACGTCCTTTAGTTCCTCGCCCAGCTTGGTGTTGGCGTCTTGGAGGTTATTCTTCTCCTGCCGCACCCTCGTAAGCACGCTCTCGCCGGCCTTTAATCGGCGTAAGAGCTGTTGCTTGTCCGGATCTAGTCCGGCGCCATCTGCAAAGTTTTTGTCGATTTACACACCGCCGCACTTCATAAATTATTTATCTTCAAGCGTATATTACCGAGAGGGGTCTCTGTGGCTCCCCGTAGAGGCTAGTGCGGCCTCAAGTTGGGCCTGCACTCTTCCGGCTCACAGGACAGTCGGGTATTCTTTTCTGTAAGATCCTGCATAACAAATGATCCTTAAATCAGTTATTCTAACTATTTTAAGTCTCGGGGGCTACTGGCATATATAACTATCAAATTTCCTTACCCGCATGTCCTTCACATACTGCTCCGTGGCTCTGGCTAGACCATCTTGAGCGGCACGGAGGTGCGCATATCCCGAATCAAAGGCATTCAAGGCCTCTTGGGAGAAACATGCATCACGAAGAACTGTCCGGCGGCGTCTGTGATTCAAGGCGCTCTCCACCTCGGAGTTGGTGGCGGACAACCTGTCGGCATCCTCTGTCGGAGGAGCATCCGGCGACGTCTCGTGCTCGCCTCGACCTCCGGACCCGGCTTTGAAGCTTGTCCGGTGAAGGTTCGATCGACAACCTCTCCAGACTCAGTCCGGCGAGCGCTCTTTTTCCTAAAAAGAGCATCAGCGTTAGTATGCCTTCTAGGAATCAATCCTGGGAGTATGGTGACATACCATACCGTTGCGGCGGAGATTCGATCTGGACCGCACTTCTTTTTATCCTGCGGGGCCGGACTGCTCTTTGTTGGCCAGCCACCGCGGGCTCGGCTTCCTGCCTCGAAGGTACCCCTTGCGAAGCACCATTGGTATACGGTGAGCAAAAATAAGCATGGATGGGTCGTTATCAGGGTTTTGGGATCTCGGTCTCGTTTACCTGTGAGGGTGGAAGTATTCCGGGGTAATCAGCCGTAATGGCAACCAACGCATTGTCGATGCTAAGTTGGTGGAATACCCTGTCGATCAACTCCACCTTTATATCCGGATCCTCCTCGGAGGTTGGATCGAGGGACCGTTCCGGATCCTCGGGTTGTGGGGGCGGGCTATGTATCTTCTCCACAGTCCGGCGCAGTTCCTGCGCCGAAACCATGAAATGAGATATTTAACCATGGGAACATGGATCAGACAGGTCACAAAGATGTTTGCTTACCCAGCTTTGAGGATTATTCAAAGAAAACTCCTTCAGTAGATTGACACGGAGGAAATCCTCCTCCTCCCCTTTATACATGGCAGACAAGATTTTCACCAGTTCGGTGACCGATCCTGGCCCTTTGCGGCCATGGCGGGTGGCATCGTCTTCCTCGTTGAAGTCCCACATGGGGTGGCCCCTGTATTGGAGCGGCTGCACTCCCCTCATAATGCAGATTGCCATGACTCCTGTTATGGTCAATCCGGCATGAGCCAGTAACCTTATTCGGCTCATCAAATAACAGACATCCCGGTCATCTTCTCTCCGGGGCTCCGAGGGCGCCAGCTTAGGCGCTTGTTCAGAGGAGCATTGCTGAAATCCGAAAGGTCGATCCGAACAGGATCCGGTAGCGGGACGTCCTCCATGTAAAACCATTCCGAAGGCCAGTCTTCGGACGCCTTCTTTGGGGTTCCGGATAGGTATCCGGTCCCGGCGATGCGCCATAGCTCGGCTCCGTCCACTTGACATATTGACCCCTCATGAGAACGGGGTACTAGGCAGAATATTCTCTTCCACAGCCCGAAATGAGCCTCGACGCCCAAGAATAGTTTGCAAAGGGCCACGAAGCCCGCGATGTGCAGGATGGAGGCAGGAGTAAGGTGGTGCAATTGGAGGCCGTAGAACTCCAAGAGCCCCCGGAGAAACGGATGGATTGGAAATCCGAGTCCTCTTACTAGATAAGAGATGAAGCATACCCGCTCTCCTTTAGAAGGATCGGGGACGCTCTCTTGCTTTCCGCCCTTGTAGGTGGCAAGTCCGGCTCGAACCGGAACCATGAAGGCCGGGGAGAAATCCCTTGGCTTGGAGTATAACTAGCTCGCTATGCGGGGTGAGCATCTCTCCCAATTTCTGGGCCGAGGGCTGGGAGCGCGAGAAGAGGAGCAGCGTCAACCGTCCATGATGGAATGGGATTTGGTCCGAGGCGCTCGGTGAAAGCTTCAAAGGGGATGGTGTGACTCAGATCTAGATCCTTGCCCCTTTTATAGGCGGCTCATTTACTTGTGACTAGGGGGTAATTGTAAAAATACCACGGCTTTTGCATTCATTCAAACACGTGGAAGATGGCCATTATTGGGCGTAGAAGCCGAGGAGCGCAGCATTTATCGAAGCGGACACTATTCGACAAGTATATGGAATTTGGAGAAGAACCCGCCTTTGCAATGCCGAAGACAATCAACGCAGGACTCATCGTCATTGAAGCCTGGTTCAGGGTCTCTTGAGGAGTCCCGGACTAGGGGTGTCCGGATAGCGGACCATCGTCACGGCGGACTCCAAGACTATTAAGATACAAGATTGAAGACTTCGTCCGTGTCCGGATGGGACTTTCCTTGGCGTGGAAGGCAAGCTTGGCGATCTGGATATGTAGATCTCCTACCATTGTAACCGACTGTGTAACCCTAACCTATCCGGTGTCTATATAAACCGGAGTGTTTTAGTCCGTAGGACGAACAACAATCATACCATAGGCTACCTTCTAGGGTTTAGCCTCCTTGATCTCGTGGTAGATCTACTCTTCTACTACCCATATCATCAATATTAATCAAGCAGGAGTAGGGTATTACCACCATCGAGAGGGCCCGAACCTGGGTAGAAACATCGTGTCCCTTGTCTCCTGTTACCATCTGCCTAGACGCATAGTTCGGGACCCCCTACCCGGGATCCGCCAGTTTTGACACCGACAGTCATGGAACACTTCTACGACAGCACAAGTATGACTATGTTGATTCTGTCATAAAATCATCATGGATGTTCATGCATGACAGAAAACATGACCTACTGTGACAAACACGTATCATCACGGAAGTGTCTTTTTTTGTAGTGTATGCTTGCCTGCTGAGTCACCCCAAAGATTGGAACTAAACATGGTTCTATTGTAAAGATACTTCTCCGGCTGATGAAAATACACTGTTGGGTTATCGTGGCCAGCGGCTCGACCCAAAGCATCATCTTCCCGAAAAGCTTACCACTACTGAACATGCAAAGCTTGCTCCCACTATTGCAAAGGTCAAGGCCCTGCTGGGAAATGGGTTAACCGGCATTGACTTGGTTCGGTGCTGGGTTTCTTGGCGAATCATACCCTTGAGCCGCCGATCCGGCTTAATGTGCACTTACACGGGCGGTGCAAAAGATCCACTGCGCCACAGCTCCGTGTGCCTCACTGATGATGCAGTCAATGAAATGACAAAGACCCTTCTGAACGAGAGCCTGGGAAGCTGCAGCAAAGTGGGGCTGAACCCTTTTTGCAAACTTAACCCGCCACCAGATGTGAGTCTCTAAATCACTTACTTCACCTTATCGTTCAAATGTTCTATTAACTCAACTTTGACGATTTTCACAGGATGAATCCGATTTTTGGAACAAGGAGTATGACCATGAAGCTGCCAAGAAAGCCAGGGCCAAAACAAAAGCCGTCAAGAAAGCCGCCAAGAAGAATAAGAAGAAATTAACTGCTTTCGAGATGCTTGAACTGGACGATAGTTCTGAGTCGGAGGTAGCCCTTGATTCCCTTGGCTCCTTTTTCAACTATCTTATTGACACTGATTATCATCAGGATGACACGGGGGCCAGTCAAGCGGTCGAAGAACAGGTAACGATTATTTCCTGCGACTCAGAGCCTTTGCCAAGACAGAAAATTTGACGGGTAACCCGGAAAGTAAGCTTTTCACACCCCTTAGCTCATTTGGATCCTCACTTTATTTTGAAGCAACAACATCACGAGAACAAGTGACAAACTCGGACCAGCGGAGGTGAAGAGTTATCCTCCGGCTTACCAAATACTCCAGCTCCGCGGAAACGTCGAAATGAGGTCCTTCCAAATTTAAACTCTTTTTATCCACTGGCGGGTCTCATTCGTCAGCCACTTAATTCTTCTGATTCAAACTATCAGGAGGCTTCTCGCTCTTATTTCGGCGACTCATCACAGACCCAGTGATATGTCTCCAACGTATCTATAATTTTTGATTGCTCCATTCTATATTATCTACTGTTTTGGACCATATTGGGCTTTATTTTCCACTATTATATTACTTTTGGGACTAACCTATTAACCGGAGGCCCAGCCCAAAATTGCTGTTTTTTTGCCTATTTTAGTGTTTCGAAGAAACGGAATATCAAACGGAGTCCAAATGGAATGAAACCTTCGGGAACGTGATTTTCTCACCGAATATGATCGAGGAGACTTGGACCCCCGTCAAGAAAGAAAGGAGGCGGCCACGAGGGTGGAGGGCGCGCCCCCTCCCTCATGGGCCCCCCATTGCTCCACCGACGTACTCCTTCCTCCTATATATACCTACGTACCGCCGAACGATTAGATACGGAGCCAAAAACCTAATTCCACCGCCGCAACTTTCTGTATCCATGAGATACCATCTTGGGGCCTGTTCCGGAGCTCCGCCGAAAGGGGAATCCACCATGGAGGGCTTCTACATCATCATAGCCTCTCCGATGAAGTGTGAGTAGTTTACCTCAGACCTTCGGGTCCATAGTTAGTAGCTAGATGGCTTCTTCTCTCTCCTTGGATCTCAATACAATGTTCTCCCCCTCTCTCGTGGAGATCTATTCGATGTAATCTTCTTTTTGCGGTGTGTTTGTTGAGATTGATGAATTGTGGGTTTATGATCAAGATTATCTATGAGCAATATTTGAATCTTCTCTGAATTCTTTTATGTATGATTGGTTATCTTTGCAAGTCTCTTCGAATTATCCGTTTGGTTTGGCCAACTAGATTGGTAGTTCTTGCAATGGGAGAAGTGCTTAGCTTTGGGTTCAATCTTGCGGTGTCCTTTCCCAGTGACAGAAGGGGCAGCAAGGCACGTATTGTATTGTTGCCATCGAGGATAACAAGACGGGTTTTTAATCATATTGCATGAATTTATCCCTCCACATCATGCCATCTTGCTTAAGGCGTTACTCTGTTTTCATTAACTTAATACTCTAGATGCATGCTGGATAGCGGTCGATGAGTGGAGTAATAGTAGTAGATGCACGTAGGAGTCGGTGTACTTGTCTTAGATGTGATGCCTATATACATGATCATACCTAGATACTCTCATAACTATGCTCAATTCTGTCAATTGCTCAACAGTAATTCGTTCACCCACCGTAAAATACTTATGCTCTTGAGAGAAGTCACTAGTGAAATCTATGGTCCCGGGTCTATTCTCTATCATATCGATCTTCCATCACTTTATTATTGCTTTGCTTTTTACTTTGCTTTTTATTTTACTTTGCATCTTTATACCAAAATACCAAAAATATTATCTATCATCTCTATCATATCTCACTCTAAGTAAGTGACCATGAAGGGATTGACAACCCCTAATCGCGTTGGTTGCATTGAGCTATTTGTTTTGTGTAGGTACGAGGGACTTGCGCGTGGCCTCCTACTGGATTGATACCTTGGTTATCAAAAACTGAGGGAAATATTTACGCTACTCTACTGCATTATCCTATCCTCTTCAGGGAAATCCAACGCAAGCTCAAGAGGTAGCACCCAGCTACCGGCTTTCAAAACTGCCCCTGGGTAACAACAATTACTTTTATCCTCTACCTCCTTATGCTCTTATACTTGTGCTGACCTCTCATAACCCATGCATTGGACAAGCCAAGCCTAGCAAGAAGGCAAAGGTGATCAAGCCGGCTGAAGACCCCAAAGTCCATGAACCGGAGCAGCGAATTCCAGCATCTGACACCTCCGTGCCACAACCAGAAGAGCGTGTCCATGATGTTCCACTAGAAATTCCTGACCTCTCCAGTGACCATACAAACCTCAATCCTTTGAGCACTGAATCATCAAGTCCAATTAAACCGCCGTAAACACATGCCGAGCGATGTTATGATCATCGGCACCGACTTCAAAGAACCGGGACAACCTCTTGTCTTGGCCAAGCACTCCGCCAAAGAGGAGTTCGTTGAAAGGCGGAAAGTGAGATTTGACATTGCCAATTATTCTCAGCTAAACATCAGTGAAGTACTCTCTGGTTATCTCAACCAAGTGCATACCATCCGTGATCTTGAAATTGACATGGTGAAGCAGATGCATCAGAAATATGAGGTATGAACTCCGACTTGATACATTATGCATATCATGTCAGCCCCCAGGTCTACTTCGTATGATAAGATTGAATATGTTGTAAGACTTGAATAGCCATGAGTAGAAAAGGCATCTTTGGTAGAATCCTTCAAAGGCCGACTTTCCCCTTCAGAATTAAACCGGATCTTTAATGATTAATATTGCAACCGTAGCACCCAAGGGCCGGTTTAATCAACATGAATGAACCGGTACTTGTTCATCATTGTTTTTAAATCAAAGCTTACTTGTATAGCCCCCATGAGCCGACTGTGGTCATTTGCAACACAACCGGGGTCATCATAAAGTAGTAATGAAACGCGAGAAATATGCATTAGCTGAAGGAAATATGACCTAGAGGCAATAATAAAGTTGTTATTTATATTTCCTTATATCATGATAAATGTTTATTATTCATGCTAGAATTGTATTAACCGGAAACTTAGTACATGTGTGAATACATAGACAAACATAATGTCACTAGTATGCCTCTACTAGACTAGCTCGTTCAATCAAAGATGGTTATGTTTCTTAACCATAGTCATGTGTTGTCATTTGATTAACGGGATCACATCATTATAGAATGATGTGATTGACTTGACCCATTCCGTTAGATTAGCATTCGATCGTTTAGTTTATTGCTATTGCTTTCTTCATGACTTATACATGTTCCTATGATTATGAGATTATGCAACTCCCGAATACCTAAGGAACACTTTGTGTGCTACCAAACATCACACTGTAACTGGGTGATTATTGTAACATCCCAAATTTTTAATTTGGAATGTTATACATAGATCATCACTTGCATATCATATTTTATTGCATGTTGGCTCGATCCTAGAAATTTCACGCAACTCAAGGACCCACGAAGAGAGTTGGAGATTTCGTTATTTTCATATTTGAGTTCTCTCAAATTTTGAAAATAGGATCATTTGATTTTATTTACTTTATCTTCAATTATTTCTACTGTCAAAATATGAGAGAGGGAATAAAATGACTTTCCCAAAATAAAGGAATAATGAAGATTTAATAAAAAAATCAAATAAGATTTTGTTTGGAGTTTTTCGCTATTTTATTTGAATTTAGGAAAAATGTGCGTTTTTCAAAATTTCATTTAGGCCCCAAATAAATGTTCATCTTGTCCGGCTTGATTTTAGAAGCCGGGCAAAATTTATTTCGGGATTTTTGGAGTCCGTTAGTATTTCTTTCGTTAGTTTTTTTGCGCGGAATTATTAAAAAAACGGAAACCGCCTTTGGGCCGGATCCGGCCAGGACTTCTCTGGCCGGGGGGCTTTAAATAGCACCACCCCGGGCCGCCCCCAGTCCAAGCCTACGCCGCCCCGCGCCCCAGCCTACGCCGCCGCCCCGCCCCAAACCCTAACCCTCGCCGCCACTCGCCGCCGCCGCCGAGGCCGCCGCCGCCACGGGCTGCCGCCGCCGCCCGTCCCGCCGTCCGAGTCGCCGAGGTTGACCCCACCGCCGCCGGTTTATTTTAGAAAACCGTTCGGTTTTCTGTCGGTTTTCGCCGGTTTTTTTAGATTCGTTTTTTATTAGACGGTTTTTTTTCCGGTTTAGGTTAAATAGCGAGCGTTCGCTCATTCGTTCGTTTTAACGAACGCGTTCGTCGTTTAGATTCAGATAATGAACGTTCGTTCGTTAAGCTGTTTGTCGTTTTTCTTTTTCTCGGATTTATTCCGTGATTTTTCTGATCGTGATTTCTGATCCGATTTTTCGATCTAGTATAACTTTTCGCTCGTTTATCGGAATCAAGCGATTCAAGCGCCTGGAGTTTTGTCTCGAAACCCTCTTTCCGAATAATCAACTCAAACAAGTTTTTGATTCTGTAAAATTTGACTTAGGTCCAGATTAGTAAAACGAAGCCTGTTTCTTTCGCCGTTTGTTTCTCGTTGCTTCGTTCGAGTTGTTTCTTCTTGCAAACCGGAGTTCTTAAGTTGAACTTTCTGGTTAGATCTTCTATTTGAGTTTTACCTGTGCATTAGATGAGTACTTATTGTGTGCTTGTTTGTTTGCGATAGAGTACCCAGAGTGCGCCGCTTGCTACTTTGAATCTCTAGGTTTCGCGGATCATCAGCAAGGCAAGTAACACTTTGATCATATCCCTTTTTCATACACAATTTTTATGCATTAGATCAATCCTCAAACATTGCATGATTAGGATCTAATTAAACTGTGGGTTTTGGGAAAGTAGTTGAGGTAGTGCCTATTACCTGTTTTATTATCAAACCCTTGGGAGATACTTCTACGTTTGCTTATTATGCTATGCTATGCTATGCTAGTAGACGTGGATTGGGTGAGTGTATCCACGACAGATGTGAGATTGTTAATTAATGGTTTATCTAAGGTGGCAACTTAAACACACATCTGGGTGGATTGAGGTGCCTAGGTATTCCAGGATTGCCTGTTTCTTTTTGGACCGCCACCCAGGCTCAAAGGGATCATGAGATTGTTCATGCTAGAAACTTCCATGTGCAGCCACAAGCTACTATGGGCTCTAGCATAGTTGACTAAGTCGTGCGAACTCTTACAGTGGTAGACTAGCAGATGTAGGGGATGTAGGTTGGTACGGTCTACCCATTCGTAAGGTACTAGCGCTTCTGTGTCTCGGTCATCCGTTTCTCAAACACCATGAAGTGCGAGAATCCAAACGGAGGAGATCGAGTCTCGTGGGGAAAAGTGCACAAACCTCTGCAGAGTGTATCAAACTAATCATGGTTAGCCGTGTCCCCGGTTATGGACATCTTGAGTATCTAGTACTTGGATTTTCATGTGAATCTCATCATGTTACTTTAAATTAATGTTGTTGGGTTTTAATGATGATGTTTAATTGGGATTGAGAATGCTGTCAACCATTCTCAGTGTTTAACAACCACCATGATAGTTAAATAAAAATTATTCCTTTGCAGTAGGCAAAACTGTAACCATAGAGCTTTCCACCAGCCATATATGCATGTAGTATAGCATTACTCTTTCATATTGCTCTCTATGTGTTACATTGCCAGCATATTCCATGTGCTGACCCGTTTTCGGGCTGCAACGTTCATGTTGCAGACTTTTCAGATGATGAGTAAGGTGCCTTAGGTCGTGGTTCTATACTCAGTGATGCCGTTGGAGTTGATGGACTCGCTTATCTTCCAAGCCTTCCACTGTTATCGTTATTAGATGGCCTTAAGCCATATTTATTGTAATAAGTTCTCCTTTGGAGACAATCAACATGTCGTGTGTGATTGCTACTCATTATAAATCCTTCAAGTAATCGCGTATGTCAAGATTATCGATCCAGGGATGACACTGATGCATAGAGATCAGACTGTTTGAGGTCTGGTCGCTACAATTATAAAGGTGCTATACAGGTGTCTTCGATGGTACTTGTTGAGTTGGCATAGATCGAGATTAGGATTTGTCACTCCGATTGTCGGGGAGGTATCTCTGGGCCCTCTCGGTGATGTACATCACTATAAGCCTTGCAAGCAATGTAACTAACGAGTTAGTTGCGGGATGATGCATTACGGAAGGAGTAAAGAGACTTGCCGGTAACGAGATTGAACTAGGTATTGAGATAGCGACGATCGAATCTCGGGCAAGTAACATACCGATGACAAAGGGAACAACGTATGTTGTTATGCGGTTTGACCAATAAAGATCTTCGTAGAATATGTAGGAACCAATATGCGCATCCAGGTTCCGCTATTGGTTATTGACTGGAGATGAGTCTCGGTCATGTCTACATAGTTCTCGAACCCATAGGGTCCGCACGCTTAAAGTTCGGTGACGATCGGTAATATGAGTTTATGTGATTTGATGTACTGAAGATAGTTTGGAGTCCCGGATGTGATCACGTACATGACGAGGAGTCTCGAAATGGTCGAGACATAAAGATTGATATATTGGACGGCTATATTTGGACACCGGAAGTGTTCCGGGTGATTTCGGAGAACACTGGAGTGCCGGAGGGGTTACCGGAACCCCCCGGGGAAGTATTGGGCCTTAGTGGGCCTTAGGGGGAGAGAGAGGGAAGCAGCCCAGGAGGTGGCGCACCCCTCCCTTGGGGAGTCTGAATTGGACTAGGGGAGGGGGCGCGGCCCCTCTTTCCCTCTCCCTCTCCCTCTCTTTCCTTCCCCTTCCCCCTTCCTAGTAGGACTAGGAAAGGATGAATCCTACTCCTACTAGGAGGAGGATTCCTCCTCTGCTTGGGGCGCACCAAGGCCGGCTGGCCTCCCCCTTGCTCTTTTATATACGCGGGGAGGAGGGGCACCCTAGGATACAAAAGTTGATTGTTCCAAGCCGTGTGCAGTGCCCCCCTCCACCATATTCCACCTCGGTCATATCGTAGCGGTGCTTAGGCGAAGCCCTGCATCGGTAACTTCATCATCACCGTCATCACGCCGTCATGCTGACGGAACTCTCCCTCGAAGCTCTACTGGATCGTGAGTTCGTGGGACGTCACCGAGCTGACCATGTGCAGATCGCGGAGGTGCCATACGTTCGGTACTAGGATCGGTCGATTGTGAAGACGTACGACTACATCAACCGCATTGTAATAATGCTTCCGCTTATGGTCTATGAGGGTACGTGGACGACACTCTCCCCTCTCGTTGCTATGTATCACCATGATCTTGCATGTGCGTAGGAATTTTTTTGAAATTACTGCGTTCCCCAACAGTGGCATCCAAGCCTGGTTTGTGCGTAGATGTTATATGCACGAGTAGAACACAAGTGAGTTGTGGGCGATACAAGTCATACTGCTTACCAACATGTCATACTTTGATTCGGTGGTATTGTTTGGATGAAGCGGCCTGGACCGACATTACGCATACGCTTACGCGAGACTGGTTCTACCGACGTGCTTCGCACATAGGTGGCTGGCGGGTGTCAGTTTCTCCAACTTTAGTTGAATCGAGTGTGGCTACACCCGGTCCTTGTGAAGGTTAAAACATCACATACTTGTCAAAATATCATTGTGGTTTTATGCGTAGGTAAGAACGGTTCTTGCTCAGCCCGTAGTAGCCACGTAAAACTTGCAACAACAAAGTAGAGGACGTCTAACTTGTGTTTGCAGGGCATGTTGTGATGTGATATGGTCAAGACATGATGCTATATTTCATTGTATGAGATGATCATGTTTTGTAACAGAGTTATCGGCAACTGGCAGGAGCCATATGGTTGTCACTTTATTGTATGAAATGCAATCGCCATGTAATTGATTTACTTTATCACTAAGCGGTAGCGATAGTCGTAGAAGCAATAGTTTGTGAGATGACAACGATGCTTAGATGGAGATCAAGGTGTCAAGCCGGTGAAGATGGTGATCATGATGGTGCTTTGGAGATGAAGATCAAAGGCACATGATGATGATGGCCATATCATATCACTTACATTGATTGCATGTGATGTTTATCCTTTATGCACCTTATTTTGCTTAGTTCGGCGGTAGCATTATAAAATGATCTCTCACTAAATTTCAAGGTACAAGTGTTCTCCCTGAGTATGCACCATTGCGAAAGTTCGTCATGCCGAGACACCACATGATAATCGGGTGTGATAAGCTCTACATTCACATATGTCACACCCTGATTTTCATGCCAAAACACTGAAGTCAATACATCATGCTAAAATGTGGTTTGACAAAAACTTTTGAGTGTTTTGTATTTGCTTTGATTGAATGTTTGACTGCTGTTTGCAAGTGCTCTAAAAATCAAATAAATTCTCCAACCCTTATACTCCTTCTCCTTGATCCAAAAACGTTTCCCAATGATCATGCCATGTGTATAGGACATAAAAATAATTTCTTACAAAAATAATTTGGCCAAATAGTATTTTCAAAAATTAGTTTTCCAAAAACCCCTGAATTGAGATTTGCATTGCAAGTACTTAATTAAGGGCAGTAAAAATCTTTCCAAAAATATATTTGACTACTATTAGGTATAGGACTACCAAAAACCACAAAAATATATTTTTAAAAGTTATTTTCCTATTTTATTTAAAGGATTTTTCTTTAGGCCAGAAATGTTCTTTAATAGGTTAAAATTATTTTAATGCTTCAAAAATATTTGGGAAAAACCTAGGGAAACTCAGTGGACATATATTGTCCATATATAAGAGTTTCAACACATGGTCATGTTCAAAATATTGGTCAAATCCTTCAAAAACCCTTTCTGGATATTTCAAGCTTTTATTTGTTTGTGTTTTAAGATAGGTCGCAACTTTTGCCCTAGGCAACAAGTACGCGACTATATCACCTTCCTTACCTTGTTTCTTTTGTTTGGCCCTTTCGGCACTTGTTTGTTTGCACTTGCACTATAGAACCCCCTTTAGGCATCCCCCTCCTCTATGCTACTTTTCCCTCTCATCTCTCTCCTCAACTGAAGACCGGCAAGACAATCTACACTAAGGATTCTGCCTCAGCAACCGACTAGCAATCAAGACTTCTGCTACAACCTCCACAATCAAGTGCAACCCCGTAGAATTATGATTTAACCCTCCAGACTAGAAACCCATTCCTAGACCCTTCGAGACTTCACAAGATACCCCAGCTCGAATCCGTAACCATGTGCTTAACCCACAAAATTGCAAGAGAACTAGTTAAGCCCCCGTAACCTTGCTTATCACTGGGTTCAATATGGAACTAGTGGGCATAGTAAACTAGCACATTACGATCCTAATATAGCACGAGAACTGACGATGCCATAGGGAAGACCAGTTTGAGTATGTAGGAACAGAGGACAAATGACTTGATGAGTTTATATCAGAGACCATGAGGAATTATTTGAGACTCTTTGGTGGATTATAAGGCTTTCAAGTTGGTAGATGAACTTGGTGGGATCAGTTAATAGAGTAGCATGACTCTCATTGCCCCTGAGTAAATTGGATTTAGTAGGACAATTATGATCGCAAGCTAAAAATTCTTGGAAGTATAAGGATTTGACTTAGCCAGGGGATATTGATAAGAGATAGTTGTTACGATAATGACTTGGCGTAAACATATAGGAATTCTCATTGGACATGAGATTTGGGTTTAAGTAGGTGATCCTAGTTGAGTATAGATGCTGAGTAAGTCTACATGGTTCGGAGTAAATTGGATTTAGATCGAAGATCTCGATCATGATACCATGTTCTTGGTAAACTAGGAGATTGGATAAATTGTTGGAGTTGATTTAGGGACCTATATACGCCTGACCTTGGAGTTTACTTGACCATGATAATGGAAATTGGTGGACTGACTATAGTAGGGGTAGCCCTTTCAAGCATTTGGGGATTGTATGACATAAGAAGATCATGTGGAGCACCATAAACATTGGATTTGTAGAATTAATGGATGGTGTCATAATTGATGGTAGATAATGGGCCGTTAGAGTTGATTCATAGGAAGGAAACAAGATCTTGGAGTGGCATACGACGTGTTTCCTTAGGGTAGAAATGCCTTAGACCTTGGAAGAGTAGGCTGAGCACTTGGATTGTCATGTTTAATTGAAGCTTAGTAGCTTGTATGCTCTACCCATGGATTTTTACATAGGGATAGCCATACGTATGATTTTTTGGGATCGTAGACATGTATAATTTTGTTAGACCTCCTTTTGGGAGTCATGAGGATATGAATAGCATGTGTGATGATTGGAGTTGACCTATATGGGATGATTCTTTCGGTAATGTGATGTGATTTCTTTGGAAGACTAGATAGGACAGTTGGCGTCTCAGAATCTATGCTCAAGGATAAGATGATAAACGTTCACTCGCACCCTAGAGTCCTTGAAACCCTAAAGCCCTACCAAGCCATAACATGGTCAGATCACAACCACGGGATTTGGTTCTAGGTCAAGTAGACCACAGCCAACACTAAACCATGACCACCACCAATACCCTGACCTACTTTATGTACCCTGTCAACAAAGTCTTCATGGAGTATTTAGACAAGATAGTTGTCATCATTATTTGGTGACATACTTTTCTACCCGAAGACAGAAGAAGAGCCATTAAGTTGGTTAAGGAACATCTGAAGACCGCCATGTCAAGGGGGAAGAACTAAACCAACTGCCATCGTGAAGAAGTAAACTCCTGCATCGAAGACCATGTGTACCAACGGGTTACTCCTCTCAGAAGAACCAAGCATTTCCATGTCAGGCAGAAGCTCACTCCAAGATTTAACAACCCCCTCTGAGATCGCTACGAGACGAAGAGAAGACAGTTACCAGCTGGATTTACCACCTGAGTTACCCACTGTGCACAACATTTTTCCACGCGACACACCCCGGAAGTGTTTCCAACTTCCTAACTTGCCCGATTCCTACGAGGGCATCGATCACCGAGCCATCGACCCCCAAACCAATCTAACCTACCGCGAGCCACCCATTAGCAACCCGGATCAAGAAGAACGTCATATACGAAGCCACATCATCAAGTACTTCAGGTTCAATGGAGCACCACACGGAAGCAGAAGCAACATGATGACTTGAAGACTACCCGAGATCCAAGTTTATGTATCCCTTTCAGCGCCTAGTCTGGGAATCTCGGGGACGAGATTCTTGTAAGGGGGGTAGGTCTGTCACACCCTGATTTTCATGCCACAACACTGAAGTCAATACATCATGCTAAAATGTGGTTTGACAAAAACTTTTGAGTGTTTTGTCTTTGCTTTGATTGAATGTTTGATTCTTTGTTTGCAAGTGCTCTAAAATCAAATAAATTCTCCAACCCTTATACTCCTTCTCCTTGATCCAAAAACGTTTCCCAATGATCATGCCATGTGTATAGGACATAAAAATAATTTCTTACAAAAATAATTTGGCCAAATAGTATTTTCAAAAATTAGTTTTCCAAAAACCCCTGAATTGAGATTTGCACTGCAAGTACTTAATTAAGGGCAGTAAAAATCTTTCCAAAAATATAATTTCCCTCCTATTAGGTATAGGACTACCAGAAACCACAAAAATATAATTTTCAAAGTTCTTTTCCTATTTTATTTAAAGGATTTTTCTTTAGGACAGAAATGGTCTGTAATAGGTTAAAATTATTTTAATTCTTTAAAAATATTTGGGAAAAACCTAGGGAAACTTAGTGGACATATATTGTCCATATATAAGAGTTTCAACACATGGTCATGTTCAAAATATTGGTCAAATCCCTCAAAAACCATTTCTGGATATTTCAAGCTTTTGAAATATTTACAAAGGAAATATTCCCCAAAAATTCCAAGAATATTCTAGCATGTCACATATGACCTTTTTGATGATCTTGATAAGTCTCGTGCCATGGAGAATAGTATAACCCCATGAAACCCTCTCAAAAGCATGTCTGCCTTTTTCAAGTTTGAACAACTTTACATTATCAAACTTGTTCAAATGCTCTCAAACTTGGTCCACATGCTAAAATAGTATAATAAACCATCTAGAACAAATGGCACAAGTTGGAGAAAAAGTTATATTGATCAAAGTGCCCCAAAACCCTTTCTGTCCAGAACCAAATTTGAACAACTCTACATTGGCAACTTTCTCCTTTTGATCTCAACTTTTGTGGACATGTTCAGAACCTCAAATGATGACACTACACCAAGTGGTGCATCAAGGAGAATACATTTGCATGGCTAAATCTTGGAAAGTCCATTTCTGTTGATTTCTAGGGTTTACCAAAGTTGCATTGTCAACTTTCTTCAAATGAGCTCCAACTTGGTGATCAACCTCATTTCTATATGACACTTGATCCTGTTAATCTTCATATCATTTGGAATCCATTTGCTTGCCCAAACCACCGTCAAACACCTTCTGGCAAAAACTTAAGATGCATGTTTCGTCCATTTCCACTAATCTCCATGAGCTCAACTTTTTCCCACAGCCCCATCTGGTCCTCCTCTAACCCCTGCATCTTTCCCTGCCCGAGGATCCATGATGATGGGGGTGAAAAGCTCTTTTTCCCTCACTCGACAACACCATTTCTCTCTCTCTCAACCTCCCTCCTCACTCTAGTGGATCCCCAGGGCATCCAATGCCATTGTCACATTGTTTACTCCCCCTGCAGCTGCCAGACACAAGTGGGCGCGTGAGGGCGAGAAAAAAGCCGCGGGTGCGGCCATTTAGGCGCTCTGGAGCACGTCAACGTGCTCCCGATCTGACGCCTGCGTCCCCGACCGCCTCGAGCCTCCCCCTCGCGCCAGTCGAGGTGCCTTGACGTCCGCAACACGCCACCGTGCAGGCCCCCTCGTCTCTCCCTCTCTCTCACCTCCCGCGGCGCGTGCCCAGAGCTGCCCGGCTCGAGCAATGCTCGCGCGAGCCCGTGACTCCACCAGGAGCTCGCCCCGCTCCCTCTCTCTCTTCCTGGCACCCTACTCGACTCCCACGAACGCCGTAGACAGCCCCTCTCCCTCCCTCCTGGCCTCCCGAGCCGTTGCCGCGGCCACCCGTGCGCCGCGTCCACGGTGAGCCATGGGTCGGCTATTTAAGGCCACCCCCGAGGCCCCTCTCTACTCCTTTCGCTCTCTCTCCCTCCCGTGCACCCCTTGACCAGCCCAGACCTCTTCCCGTGTCCTCCATCCACCACAATGGCCGGAGCATCGCCATTGGGCTCCGCCTAAATTCGAGCTAACCCAAGCTCTCGTTCACCCCCTAGCCACTCCAACGCCCTTATACCTCCACCGCAAGTCCCTTCATCGCCTTCGTTCACCCCCGGGAAGGCCAGGCACTCACGACCAAAGATGGCCGATGGCCTCCTCCGCCACCATCCAAACCGTCGCCACTACGGCCATCCTCGGCGTGCGTGAAGCAGCTAGGCGGATGCGTCGCAACCTCCTGACCACGCTGGTGGGCAGAGCGTCGCCGGAGATGCTCTGTAGCCCCGGCAATCGCCGGCAAGAGCCGCTCCTCCCTGCGACCTGCCACTGAGCCCAGCGTCGATGACCAATGAGGCGGGCCCGCCCGTTTAAGTGGAAAGCAACCCGGCCAAATCCTCTTTCCCAGCGTGGCGTACTTCCATGAACCGCCTTGACGTCACCGTTGTCGCCCGTCTTGCGGCCTTTCTTGGCCGGCCCACTAGCTATCTCTCGTCCAATGCGAGTTTTAGGTATAAACCTAAACCTTTTCTTTTTCTTTTCCAGTAAGCTTCAAAAATCCACAAACAATTCAAATTAAGTCCAAATTTGATGATTCAAATTTCTAGTGACTCCATAAATCATGACCTACTCGTTGGTGTAACATGCAAATTTTTCCAGAAATATTTCTTTCACAAATAATTATAAAATCCCATTTTTCCATTCCTGTCATAAACTTTAGAAAATCATAGAGAGCTCAAAATTGATCCAAATGCCATGATTAAAATTCCTAGATGCTTGTAAGTTCATAACTTAGTTTATGAACATTTTTCTTAATACTTTCTGTGCAACACAATATAATGAGCCATTTCTTCATATTTGTCAACTTTGCAAATTCATAGGAAATTCATTTGAACTCCAAATCCAGTGAAACCAAATCCTAGATGCTTCTAAAATCATGGTTTGTTAAATGGGTGCCTTTGCTCATTTTCAAAATATATATTTCTGTACACTTCTTGCAAATCCATAAACCCCTTGATTCATCATATTGAAATGTTCAGAGATATCCACTGATCCAATTCCAATGAAACCACTCTGGTTATTTTTCATATAACCAGAGATGTTCTAGAAAAGTCAAATTAATATTTTTAGAGCACTTTTATTTTTCTGCCTTGTTGTGTTGCTTATTATGGTTGCTTTCGACGATAGTTGACGAAGTAGACGAAATGCTCGGAGTTGGACCAGAGATATTTGGAGACCTCGAAGACTTTGTTAAAACAGGTAAGCAGCTCTTTGACCATGTCTATGAAACCCTTTTTATGCATGTCATATAGCACCATATTGTTGTTGCAACGGAATCATGATGAGGTGGTAACCACCTTGATGGGTTGCCTCTGTTACTTCCTCGTTGATACTTGCATGGTGCATGACCCTACCTCCTTATGAGGGTTATGCCGGTGGGAGTAGATAGGATGCTATAGTAGTGGCTATGCAAATGGGACGGGAATATGCATGGTGATGGAGACAAAGTATTTACAAAAGACTTTTCGAAAACCCTGTCGGGTGCCACTTATGCCTAAGAGAGATAATGAGTTGGGTAACCACTTGATGACGAAGTGGTGTACCGAGGCAAGTGTGAGTGTTGTTTTGAAAACGGATTGGTTTAAGTCGCGGCCGTTATTCCAACCTTACATGCGCAACCACTCTACCCTTATATGGGAAAGGGCATTATTGATTACCTAGGCCAATACTAGCTTGGAGCCCGCATTACTAGTGACGGGAGAGTTATTGTTGCGCTCTCTCAAGACGGGGTCGTGCCAGGTAGGGCGGCCAAGAACATTTTTATAGGGCACTGGACACACCGTTGGTACCCCGTGCCAGTGGTATGTGATGAATATGGGAGCAAGGCTCCACAAATTTTAAGTTGTGAAATGCTGGGCACGGGGGTTACTACCAATCAAGTGGACTCCATGTTAGTGTCGTCTAGGGAAAGATAGTGATCGGGTGCTTACCCCGGGTACTTGAAGTACTGCAGGTCGTGGCTGACACGGAAGTTCCCCTGATCTTGTGGGTAAAGTGTGCAACCTCTGCAGAGTGTAAAACTATTCGAATAGCCGTGTCCACGGTCAAGGACAGTTGGGTAACCTCTCTTGGGCTACGTCCACTTGTTTACAAACCAGTGTGTGTGTTGGGATAAGTGGGAAGAACTACTTCGGTCAAGTCAAAGGACTTGACATGATTGAGTTGGGTTGATGCCCACTCCATTTATGTTGATATCTGTAACCAGACCCTATGGTTACTTGAAATTGTATGATGCATAATTTACCAATTGTTGAACATGTCATAGCACAACAAAAACTAGCTTTCTGCAAAATTTTACCTATATGCATTGTTGTATCTTGAACCAAAACATGGGTTGCTTGCGAGTACATTCAAAGTACTCATTGGCTTGCCACTAGTTATTTTATTGGCCAGGCATGAAAGAATAGGATATGATGAAGAATACTTCGGTGACGAACATGCGACTAGGATGCTTCCCAGTCAGAATGCCTGTAGGGTTAAGGCAGATGGCATGGGTCCAACACTACAAAAATAATACACTGCCGTGATGATACGTGTTTGTCACAGTAGGTCGCGTTTTTTGTCATGCATGTACATCCATGACAAATTTATGACAGAATGAAGGTAGTCATACATGTGCTGTCGTAGAAGTGTTCCATGACATTACCAAAATTATCATCACGGAAGTGTCCACTTCCATGACGATAAATCGCGCGTCCACCAGTGCTTTTCGTCAAGGGTGACCAACACGTGGCATCCACCGTAACGGAACACCGTTAAGCTATCGGGTCGGGTTTTGGATCCGATAACCCGTTAACAGCCCCGACCAATGGGGATTTTCCACGTGTAAAATCATCATTGGCTGGAGGAAACACGTGTCGGCTCACCGTTGGGACAGATGTCATCCGTTCATTGGACCGAAGTTGCCTATGATACGGCGACACGTGGCACGGCCCAACAGAGGCCCATTCCTGTATAAAGGCCGACCCGTTTGACTTGGTCAAAAGGTGGCGGCCCGGCCCATGGAAAGCCTGTTAACGACCTGTTTGCATATAGCCCATTTACAGCCCGCTAACCCAGGGCCCGTTACGCCCTATCTGAATTAGGCCCAGTAGCGTCATCTGGGCCGTCCCATATGATTCAGCCCGTTTTAACTTCCGGCCCATGTGTGGCCCATGACTTCTTTTGGCCCATATGAGGACCTTTGTAACTCTTGGCCCATTAACGGCCCCTAGTGATACTGGCTCGTAATGAATAGTGTATCACTTTATACCCATTAACGACCCGTTATTCCATTGGGCCGTTTCTAGCCCAAGTTATCTTTCGGCCTTCTTAGGGCCCATTGATTCTTGGGCTCATTTGCAGCATTCGGTTACACATGGCCCGTTACTGTCATTTTCTGCTTGTGGGCCAAATTCAGCCCGTCGTTACAGTCGGCCCGTTTGCGGACCGTTAATACATTGGGCCGTTTTCATGTCAAAAAAACCCGTTGGGCTGTTTTCATAGAGTTATCAAATACGGCCTATTAACGACCCGTTATGGTCCACGAATAGTACGGCCCATGATTGGCGAAATGATGACATGCCCCGTAGAAGGCCCATGGATCCTACGGCTCGTATGAGGCCCATGGATAGTACGATCCGTAGAAGGCCCATGGATCGTACGGCCCGTAGAAGGCCCATGGACCCTACGGCCCGTAGAAGGCCCATGGACTCTACGGCCCGTAGAAGGCCCATGGACCCTAAGGCCCATATAGAAGGCCGATGGATCCTACGGCCCGTATAGAAGGCCAATGGATCCTCTGACGGACGAAGGCCCATGGATCATACTGACTGCAGGAGGCCAATGGTTACAATAGTCCGTGTGTTGCCATGATTATTTTGGCCTAGTTACCAAAAATAGGCTATTGTGGCCACTAGAAAACACGAGAAAAAGAACTGCGGTGACTACAAGCAAACAACTAAACAAGACAATAAGGAAATAAATAAGCAAGCAATTAACGCTAGCCTATTACCGCTATTACACATATTACATCCACTAGGCATCAAAGTTCGCCAAGGTGCAAATATAGGGAACAAAGCAGCATATTACATACATCGGCCGTCAAAATTGGCCACCAAATATAAATAAACGCGGCAAAGAAACAAGAGCATAATCAAACAACTTCGTAAGAGCTCAAGAAACGTTATCCTGGGTATCCACCATGCTGGCAATAAGCTTAGCAAGCTGATTAGCTTTGTCCTGTTTGGCGCTAAAATCCTCGAACGCTTGATGTTGCACCAGAAAGTATGCATCTGAATGCTCTAGGGACTTCTGCAGTCCTTCCGCTTCTTGTCGCAGCACAGCTGATCGATGTCTTTCAGCTTGTAGTTGAGACTCAAGAAACCGAACTGATTCAGAAAGTGAGTTTGAATAGCTTGTGCAAGCGGTAGTGGCCAGTAACACGAACACTAAACCAAGACAGGACTTTGGGGTTGTCTCGCTGTCTTCAAGATAGTCTTCCTTAGCTGTTTTATCAGCTTTGTTGGAGACCAACAAGGATGTGTCACTATCCCGAACCTTATCTGCATTACTTCCTTTACCATTGCTTAATAAGGCACTCTTCCCCAATATTACATCGACATTCTAAAAGAAGAAACAAGCGAGACACATAACAAGTTTAGCATGTACTAGTATATGAAACTCATTTCAATTGAACCAGTTCATTAGTAAGGTGGACAGGATTAAACTACCAAGTCTTCTATTGCCAAGTACTAGTACATAATAAAAGCATCCAACAAACATATATCTATGTCCTATGGTCACCTTTGCATTGTCTTGCCAAATCAAAATAGAGACACGGTTCAAATCATATCAGTTCAAGACAAAGCAGCGGTGAAAGAATACAAAGCGTGGGAAACTACACGGCACAACAAGATTTCAGATGGGTACCACGGGTCTACATGTACAACAACACTATTGGCTCATGTTGTGATGCTAGTAATGTGCATGATATGAAAGTCAATCAGACATACACAATTGAAATTGAAATCAAAAGAGCTATTGATAAGAGAAAACCTGTTAAAGAAACATGCGTGACCATACCTGCTGTGCCATTGGAGTTTCGATTGGATCCTTCAATTTAAAAATAAGTTTGTATCGATAAATACAAAGTGATACAAGAGCAAAGCAATCATAGTTAAAAAGGCGGCGCCTAAGCGGCGCTTAAGCCGCCTAGGCTCTAGGCATTGGCAAACGCATTATGCATAACTACGCTTTTTAATCACAAGATAATCGGGCATAAGCATGCGCTTTGGTCAGTAAAGCGCAAGGCGGTGGCAAAACACACAATTAACGCCTAGCGCTTTTTTGAACTATGATAGCAATGGAATCTTAAATTAGAACAGTTCTTCTTCAGGTTTAGGCACTTGTTCTACATGAACAGAGTATAGTAAGACGCAAGAATAAAATACTTAAAAATAGAAAATGAGCTCATAGACCTTACCACATTCTTGGTTCGGGACCAGTACAGAACAAGGCGTTCCCAGTCATGGTCCAGTAAATGTGTCTCAGGAGAACGTAAGGGAATTTGATGAGTTTCTTTGCCGGTGAAGTACGTTTTCTTCAGGTAATTCCGATACTGCCACCAAGCATTCTTGAAGATAGCAGAGATATTAGCACAGGTTACCTCATCCTGAGTTTCCAAATCGGTCCTTCTCTATAGAGAAAAATGGGAAAATTTGCTGTATTATAACCATCATGGAGGTAGGATGTATGGGACGAAGCAAAGTAATTGCCATGAATAACATTACTTACACATAACTCTGGACAAACACCTGCAACTGGCATTTTCCTTCATCTTGATTATAATATTTCCAAGATGGGAAGATACGCATACGATTTAACAACATCAAATTCGATAGATGCTAAACTACGACTAGCTGGTTGTGCTTCCTCCATAGGAATAGGCGTACAAAAGCGGTGGAGTTGGGGTTCGCCGTGATAATCTTGGCCCTTTGGGCACTTTGGAGCTGCCTTACTAACTGCTTCTTGTTTGGGAGCTCTGTGGTGGAGATGGTGTTGTGTCAATAGGAACTAGGTTACTATCGGCTGGGGTTGGGGTTAGATTGGGTGAAGCTGGTTCTCTGCTCATCGCAAAGAGGGGTACAATCTGCGAGAGTTTGGGTTATGTGTGGTAGGGCTGGTTCTTGTGCATGTACAACCGGGGTGCTATCTCCACCAAGAGGTAGCACTATTTTATTTGAAGACCGTGTTTTTAGTCCACTAGATACTAGCATCACCCGCTCCAATTCAAATGGCTGATAAACAGGAAACATAGTTGAATGTACAGACATTGTATGAGAGACAGATGCAATAGATAGTGTGGGAAAAAGAGGGCATGAAATAGTTGATATGTACATTGTTTAACTAAAACGGATAGCATGACATAATTTCACATATATGATGTCTATCTAAACTGGATATCATAGCATAACATAATTCAAAGATATGATGAATAACTAAACAGGATCGCATGACATAATTAACCTACATGTTATCTAAGTAATCAGATCGCATCATTTAATTCACATATGTGATTTATATGCTAAATAGAGGGCATTCGATATGATGTCCGAACTAAGAACATGGTGTTGAATATTGTGTATATGATGTCTAAACTATGCAATGCAAGACCTTTGTATGCATGATATGAGCAAGATAACCATGCCAAGTTAGAGCATACACCTCGGTGGGGGAATAGGACTGGTCATCATCTGCGAATCCATCTCCGAGGAGCTATCGGGACCCAATAAGAGATTTGCTTCGACAGTAGCACCGCCTTTCTGAAGGCCTTGTTTTCACTCCAGATTTTTCCATCTCCTACCCAAATGGCTGATTCACAGGAAGAGTAGTTTAATGTACAAACATTGTCGACAAATGGAAATGTAATGAAGAAAAGGATGTGCAAGATATCATTCAAATATATGATGCCTGGTTAAACAGATGTCATTGCACATTTCACATATATTATGGCTGGCTAAAAGACATGAGACTGCATAATTCCCATATATGATATAGAAACTAAACAGGTGGCATTAGAGAACATGTCTAAACTAACAATATGACATATATGATGTCAAAAGTAGGCACTGCAAGGCAACATATGCATGATATGACTAACATCATCATGCCAAGGTAGAGAAAACACCTTGGGGGTAAATAGGAGTGGTCGTGGCGTGCGGATTCGCCTCGAGCAGATATCTTCCTCTGGATTACAACTGGAGAGGGGTGGGGAGGGTTTGCCATTGAACCCACCATGGAGCGATGTCTGCATGACATTGTATTGCCGCATAAAACTCTTCTCTTTTCTCTACATGTTCGGCATGATCGTGTACAATATCCTCGACATGCATACGAAAAAATATGGTGAGATTATGTAAGAGAGCATGCAGAAATTTAGAGTGATGGTAACAACCAGTGGATGGATCCAAAAATAATGATAGCAGGATGATGATTTCTTTAAATTAATAAAAAGACAGATGATGATTGCTTTAATATTTGTTTCCCACCCAAGATGAACAACATAGGCATACCCTAGGTGAACCAGATATTAGACAGACAAACTATTCATTGCTGCCTTGATATGTGCCCCACAACTAATTTAGAAATCAAGTTTGAACATTAATTTGGACCTGACTTGGGAGTCCAAGAGCTGAACAGGACGATAAAGTAGCAAGTAAGTTTAAGCAATGCATAACATAAGCAGAAACAAAAGAGTGTGACTTCTGTTGTGGACCCGTGTACTCCTCAGGTTCATCTGCTGAGTCGATGATGGTGATGCCGTTGCGGTGGGTGCCAATGGCAGGGAAGGAGATCTGAGACGGCGAAAGACGGTCAGGAGTCGTGATGTCTGGTTTGGTAGATGCTTCTGTCGATGGAGCAGCTCAGGTGAGGTGGACGACGTCACGGCAGGAGCAGGACAAACCACACAAAGTTCCCTTCGACACGCACTGTGAATCAAGTAATTCTGTAAGGGCTCATTTGGCTTGCATGATTCTTAAAACGCAGGGATAGGAAAAACACCGGAATAGGATAGGAAAATGCACATGGTAAACAAAGCATTTGTAAACACAGGATTTCTGTCAACTTGGGTGTTTGGTTTACAGGAATTGGAAGAGCAGAGGAATGCAAAGAAACATGGCCACAATAAAGTGAAACCATATGAAAGTGTGTACAGTTAGAATGTTATTCTGGTACTAATGCACTTGGTCTTGTTTTCATGCATAGGATTTTGAAAAGTAGGTCCAGGTGGATGTTTTGCTTCATTCCTTTCAACAAAATGCATGAAATTGAATAGTAGAGTGCCATTGGAAAATTCCCTATTGCTATGTTTTCCGTTGAACCAAAATAGCCCTAATGGATCGACATGAATGAATAGTAATAAGTGATGCAACAAGTGTACAACCTCTTTGACGTAGCCGTGTCGACCTCGGCATCATTGGGTTGGTCATTTGAAGCGATTGAGGCAGAGGTGGCTATCGGAGGTGTGGAGGAAGATCTGAGGAATCTGTAGACGGCGTCCAGGGCACTGCTCTGTTGTGATGGATCGTTCTGTTGTTGGAGCAGCTCCGGTGAGTCGTAAGACGTCAAGGCTGAAGCAGCACAAGATAGACATCGTCAATCTCAAGTGGGATTCTAATAACATCTCCAATAGATGATGTAAAATGGATGTAAAATAACATCACCAAAAACCACCTGACTACAACAGATGAGGTAAAAACTATTGACTCTGAACTTAACTGTCGAAATTGAAATTTACTGTGGAATCTGAATGCTACTGTTGAAACCTGACTACAACCCAAACGTCGATTCAGTCGACTGAAGTGTGGCTTAATCGGAGCAGAGTAGCAGCACGAGCGAGGGGGAGAGCAGCAGCAGCAGCTGGGCGAGCGAGCGATCAAGCGAGAGCTGGAGCAGCAGCAGCAGCGCGAGCGAGTGAGCGAGAGCCGGAGCAGCAGCAACAGATCTGGCTGGTATGGCCGCCGCCGCTGAAGGGGTCTCGCACTTGGGGAGAGCCGCCGTGGAGATGTCGCCCGCGGCGCCGGCTTCAAGGTAGCCGCTCCATGGGGGTGCGGGATGGAGCACCGTTGGCGCCAGGAGGTCGAGTTAAGGAAAAGGTGCGATGCGATGAGTGTACCACCCCTTTGGTGGCGCCGAGTAGGCCTCGACTTCGTCCGAGGAGTCGGTGAGGATGCTGCGGTTCCGGTGGAGCAGGTTAAGGCGGTGCTGTGGGGATGGAGCAGCCGGGATAGATGAGGCGATCGTCGGAGTAGCTCCTTGGAGGTGGAGGACGTGGCGGCTGAACCGGCGGGACGGCGAGATGGACGACGGATCCTCATCCGGGGAGGTGGACGAGGGACGTCGAGCTGTTGCGGTGGTCGACGTCGTCGGGGAAGAGGCTCCGGCTGGGCAGCGGTGACGTGGCAGACTGAGGAGGGTGGGGTTTCGCGGCTGGAGCGAAGAGGTTATGGCATCCTGGGATTTCGAATGGTGAAAAGGGGGCGATGGGAGGGGGTGAAGCATGACTTAGGGACGCGCTTGTCCAAAATGTAGGGTGTGTTACAAAAGTACCCCCCACCGATTTGAACTAGCGGCCCTTTCGGCTCAGGGTTAGAAGGGGGATTTCACGTGTTGGGATTTGGCAGCTGGAGGGGGATTTCGCGTGTCGGGCGCGTGTTGTAATTTCGGGATAGCAAGGCACGGGTTGTGAAGGCGCCAGTTTTGGGAGCACGATATCTGAATTTTTTGGATATAACAAGACGCGGGTTGAATTTTAGGGACAAACCTAACGTGTAGTAATATTGTACTTGTATGTACCAAATCAATTCGCACTTCCCTCAACCAAAAACAAAACGAAAAAAATAAAACTATTCACACCACACAAAGAGAGAGTCTTGCCCCGTTTTACTATACAAATGCTATTCAAAGCTACTCCCTCCTTCCATCTATATAAGGCCTAATGCGTATTTCGATGCTAACTTTGACCAAATATTAGAGCAATGATATATGACATGCAACTTACACAAAGCACACCGTTAACTTCGTCAGTGAAAGGTTCTTTCAATGATATAATTTTCACATTGTGCATGTCATGTACTATTAATCTTGTCAATAGTCAAAGGCGGTCTTAAAAATCTCATTACGCCCTATATAGATGGAAGGAGGGAGTATGAATCCATGTTATGTCCGATTAAATTTTTTCGCTTGCTGTATAATGCATGTAACCTACTCATACCAACATTTTAGTGCATTCCAAATGTCCATACTACCGCTGCAGTTCGAACTAAATTTGAATTTGTTTCTCTATTTCAATAAGAATCTACAATCATGATTGTTGCCAACTTCAACCATCATTCGTGTATTACCTTAATAACACACCACATGATTGCTATAGAGATAAATATGAACTATGTGTACTACATGAACTCGAATTCTATTTTTTGAATACACTTGATGTTGATTCCAAATAATAGTACATTTGATGTACTAACTATATATTCATAATCTAAACCATGTTCCATACATTACACCGTGTTTATCACACAAAGTATAGTGCCCCACCCCCTACATTATGACAAGTATTTAGACCTGAGTTGCAAAAGCCACACATTAGCCCAAATTATAATCAATGTTCTACATTATGATATCTTCTTCAAGTATCCGTATCCACTTTTTTATAATGAATTATGATATTTGTTCGTCTTTTACACCTTCATGATCCTCTTCAATTTGTAGCTAGCTAGAGCTAACTTTCTATCGTGCATGCACACGCCCGCCCCCCTCACACACCCTTAGCGTCCCCTCCATCACACACGTTCATTATTTCTCTTTAGGTCGTCCACCAGTGGTGTGTATAGGCCCCTGGCTCCTTCTTTACAGCACACACGGTCGATATACCTCTCTAGCCAAGTGTGCCTACAACAAACACATATATACTTCCCCTCTTCTCTTCTCACCGTCCAAGCCCCCATATGTCCAATACGATTCCACGCAAGTGCACACTCCCGCCCCTCTTTTGATTAATCACATGCTCACACACTCCTCCCCCCTCGACATGGTAGGCCTCTCGCACCACCTCCTAGCCACACCATCTCCCCCTGTCTACCTCTCCGGACCTTATTTGCTTCTAACACATCCAGGCATGTATATGAACTGATCTCCCTACATATAGCCAGGTTGACTATAATTCGTTTTCACCAAGCACCGACACACTTACCTCGCTAGTTATGTCTCTCCTTTTCTCGGACACACGAAGGTTGATCTTCCTATGTAGTTACACATGCTTACCACAACCATATCTTCTCCCCTCATCATCCTTGAATACCTCCCGACCCGTCTCTCACACGCACGTGCATAGACAGACAGACATCCCCCGCCCTCTCTTATTGATATTGCACTCATACCCTCCGTTTGTCTAGCAGGCCTCTCCCACCATTTGTGAGACGCCACTCCACCACCAACCCTCCGATGCTCTACCTTTGTCTTTTCCCCAACCTTATTCCTATGCTACACATATCCATGGATGTCGATCGATCTCCCTCTATACATTGCTAGGTTCCTCTCCTTCCCCACACATATACTAGTCGACCGGTCTCTACCCCCCCCCCCCCCCAACACACACACCGATAGTCGAACATTGTAGGTAGGTATCCATGCCACGGAGAAGAACTGCACCTCTGCCCTCCCAAATTCCAGTAGGCCAGCCGACCTGTATCTTTGACGTGGGAAAACACAAATTCGATGGCACTCTTTATCAATCGCGCAGCCACACACTTCATCCATGTTTTCAATTCTATCGATATCTCACGTCCATGACTCCGTTTCACACACATTGCATATGTTATGTTTTTCTGATTGAGATATCATCAACACATTGCCTCTGCTTTCGCACAAACCATCTCTCTCACACCCACCCACATACGCATTCTGCACCTAAAGAAGAAGTGCACGCAGGACGCACGTACTCACGTCTCGTTCCCGGCCACACCCGCACAGGTACACGGTGGAGTTTGTTTCTGTACGAAAAGGCAGCCCACGTGATAATTTGATGCGTGTAGTGGTTGTTTACTCGAAGGAGGGTCGGGTACCACGCCTAGAATATAAAACAATTTCCGTGGGGAAAATGGAAAAATGGGTTTGTCTCTCGTCACACCATCTCACACAAGGCCGCCGTGGCCTCTCTCTCTCGGCGTTGGTCAGTGATCCGGCCGCATCCCGTCCGCCGGCGGAAAGGGAGGACGTGCATCGTCTCTCTGTTCGACGGCGTTGAGGCAGCTTGCCCCGATCTGCGGTACCCGCCGTTCTCTCTGACCAAGCTCCGGCGCGGTAGGGCCTTCGCCACTTGCTCGTTGCCGCGGTATGGGCAGATCCCGGCCGCCGGCGCCCTCCTAGTTACATCCCGACGACCCTCAAGTATAGCTTCCTTCGGCCTTGCTCCACTGCCCATCTTCCCACGTTGCTGCGTGTGGATCTTCTTTAGTTGTTTGCTTAAATCATATCTCGGCGGCGTACTTTCCATCTTGCAATCTCGTCCTCAAACCATTTTGATAAACCACCATGTGCTATCTTTCCCTTTTTACATGGAACATGCTTCTTTTTTGTCGGCGTATGTGTCTTCAACTCGTGTTATTGGGCAGTAATTGTTTCCTTTCGACCTCCTTTGGCAAACAGGGCTATCCATTTTCACCTCGTTGCTATTGCAACCTTTTGGTGAACTGCACAAATCACTTTTCTAAAGAGTGTTTTGTGCAGTTCCGCCAAAATGTCAGAAGGGCAATGTTTTTACATTTCTGTGGGACTGGGAAAGGGAGATTGGTTTTGCTATCCTCCTCATCCAACTCCGTGCCTAATCTTTCTCCAACAAGAAGTTAGTCCTAAAGAGAGATCGTAGAGGTGATCGGCTTCTATTTATGTGTTTTATGTTTCATCATCTAGTTCCACTATTATTGTAATCACACTGACTGGATATCTTTGCAAACAGGGATGGTCTGCTCGATTTTAGTGGAGCTGCACAAAATGATTGGATTGTGGTGTCCTTCATACACCTCTTTTTTGGCTACAGAGCTGGGTGAAACTAGGTGCCAAGCAATGAACACTGTGCCAAGGAAATGGAGCCATGCCTACGAACAACATGGATCAATTATATTTTATTTATTTATTTGTACACCTTCTCACAACTTTGTCTTCAGTTGTGATGTGAATATTGGCTCTGATCTGCGAACCGTTGAGATGCATTAGCCATGGTAGTTTCATTTGTATTTGATGGAATGTTGTAACGAGATAATCTCGAGGCAAGACACATGAATCCCAAGTTGAAACATTTTTTCCTGCGGGAACCGAAGTTGAAACCTTCATAGCATTGATAGCAATGCCAGAAACAATTCAACTTCGTTTCACTGACCTGTTGGACATCCTTCATCCGGCTCCACCTGCCATGCAGCAATATTAAGTGCACAACACAACTTCAGGGAAAGATTCACCTCGGTCGTTGCGCCGCAGTAGTAATGACTAGTGAGCAGTCAAATCACAGAGCCCCACCTTCGCCACAGTAAGTTGCTCGGACGAAGCAACCATCATTTCTCTGTTCCTTGAATCCTTTGGTACTCCCATATTCCCACAGTAATAAGTTGCTCGGGCGAATCAACCATCACTATATCCGCTCATGTGTGATGACCACAGGAGCTATCCATTCAGATTGCATGTTAAAAAAAATAAAGGTCGATAACTAATGCGGCAAACTTTCAAAAAAAAAACTAATGCGGCACCTCGGGCAAACGTGGCCAGATCGCATTTTGCACGAGAAATTACACACCATGTTTCGTTGACATGTGGTCCCGTTCCAACATATCAGTGAGATGACGACGAGTAGTAGGAGTATTTCCGAACCGATGTGTAGGCCGGGGCGCCCCTTCGTGAACCGTGGCAAGCTGGCAACCGTCCATCGACTCTTCGCCTTTCCCTCTCGATTTGGAACTGTTGTCGCCCGCTCTTCCTCTCCCTCCTCCATAATTGTACATGCATTGCAACAGGTTATCGGATGAGGCCAATCAACAATAGTACTCCCCCCGTTCCTAAATGTAAGTCTTTGTAGAGATTTCACTATGAACCATATACGGATGTATATAGATGCATATTAAGTGTAGATTCATTCATTTTGCTCTGTATGTAGTCCACCTAGTGAAATCTCTACAAAGGCTTATATTTAGGAACAGAGGAAGTAGTACACTATTTGTACTAGCTTCGCATGCTTCGCGCGTCGTGCGGGTGTTTTTACTGTAGCCATATTGTATTACGTAACCAGCACCTCAAATCCTCGATACTAGTACTATATAGTAAGTAGTAGGAGTAGTAGGGTGGCATGGGCCAGAACAAGCATTCACGCCCGTCGAGTACGACACACGCCACCAGCATGACTTCCATCTGACACCATATTTCTTGGAGTCCGTGCTAGAGCAATCTCTTCAACCTCATCGTTTCTCTAACTCAGCCATCGCGCGACGGGCGAGGTGGGGGTTTGCCGATAGTCGATTTCCTCAACTGCGGTCCCACTTGTAAGGCCAACTTCAACGCTCTATCAATATATGGATGTACTCTTCTTTGCACTACAAAAACTTGCATCCATTCTACTCCCTCCGTTGCACAATACATGCCTTCTATTTTTCAAAATATATATGTATCTAGACATGTTTTAGTATATAGGTACATCCATTTTTGGACAAATGGAAGTCAAGTATTTTGGAACGGAGGGAGTACACAATAAAAATTTAAGTTAGCACAACTAGTCTAATCCGAGAGCACAACCGAAGATTTGGTCGGGTTCTTCCTCCTTTTGCCGACACGTGGGACATCCAGCATCCAGGTCGTGTCATGAAAGAAAAGATATTGGTAGTTGAAGCCACGAGATGTGCATCTCGGGTTAAACTGTAGATAGAATCTTACTACTCTTGAGTAACTCCAAAAGGGGCCACCGAAGATCTTTATTGGATTTGTTTTTCATCACCAGCACGTCGAGGTGAAAGATGTGCAGGTTCAGTGGTCCTCTTGCGTTTTCACTGACATGTGGGGCCGCATGTGAGCAAACAGACGATGGGCTCCACGCGTCCGCTGGCTGGCTGAGAAGAGAGATAGAGGAGGGCTGAGCACGGACTGCAGGAACTTTGTTCTACGTAACCAGCACCTTGATATTTGCATGTGGTTGTTTCTTGAATAAAAAAGGAGGTACCCCTACTTATGTTACTCCCACTACGCCTAGCCTAAGGTTAGTAGGTGACCTTGCGCTTGGCTCTTTGCCTCTTCCTAAGTCGATGGTTCTACGGAGTGCTTCGGCAATCGACACCAAATGAACTGCTGCACGTCCACGCTTGTAAGCAAAAAGTTTCTCCTCGTGCTGCGAGCCACCGCGCCTGCGTTGGCGAGGGAGAAAGGCGTAATCAAGCTTCTCGCTGCTCATGAAATGACGGGACACATCAAAGTTATTTACTAGTAGTACGTACTCTCTCCAAAAAAGGGCTGAACATGTCATTGCTACCATCCTGTGCTCCGTCGTTGAGTACATGCACTATTCACCTGCCATCGAGGAGAAAAAATATTGCATAGGTGCCATCGAAGTGCACGACTCACGAAAAAGGGGTTCCCCCCGCTCCCCCCCCCCCCCGCACGACTCACTTACGCACTGCTTATCTGATTATCTCCATTTTCTTGCATGACACGTGCACCTTGATGCTAGATGTCTCGCGTGTTGGGAAAAGGATGAACAAAGCTCACGTAAAAGAAAAGAGTTGAAGAGCATAGATTCCTGGCGACCGAGGAGGAGCAAGGAACCTCGCGGTGGAGCGTCTGGAAGGAACCTTGCGCGTTTTCCCCTATTCTTTGCCACCTGACCACCTATAAACAACTAAAAGAACATGAACTTTTCGCTAACCACTAGAAACGGTACATCAGGATGCTAAGTTGAAGATGTTTTATACTCCCTCCGTTCCCAAATATAAGTCTTTTTAGATATTTCAATAAGGGACTACATACGAAACAAAATGAGTGAATCTACACTCTAAAATATGTCTACATACATCTATATGTTGTAGTCTATTTTAAATGGCTAGAAAGACTTATATTTAGGAACGGAGGGAGTAGTTTAGATTGAATTATTGATAACCACGCAACAAGCCACACATGTACAGGACGCATGCAGCCACGCATGTACACAAGCCAACGCACTAACTTCATCCGATCCAACTCATGCACATACGAGCACAGCATGGAGCACACAGCGCACGTACACAAGATGTGCATGCACACACGCTCGCCCGCAGAATGCACGTGAATAACACATGCATGCGCACACACTCGGCTGCATGGAGGCGTGCGCCATCCGTGGCGACGTCCGATTCGTCGTGCTACGGCGAAGCTCGCACGCAACGGCGCATACACATCTCTTGCAGCACCTCTTTGCCGTCGTTGCTCAACTACTAGTTGGAGACGAAGACGACCGCAGCCTCGTCCTTAGAGCTTGCACCGATGGAAAAACACGCACGCTGCACGCACATGAGCACATACGGAGTGCCCATGACGTGGTGGTGGTGCGTCCCCAGTCGCCTCTACTCCTTCTGTGCACGTTGTCTATCAAGGCGGCTGCATGCTAATGATGATGTGGGTGAGATCTTCTAGGACTCAGATGATGACGAGGAAAATTATGAGACACAAGGTGACGTACACCGTCAAGGTCCACGGTCAAGGGGGTGCTAGTAAGTGCTTAGATGTGCTTAGAGCAAGTACAATAGAGCTGAGTCGGCGGGCTCGTCTCTGGCTACTCTGCTCAAACCCATGAGCTCGGCGCGACGCCCACAAGGAAAATGGAGTCGGCTGGCCCCAGCGCCAAGAAGATGAGGCTCCCGCCAGCGGCGACGCCGGTTGTAGATCCCGCACCCGGTAGCGCGGGGAGAAGCGGCGAGCCCCCACACCCAGATCTGAGGAACCGTTAGAATCTCCGGTGGACCGCATCAGCGATCTCCCGGGCGTCATCCTTGAGGATATCATCTCGCTTCTCCCCACAAAGGATTGCTACCGCACACAAGTCCTCTCAACTCGGTGGCGCCCTCTATGGCGCACCGCGCCCCCTCAATCTCGACTGTCATCAGATATCTGTCCTTCCTGAATTTGATCTCATCAGAGCCATCGTCTCTTCTCACCAGCAGGGCCCGTTCAATGCCTCTGCATCCCGACAAGCTACCTGCTGTCCATACCCGGCAAGGTGGACGCTTGGCTGACATCCCCTGAATTCGGAGAACTCTAGCAGTTTGAGTTCTACCATTACCACGAAAGTTTCATACCACGAACATACCAAGAATTCGTGCCCACACCACCGTTGTCCATCTCGCGGTTTTCCTCCTCTCTCCACACCGCCACCTTCGCCTGGTGCCATCTACCGCACGATCTGGTACAAATGCTTCGACTCCACTACTAAAAAAAACTTTCGCTTGTGGTGGTTTATCCGTTTGAGGCCTCACTGACAAGATCATCCACTCCGGTTGCCCCTGCCAGAGCACTTGCTGATTGTATTGGGAATAGAAATCGGTATCAGTTGTCTCCAAATAAAGTCGCCTCACCTTAAAAGCATTGGAATTTGTTTTAAAGGACATCAGCTGATCATCGAAGATGCCCCTTCACTTGAAAGGTTGCTCCTTCATAGTTGTTATACACCTTCAGAAATAATTGTCGTCTCTACGCCCGAACTGGAGACCTTGGGTGTAATTCGTTACCCGTTTAATAATCACAAGGAGTTGGTGTTGGGCTCCTCACTTTTTCAGGTACTGTATATTATCATCTAAACATTTGTAATCATATGTTGCATTTTTCATTTGTGCGCATAAGTTTTATATCATCTTGGAGTACACTTTGGGTACTAATATTATGTTATATGCTCAATGAAGAGTTCGTTCATTGATAGCCTATCAATGCTGATGGATTCTGTCAAGATCATATACATACATACATATATATATATATATATATATATATATATATATATATCAGAATGTATAGTTTTGATCTGGACATAATTATTGGCTTGATGCGATGCTTTCGATCTCTGGAGAATTTATACATAGAGGTGATGATTTCATGCACATTAAAAGCCCGTATATATTGTACTAGAATTAACTGTTCAGTCGTTCTTTTCGACATACTCTTTTTCAGACCTTAACTGCTTTCAATCTTCATGTCTACTTAGGGAGAACCACATGGAGAAAAACATATAACCAATCGTTGGCGTAATAAGCACAAGGATTTTCTCAGTTCTCATGACATTCATTTGAGGACAATAACGATGGGACGCTATGCATCCAACCAGGCAAACAGAAGCTTTGTCACATTCTTCCTGTTGAACGCGAGGTTACTATTGTCCATGAGGCTTAATTTTTACAGCAAGAGATTTCTCACGGACGAACATGTTGAACAGCAAAAAAGAAGTTTCAGGTGGACAAATGGGCTTCTAAACGTGCTCGGCTTATATTTACAATAAGTTGTAGACATCCTGAAATAAATATTTTTGCACAGATGTTGATTTTATGGATCGAACCGATCCATTTGTTTGTGACTGCAAAAAGAGTGGTTGGGTTAGATGTTACTGTCATGTTCAATCTGGGTTTTGTCTAAAAATTTGATGAACAATTAATCCTTGGGCTTTTTGTACCATTTGTATGCTTGACTTGCATGTTGCTGCCCTCGTACTCCCCTCCACCTGCCACTACACTGCTGCATCTTCTATGGCTGCTGTTCGTTCCCGTCCGAGGCCTTGCTGTCGTTCTCCGCCTTGGTTAACTCGTTGTGCCCGCCGCCATCTGACGTTGTCAACATGGTCAACAACCAAGAGGAATCATGAGATTACTGTACGTGGAGGAGGCTGACAGTAGGGACCCACCAGGGTCATTGCATTTCGCAAGCAAGTGCCTCGTTATTACAAGCCAAAAAAAATACTTCCTCCTAATT
This sequence comes from Aegilops bicornis, assembly GCA_021605145.1. Lineage (NCBI taxonomy): Eukaryota > Viridiplantae > Streptophyta > Magnoliopsida > Poales > Poaceae > Aegilops > Aegilops bicornis. The sequence continues at coordinate 173,873,795 of CM038674.1, forward strand.
GTTTGACAACTAGGTTCCACGCCATTGTCAATGTAGTCAATAAACGAGAAAATTACACAACGAGCGGATAACACCAGGGACCCAGCAGCTCGCCCAGTTGTTTTTCAGTTTCAGAGACGGAGCTCAACTACGCGCTGTGCGGGGGCTGTGGCCCGTCTAGCCCACGCTTACGCTTTTATTAAGCACATGATGAGCCCAGTTGATATATTTTTTATTTCTGAAATTGGCTAGCCCAGTTCTTTGTTTTGGAGAATACCAAAACCGAGGCCTACTTGCTTTTCTTAGCCTATTTGTGCAAATCTTTCAAGAAGAGGAGGGATGTAAGTAGTAAGAAATGGGCTTCCCCAGAAAATGGGCTATAAGTTGTAAGAAATGGGCTGTAAATTTTTAAACCAAAGCCAACCGGCAATTGCATTAAAATATCATTTTTTTAGGATTTCTCTACTTTCTACTCTTATAAAAACCAAAGCCAATTGGCAATTACATCAAAATATCATCTTTTCTCCCACAAGATAAACTACTCATACAAATGCATCTTCATGTTCCGTGCAACGAACGGGCATCTTGCTAGTTAAGATTCTAAATTTCAATCATTTTTTACGGAGAATTGTTTTTTGAATTTTATTTTGATATAATTTTTTGAAAATTATTTTTAACGTGACTCAAAATTCGTGATTAAAAGAGTTCGGACCCCACCAAAATATGCAAAATTTTGTTGAATTTTTTAGCAGTGCCCAGAATATATGGTCTGTAATGCTAATAAAAAGAATATGGGCTTCAAATATTCTTAAGAATTAGCAAATGGGCTGTCAGTTATTGAAAATAATGGCTAATGGGCTGTATGCTGTTTTCCATAGATTTGGAGTCTGACTTCTGGGCCTACTAGGTTGACGATGACGCTGTCCTAATTTTTTTTGACGCGTACACAAGGCTTTGTCAACAACACACATCAGTGGCTGTTGGATGTCCATCCAACGGCCGCCGTGCTTCTTCAATCTCTGATCTTCATGCTCCAGCCGCCCAAACCAGCGCCGGCGGGACTGCCTGCTCCCTCCTCCCGTGGCTGGCTGTGCTGCCGCCAGGCCATCCCTCTAACCACCCACACATCCTGTTATTTTCCGGCGACGTCAGCCTCACCCTGCAGCCGACCAGTCAGCGCTCGTTCTCCCCTCAGCGTGGGCATCTGCTGCGGTGGCTTCGCCGGCTCCGGGTGGTTCTCTTCCTGGGCCTCACCCTCGTCCATCGCGTTTGTGCTCTCGGCATGGCGAGGTCAACATGGTCAACAAACAACAACCATCGGAAGAGGCTGACAGTAGGGGCCCACACAGGAAAATGCCTCCTTATTACGCACAAATTAATGATTCCTCCACCTGATAGCTGGGACCCAGTGGAAGGGTCTCTGTATTTCGCGAAAAAAATGTCCCCCCCCCCCGCTGTCAGCTCGGATCCACCGGAAATGCCTCCTTATGACCCCCCAAAAAATTAATACTCCCCCTGCTAGCTGGGACTCACCTTGGTGGGAGGCTGACTTGTGGGCCTACTAAGTTTACGGGGACGGAGGGCTTTGTCAACTTAGTCAATATGAACGATTCTAGCTCCAGTGACCGTACGATGTCCATCCAACGGCCGTAGTGCTTCTTCAACCTCTGGTCTTCGCGCTCAACCCGCCCAAAGCAGCGCCGGTCATGCCGCATGCTCTTGCCTCCCGTGCCCGGCTGTGATGCCGCGGAGGCCTCACCGCCCCCTACTATTCCCACCGCTGGCCAGGCCATCCCTCTACTCACCCACACCCCCTGTTATTCTGCGGTGACGGCAGCCTCACCCTCGTACTCCTCTTCGCGTGGGCATCCACTGCTGCGTCTTCCCCGGCTCCGCGTCGTCCCCTTCCTAGGCCTCACCATCGTCCACCGCCCTGGTGCTCTCGGCGCGGCGTGGTCAATGTGGTCAAGGAATGATTTCCATCGGAAGAGTACTGTGCGTGGAGAGGCTGACAGTTGGGTCCACGGCGGCCGCAAGGAAGTGCCTCCTTATTACGCGCAAAATAATTATTCCTCCACCTGACAGCAGGGACCCACCGGACGGGCCACCGTATTTCGCGAAAAAATGTTTCCCCCCTGACTGCTGGGACCCACCAGCTACATCTTCGCACGCAAGGAAGTGCCCGACAGTCGGGACCCACCTGGTCGAAGCATACATAGCGTTGTGATTCTAGTCGCGAACGTGTACGTACATACTGGTCGTTGTAGAGGCGTGCACATGTCGTAGTAGAGGCGCGCACGTAGCATGTACACGTACGTACAATGGCCAGGGTGCAAGAAAGAAAATACGGCCACGTATGTGTACATAGGGGCGGGGTCTCGAACGCCTACTCGCGCATACGTACGGCCAGTGCTCGTGTACATGGCTGGGTTGGAACGGAGAAACATCGTCGTCATCGTGTTCATGGGGAGGAAATAGAGTGCGTCGTATTCATGGGAGGCAACGAAATGCGTCGTGTTCATCGGGAGGCAACGGAACGCGTGGGAGCCAACTGGCTGGGTCGGAACGGAATGCGTGGTTGTGTTCATCGGGAGGGCTTGGACGGAACAGGCGATGGAAACGAGGCCTGGCGTACCACACAACGGAGGAAACAGACCTCCTACGTTTGGAACAGGGTCCTGTTGATCGGGAGGGGTGTGGCGTGCCACAAAACGGAGGAAACGGACATCCTACGGCCGAAACGGGGGCCCTGTTGATCGGGAGGGGTGTGGCGTACCGCAAAACAGAGGAAACGGACCTCCTACGGTCGAAACGGGGGTGGAGGGGTGTGGCGTGCATCGCAAAAGCAGAGGAAACAGACTTGTGTTGGAGCGCTACGGTCGAAACGGGGGTCCTGTTCATCGGGAGGGGTGTGGCGTACCGCAAAACGGGACTCCACGGGATACTGTTCATCTCCACCGTCAACCTCCTCCAGCCTCCACGGGCTACCGTCGACCTCCTCCAGCCTCCACGGGCTCCTGTTCATCTAGCCTCCACCGCGCGCTACTCCACCGGCTACTGTTTAACCACCCCTCCACTGTCTACTGTTCATCCAGCCCTCCACACCACAGGGTCCTTTTCAACCAGCCCTCCACGGGCACCCCTCCACCGTCTACTGTTCATCCAGCCCTCCACCACACCACGGGGTCCTGTTCATCCAGGCAACGCCACCGCCACCGCTCATCATCAACCCCCCTCCCCCATAGCGCTCACTGTTCATCCCAGAGGCAGCATCGATCGGCTTTAGTTAGTAGTAGTAGCGAAGGAATCACTCGATCGCGTTCAATTAACAGCCATCGATCGATCGCTCGGGTTCGATGAACGCGTAACTGCAGGTCTGTCGCTCGGGTTCGATTAGAGCCCAACGCCTCGCTTCGGGTTGATTAGAGCCAATGCCTCGCACACACGCAGCGTGCGTGTAATACGAGAGAAAGCAGCGCATCGCTCGGCCCCGACCTCCCACCGTGAACCGCAACTCCCAAAATTTTCCTCCCTCGCTTCTCTGAAGGTTTTTTTTCCGTCATGGACGGCCCAAAGAATGTCATGCAGCTGCGTCTCAACCGCCCAGACGAAAAGCCCATTTTCTGTCATGATTTTTTGTCATAGAAGTAGGAGCCCACCACATCTATGATGATACCGGGTTTTGTCACAATTATCATCATAGAAGTGTCATATGTATGACAGAAAAAGAATTCGTTCGGCCCAAAATGTCACGGATGTGTCTTTTTTTTGTAGTGCAAGTTATCAACGAAGATTTCCGCTGCGATGTTATACTCAAGACTCGACCATAATGGCCCTACTTGTGTAATACGGTATGTATGGATGTAAGACTCTTGTTATTCAGTTTCTGTGTGTTCAGTGAGCATTGATCTCTGGGATCACTGTACACGTGCATTTGGTGATCACGACTTATGAGTCGGGGTCCCCTGAAGCTGGTATCAGAGCCATCCTGACTATAGGAAGCCTTAGTTAGCATGGTCGTTAGTTAGGGTAAAATATTTCCAAAACTACTACTAGTTTTCAAAACTATCTATACTTCTCTTCCCTTCTCTGTTTTTCAAAAACTAAGGTATACTTTCCTTATTGATCTCTTCCCCTTCACAACCTTTGGTCGCTAGAACCCTTATGCCCCTAAGTACTGGATCCCTTGTAATCCTTGAGGATAATCTAGAAGGAAGATGCATTGCCAAACATTCACCCACATCTCCCGAACACAAGATTGGTGACACCACAACAAGACGATACCAACAGAAGATACATCCTCGAGGAATGAGGACATGAAGACCCAGGAGATGGTGACACCCTTGACACTGCCCCAAGATGATGCAACCCTAGACTACGATGGTCAGGGCATAGGATATGCAAGATCATGATATACATCGCTAATAGAGTAACCCTGTCACTACGTTGCTATATCGGCAACCACCGGTGGATGAGAACCTAGCCATTTGGTCCGCCTCACTATAGTGAGCAGGAAAACGGTTATCTTCGTCCCCTGCTCTTGGTATCGATGTTGTCATCAACGTAACTGATAGGTTGGACCTCTATTATGCCTTGTTAATGTCATTGCATAAATGATTGCTTACCCGAAACCCTTGACGCCTTAAAAAGCAAAAGGGATCTTCATGATTAAGAAGACAACAGAAGACCGAGTCAATGCTAGCTACGAGGAGCCACCTTCACCCCATCACTTCAACAGGCGAGAAGTTGTTGAAGACTCTTCAGGATTAACCCAGATCGTTTCATCGAACAACTACAAGAGACGTAGCAACACCTGAGGAAAACTCAGAAGACTGCACGAGGCACAAGGCACGAGTACTGAATCCGAGAACCCCTAGGGATGGATGAGTCGTGTACCCCCTATGTGCAGTCGAGTCCGTATGATGGTTCAAATAGAACCGTGATTGTGTGTTGCTTGTTTTTATTTGTTTGTGTTTTAAGATAGGTCGCAACTTTTGCCCTAGGCAACAAGTACGCGACCATATCACCTTCCTTATCTTGTTTCTTTTGTTTGGCCCTTTCGGCACTTGTTTGTTTGCACTTGCACTATAGAACCCCCTTTAGGCATCCCCCTCCTCTATGCTACTTTTCCCTCTCATCTCTCTCCTCAACTGAAGACCGGCAAGACAATCTACACTAAGGATTCTGCCTCGGCAACCGACTAGCAATGAAGACTTCTGCTACAACCTCCACAATCAAGTGCAACCCCGTAGAATTATGATTTAACCCTCTAGACTAGAAACCCATTCCTAGACCCTTCGAGACTTCACAAGATACCCCAGCTCGAATCCTTAACCATGTGCTTAACCCACAAAATTGCAAGAGAACCAGTTAAGCCCCCGTAACCTTGCTTATCACTGGGTTCAATATGGAACTAGTGGACATAGTAAACTAGCACATTACGATCCTAATATAGCACGAGAACTGACGATGCCATAGGGAAGACCAATTTGAGGATGTAGGAACAGAGGACAAATGACTTGATGAGTTTATATCAGAGACCATGAGGAATTATTTGAGACTCTTTGGTGGATTATAAGGCTTTCAAGTTGGTAGATGAACTTGGTGGGATCAGGTAATAGAGTAGCATGACTCTCATTGCCCCTGAGTAAATTGGATTTAGTAGGACAATTATGACCGCAAGCTAAAAATTCTTGGAAGTATAAGGATTTGACTTAGCCAGGGGATATTGATAGGAGATATTTGGTACGATAATGACTTGGCGTAAACATATAGGAATTCTCGTTGGACATGAGATTTGGGTTTAAGTAGGTGATCCTAGTTGAGTATAGATGTTGAGTAAGTCTACATGGTTCGGAGTAAATTGGATTTAGATCGAAGATTTCGATCATGATACCATGTTCTCGGTGGATGGTAAACTAGGAGATTGGATAAATTGTTGGAGTTGATTTAGGGATCTATATACGCCTGACCTTGGAGTTTACTTGACCATGATAATGGAAATTGGTGGACTGACTATAGTAGGTGTAGCCCTTTCAAGCATTTGGGGATTGTATGACATAAGAAGATCATGTGGAGCACCATAAACATTGGATATGTAGAATTAATGGATGGTGTAATAATTTGTCAGATTTCGGGTTCTGGTAGATCCTCTAGGTTCGAACTCTGGGGTGCACGTGGAGATCTCACCTCCAACCGACCTACACCTCGTCGCCTCGCAAGGATCTAAAACTACACAAAGAGCAACACAAGGGACACAAGGTTTATACTGGTTTGGGCCACCATTGTGGTGTAATACCCTACTCCAGTGTGTGGTGTGGTGGATTGCCTCGTGGGCTGATGATGAATAAGTACAAGGAAGAACAGCCTCATGAGGGTCTCTGTTTGGCGGTCTGACAGAACTGCTAGGGGAGTTCGGTCGCTCTATCTCTTTCTCTCTAGATTGCTTGATCTCTAGCTCTATTCAAGATGCCTCTACCACATGGGTGGCTAGTCCTATTTATAGGCAGGCCACAGGCCTCTACCCAAATATTGAGCGGGAAGGGCGCCAACAATTGGTCATTTTGAAGGGGAACATCTAGTACACTTATCCTGACTAAAGTTGGTCCTCGCCTGCCAAAGGCTGTGACGATGACGCTGGCTTGGGCTCCACGATGACCTCCTTCCTGCCGTTGTGTTGGTCTTGGTCTCGTTGCACCGAAATTGTTGCCTTTGCTTGATGCTCTCGCCTGCGCTTGCCTCCTTTGCACCAAAGAGGAAATGAGGACATCAAGGCTGGGTCGGCGCCCGCTGGCGCCCTCGGTCGTCATGGCTTGCGTCATGGGCACCCCATGAGGTACCCCGCCTTGATCTCTCCGCCTCCTCGCGAGCCAGCCTTACGAGGCCGTGCCTGAGGAAGCTTCCTGTCGTCCGGCCCGCGAAGCTTGGCCCCTCGCGAGGGTCTTGAGCTTGTGCTGATGAAGATGGGCCATACTGGGCCACCCCTTGAGCCACGCCGTAGGCCAGCAGTGTGCAAGTCTGGTACCCCTGCTCCTGCAACACCGACAGTAGCCCCCGAGCCCAAGGCGCGCCAGGACTTGGCTTAGCCGAGAGCGAAGGGGCAAGTGCGAAGCGCCGTGGGCCCTAACAGCCTGCTGCCTTGGGCGCCGCGTGGCGGTTGATTGGACGTGGCCGTCTCCACTTCCCCACGATGCCTCGGCAACTGCTCGAATTGACAAGTCCCTGCATGCAAAGCGGGTCATGATTACCTGTGATCGTGGAGTTCGACGGTTGGCCTTCCCCGGCTATAAATGCGAACGGCGCTGCGTGCCCTTCCAGTCCATCTCTTCTTGCTTCTCCTTCTTCTCCATGGCTCCGTCAAAGAGGTTCTTGGCCGCGGAGAAAGGAAAGGCCCGCCAGGTGGAGCCTGACTCTCCCTCGGCCAAGCGCGGTCGAGGCCGTCCTCGCAAGCACCCTGTGGCTCCCGTAGCGGCTTCCCGCGGCCATGGAGGCGATCTCCCGTGCGGCGATGGGCGTCAGGCCGTTGATGGGGGGCGCGCTACGACCGCGCGACCCCCTAGGCCACGCTTCCACTCGGCAGAGGTGCTGCCGGAGTTTGTCGTGTGGTCGGTGGAGCCGACTAGCACCTGGCTCCAGCTTCCCCACTTCCTTTTAGGTGAACTTCCGGCCGGCGCCCCAGGCGGCCTCTGGCTCCCAGCGGACGGTTGCTGCAGCCAGGCCTCCTGGGCTTCGCTGGAGGTCTCCGCAGCCGGGAGTGTGGGCCCCCACCCGCTGGCAGTAAACGCTTGCCCACGCTGTGGTCTGAGCCGGGCGGTGCACCCTGCACTTCGAAGTTCGACGGCGATGCCACCCTCTACGTGAGGGTGTTCGGGGAAGACGGTCGCCAGCTGGGTGCTGCCCGAGGGCGATGAACCCGCCGTGGGCCTAGCCACGGCACGACGATCGGGATGAAGATGACAGCGCGCGCGTGGTCGGCGGCGCTCGGGGTTCGTCGAGCTTCGGCGACTCTTCTTCGGACAGCGGCTCCTCCAGCGGTGGCCGCGACCAGCCTCCGCGCCGCCGCGCCCGCCTGGAGGGAGGTAGCAGGTCTGCCCGCCGTCGCGCCTCGGTGAAGCGCGAGAGGGAGTCCGCCTGAGCTCCGGAGGCAGTTCGAGCCTTCGCCGCGAGTTGGTGTCAGGCGAGTCGCGCCTGTTTTGTTCTTTTCCTTTTCCTGTACAAAGAGACAGTAGTGTAGGGCCCCGAGGGGGCGTGCTTGGACTATTGCTGTTAATTATTGTAATGTTTCGGCTATTTCTGTATTAGGCTTCTGTGCCACACGCCTGTGCGTAGAAATTACTTTGCTTGGGGGTGACCTGTTGCGGTCTTCGCCTCCCGAGGCCGAGGCCTCGTCGAACGCTTCATGCCCTGCAAAGATTAGCCAGGAGAGGTAGCTTCTGGCCTCAGTCGTGGAGGCGACCGACCCAGGTCCTGTGTTCATGTCGCGGTGCCCGTGGGGCACGGACTGGAGGGGTGCTCCCGTAGTGGACCCGGTTAGGGAAGCCTCCAACAATAGGGGCAGAAAACACTCGCGAGGGTGCCCGCGTTGCTCCCTCGCGAGACCCGCGCGAGAGAAATCGAGGCAGGAGAGCGAAGAAGGCAAAGAGTCACAAGCCAAAGACGGGAACCACTTCAATAAAACTTCAAATGTGAATGAACAAGCCAACTGCAGAAAGAAAATGAAAAAAGCCGCATCCGGCACCTAATCTAGTCTTTGACATCTTCTCACCAGCGCGGAGCTAAGTGCTGCCACTGGGCGTGGGAGGGAGCCCCAGGGCCTGAGGCCGGGCGCTCTCGAGACTCAGGCGTGTACAGCCCCAACTCATATTACGTGAGAGATTCACGGGCGGCGAGCTTCACGGGCATTGGCCTTCTTCACGAGCTCCGGCCTTTCTTGGGAGACGAACTTCACGCGAGCGTTGGCCTTCTTCACAGGCTCCGGGCCTTTCTCAGAAAGATAAGCTTCATAGGCGTTCGCCTTCTTCACAGGCTCCGGGCATTTCTCAGAAAGATAAGCTTCACAGGCATTCGCCTTCTTCACAGGCTCCGGGCGTTTCTCAGAAAGATAAGCTTCACAGGCATTCGCCTTCTTCACAGGCTCCGGGCCTTTCTCAGAAAGATAAGCTTCATAGGCGTTCGCCTTCTTCACAGGCACCGGGCCTTATACAAAACGCAACAACTTCACATGCATTCACCTTCTTCACAGGCACTGGGCCTTTTCCAAAACGCAACAACTTCACAGGCATTCGCCTTCTTCACAGGCACCGGGCCTTTTTAGGGGTAAAACCTCCGGAGGTGCTGGATGTTCCACGCGTTCTGGACCGGCACCCCCTCCTGAGTCTCCAAGCGCGCGGAGCCGGGCCTCAAGAGTCCTGGGGCGAATGTTGCGGTAGTGGTATCGCCACAGTGCTTGCTGGTACCTCGCCGCTCGTAGCGCGGCTTCTCTACGATGCTCCTCCCCCAGCACGAGGCCCGTCCCTCGCATGGCGTCCTGCTGCGCCTCGTCGAACGCCAGGACCCGTGCGGAACAACGTCTGACTTCGTGAGGGGGGACCGCTTCAGCTCCATAGACCAGGAAGAACGGGGTCTCGCCAGTCGGCTTGGTTGCGGTCATGCGAATGGACCACAACACGGACTGAAGCTCATCGTACCAGCCTCTGCCGCAGGCCTCCAGCTTCTTCTTGAAGGTCCTGGTTTTGAGGCCCCTCAGGACCTCTGCGTTGGCCCGCTCGGCCTGACCGTTGCTCCATGGGTGCGCTACCGAAGCGTAGCATACCTGCGTCCCAAGGTTAGCACAGTATGTTTTGAAGAGGTTACTGGTGAACCAGCGGGGATGGTGCGGACGGCTTCCACTTCAGCCCACTTGGTGAACTTGTCCACGGCGACGTAGAGGTAGCGATAGCCTCCCGGCACCCGAGGGAACAGGCCCAGGATATCCAGCCCCCGCATCGCGAATGGCCACGAGAGGGGTATAGTTTGCAGACCTCCCGCCGGCTGATGGATCTGCTTGGCATGGAATTGGCAGGCCTCGCAAGCCTTCACCAGTTCCACAACATCACTGAGCGCGGTGGGCCAATAGAACTCGCTGCGGAACGCCTTGCCAACGAGGGTCCGTGATGACGAATGATGCCCACAGTCTCCACCGTGTATGTCTGCCAGCAGCTCCTTCCCTTGCTCCCTGGAGATGCAACATAGGGACACATCATTCGGTCGCTTCCGGTAGAGCTGTCCATACCTGATGCAGTACGCCGTGGATTTCCGCGCCACACACTCCGCTTCCTCCTCCTTTTTCGGCAAGGTCCCTTGCGTCAGGTAACTCCGGAGCTCTGTGATCCAGCACCCTCCCCGAGGCTCAGCGTCCGAGCAAAGCGCCTCTCGAGGCCGGGCTGCATCGGGCTCCCGAGGCAGGTGGCTAGGGGAGCTCTTCCCGAGGCTGCACCGTGCTTGACAGCGATGGCGTTGCCGAGGGCTTGAAGAGTCGCTCCTCGAAGACGCCAGGTTCCTGGGGTAGCCGCCTGGATTCCTGTTTGGCGATGTCATCAGCCTCTTGATTGGTACCGCGAGGCACATGCTGCAACTCCAGTCCCCAGAACTGCTTCTCCATCCTGCGGACCTCCGCGAGGTAGGCTTCCATGTGCTCATCCCTCGGCTCGTATACTTTGTTGGAGAAGTTGAAGAGGAGTTGTGAATCACGCTTGATGGTAAGGCGCTTCACTCCTAGGGCGATCACAGGCTTTTCAGCCTGCTATCAGGCCTTCATATTCTGCTATGTTGTTGGAGACCTTTTCTCCGTGCTGGAAACAGAGCTGCACTACATAGTAGAGCTTGTCTTGAGTGGGAGATATAAGCACTGCGCCAGCCCCCGCGCTGTGTCTGGAGAACGTCCCGTCGATGTACATGACTCAACCATCCGGTGCCTCGCTTGCCGGGGAGAGGGATCGATCCTCATCAGCCTTGAGGCCCGGGGCCTCCGCCCATTCCGCCATGAAGTCCGCTAGCGCTGCCCCCTTGATGACTCTGGTGGTGCTGAATTCTAGTTGAAACGCTTGCAGCTCGATGTTCCACTCAACACTCTTCCAGAAAGTTGGGGCTCCTGAGCACCCTTTCCAAGGGGTACGCTGAGACAACCTTGATGGGATGGCCCTGAAAATAGTGCTGCAGCTTGCGCGGGGCCACCAATAGCGCGAGGAGGAGTTTCTGGGGCATGGGGTACCGCGCCCTCGCGTCCCACAACACTGTGCTGATGAAGTACACAGGGTGTTCAACGAGGTTGGGAGTGCTGGTGCTGCTGGCGCCCTCCGGAGGCCGTGGCGCCTCCTAAGACAGTGGAGGCCCCAGCGGCTGGTCGCCAGGGGGAGGGGTCTCTTCTGTTCCGAGTGCGCTTCCCTGCGGCGCCTGATCCTTCTCGGCTATGGTAGTGGTCTCTGTGAGGCCCCCTTGATCCTGCTTCGCCTTGACCCGGGCAGCTGCCGCGGCTTTGGTCCAACGCTCCTCCCTAACCGCCACCAGGGCTGCGCTGGCAGAGTAGGGGGTGGCTGCAAGGTAGAGCACCAGGGGCTCTTGGGGGCGCAGAGCCACCATTACCGGAGGGCTGGTTAAGTACCTTTTGAGATCTTGGAATGCCTTGTCGGCCTCTTCAGTCCATTCAAAGGGGCCCTTTTTCTTCATTAGCTTGAAGAAGGGCAACGCCGTTTCCCAACTTGGAGATGAAGCGTCCTAGTGCGGTCACGCCAGGAGCTTCTCAGATCTCTCGAGGGTCTTGGCGGGCTCATGTCCTCGACTGCTTTGACCTTTTTCGGGTTAGCCTCGATGCCCCGGTGGGACACGAGGAAGCCCAAGAGCTTGCCCGAGGGGACCCCAAACACACACTTCTCCGGGTTGAGCCGCAGGTCCACTGTGTTGAGGCTCGTGAAGGTTTCCTCCAGGTCTTATATCAGGGTTCTGGCCTCCCGAGACTTCACCACAATGTCATCGATGTAAGCCTCAACATTCCTCCCGAGCTGCGGACCCAAGGTGATGTGCATCAGCCGATGAAAGGTCGCTCCTGCATTGCGCAGCCCGAACGGCATGCATGTGTAGCAGTACACTCCACACGGGGTCAGGAAAGCCGTTTTTTCCACGTCTTCTACCGCCATCTTGATCTGGTGATAGCGGGAGAAGGCATCCAGGAAACATAACAGGTCGCACTCGGCGGTGGAGTCGATGATCTGATTGATGCGAGGGAGCGGGAATGGATCCTGCGGGCAGGCTTTGTTTAGGTTGGTGAAGTCGACACACATGAGTTCCTCCCCCCTTTCTTTGGCACGACAACCGGGTTAGCCAACCAATCTGGGTGTCGAACCTCGCGAATAACCCTGCAGCCTCTAGCTTGCGGGTCTCTTGGACGATGAAAGCCTGCTTCTCAGTGGACTGTCGTCTTGCTTTCTGCTTCACGGGGCGCATGTTGGGGCACATGTTGAGGTGGTGCGAACACCTTCTTGTTCGCGCATAGGAACTTGACCAGGGCCTCCTCCTGCTCGGGCTCGAGGTTGGCGCCTATGGTGAAGGTGGCGTTAGTGGATCCGTCCTCGTCGACTAGTATCTGCTTGGTTTCTGCCCTGTCTTGGGTGAACAGCTGCTTCTTCTTGGCCGACGCAGCCCCCTTGGGCTCAGGGGCGTCTGAGTCGGCGGGCTGTGCCGCCGCCGCAGTCATGAAGACGAGCTTGAGCACCTGCAACGCATCCCTGGTGTCTCCGGATACTGTGAGGACGCCGCTGCTCCCGGGCATCTTCATGAGGTTGTACGCTGGGTGAGTCGCGACCATGAACCGGGCTAGTGCTGGGTAGCCGAGGATGGCGTTGTATGGGAGGCCGATGGGAGCGATGTCGAAGTCGATTAGCTCCGTGCCGAAGTTGTCGTAGGTGCCGAAGGTCACCGGAAGACGGATCTGCCCCAGGGAGCCGGTGGAACCGCCCGACGCCAAGAAGGGCCTCATTGGCTGAAGCCCCGCGGTATGTGGAGGAGGCTGAAGGCTTCAACCGAGAGCACGCTGAGGCCTGCGCCGCCGTCGATGAGAGTCCTAGTGACGGCCACCTGGCAGATGGTGGGGGTGCACAGCATTGGGAGCGCGCCCGAGCAGGCTGAGTTGGAGGAGTGATCCTCCGAGCTGAAGGTCAGATCGGCCTTGGGCGCCGACCAACCCGGAGGAGCCCCGCGCTGCGCGGAGGCAGCACCGATCTGGCGGACGAATGGCTTGGTGTGGCGGCCTAAAGGTGGCGCCTGCGAGCCGCCCAGGAGAGCTGTGACGACCGCGGGCGCCGGTGCAGCGTGCTGGGCGAGGAAGAGGTCGCGCAGCTCCTCCCAAGAGGTCATGGAAGCCGCCGACATGTGGAGCAGCCACATGCACGGGGCGCCGGTGAGGGCCATGGGAAGGTAGTTAGCCATGACCCTGTCGTCGCCCCCCGCTTCGAGGACGGCCCCCTCATACGCCAGCAGGAAGGCTAGCGGGTCAGTCGTGTCGTTGTAGCGCGGTGGCATCTCCGGCTTGAACCTGTTCGGCCACTGCACCTATCGCAGGGCTGGGGCCAAGGCTCCGAGCCTCCTGGCCCCTGAGCCGGTGCTGGCGACCGGAGCGGGCGGCACGCTGCTAATCATAAGGCGAATCGCGATGTTGGCAGAGAGCGGGTCGGCAGAGGGGAAAGCTTCGGCGCACCCCTACCTGGCGTGCCAAATGTCGGATTTTGGGTTCCGGCAGACCCTCTAGGTTCAAACTCTGGGGTGCACGCGGAGATCTCACCTCCAACCGACCTACACCTCGTATCCTCGCAAGGATCTAAAACTACACAAAGAGCAACACAAGGGACACAAGGTTTATACTGGTTCGGGCCACCATTGTGGTGTAATACCCTACTCCAGTGTGTGGTGTGGTGGATTACCTCAGGGGCTGATGATGAACAGTACAAGGAAGAACAGCCTCGCGAGGGTCTGTTCTTGGCCGGTGCGACGAACTGCTAGGGGAAGTTCAGTCGCTCTATCTCTTTCTCTCTAGATTGCTTGATCTCTAGCTCTATTCAAGATGCCTCTACCCTGTGGGTGGCTAGTCCTATTTATAGGCAGAGGCCCTGGGCCTCTTCCCAAATATTGAGAGGGAAGGGCGCCAACAATTGGCCATTTTGAAGGGGAACATCTAGTACACTTATCCTGACTAAAGTTGGTCCTCGCCTGCCAAAGGCTCTGACGATGACGCTGGCTTGGGCTCCATGATGACCTCCTTCCCGCCGTTGTGTTGGTCTTGGTCTTGTTGCAATCAAATGGTTGCCTTTTCTTGATGCTCTCGCCTCGCTTGCCTCCTTTGCACCAAAGAGGAAATGAGGACCTTTAGGCTGGTCGGGCGCCTCGCGCCTCTCGGTCATGGCTTGCGCATGGGCACCTCGTGAGGTACCCTGCCTTGATCTCTCCGCCTCCTCGCGAGCCAGCCTGACGAGGCCGTGCCTGAGGAAGCTTCCTGTCATCCGCCCCGCGAGGGTCTTGAGCTTGTGCTGATGAAGATGGGCCGTACTGGGCCACCCCTTGAGCCACGCCGCAGGCCGCAGGCAGGCAAGTCTGGGTACCCCCGTTCCCAGAACGCCAACATAATTGATGGTAGATAATGGGCCGTTAGAGTTGATTCATAGGAAGGAAACAAGATCTGAGTGGCATACCACGTGTCTCCTTAGGGTAGAAATGCCTTAGACCTTGGAAGAGTAGGCTGAGCACTTGGATTGTCATGTTTAATTGAAGCTTAGTAGCTTGTATGCTCTACCCATGGATTTTTACATAAGGATAGCAATACATATGATTTTTGGGGATCGTAGACATGTATAGTTTTGTTAGACCTCCTTTTGGGAGTCATGAGGATATGAATAGCATGTGTGATGATTGGAGTTGACCTATTGTCACGCCCAAGATGCGACCTATCCTAAAGGAACTCGAAGGTCCCACCAAGGATATAAGCGCATCTTGAAGACGCTTTTGCAAGGTGGATATCATTACATCAACATTACATAATAGTGGGGATACATACAAGGCATACAAATGCCGCAAGAATACACCAACATCATACATGAGAACAACATCCGACTACGGATGGAATATAAACAGAAACTCAAACGACATCCACCCTGCTAGCCTAGGCTGCCGACCTGGAACCTGGTATCAAGACTAGAAAAGCTTAATGGGTAAGGAAGGGGTAAAGTGGTGAGGTTGCAGTAGCGACTAAGCATGATATTGTGGCTAACATACGCAAATAAGAGCGAGAAGAGAAGCAAAGCAAGCGGTCGTCAACTAGTAATGATCAAGAAGTGATCCTAAACTCCTACTTACGTCAGACATTACCCAGAAACCGTGTTCTCCTCTCGATCAACCCCGAAAAGAGACGCTCACGGTTACGCACACAGTTGGTGTATTTTAGAAGAGTTTTACTTCAAGTTTACTACAACCGGATATTAACAAATTCCCATCTGCCACATAACCGCGGGCACGGCTCTCGAAAGTTTAAACCCTGCAGGGGTGTCCCAACTTAGCCCATGATAAGCTCTCGCGATCAACGAAGGATGTTCCTTCTCCCGAGAAAACCCGATCAGACTCGGAATCCCGATTTACAAGACATTACGACAATGGTAAAACAAGACCAGCAAGACCGCCCGATGTGCCGACAATCCCGATAGGAGCTGCACATATCTCGTTCTCAGGGCAACACCGGATGATACAGGCTACGAGTAAAACCAGGCCTCGAGTTTCCCGTGCGGTGGCCCAGGCGGCTCGGTTCAAAGCCAAGACATAGAGAAGCACCGCCCGGGGCTAAAATAAAGATGACCCTCGGGTTGGCCGACCCAAGGGAAAGGTATAGGTGGTGGTGAGGCAAATGGTAAAACCAAGGTTGGGCCTTCTTGGAGGAGTTTTATTCAAAAGCGAATCGTCAATGGGGTCCCATAAATCACCCAACTGCGTTAGGGACACAAAATCCGGGAACATAATACCGATAAGATGTAAACTAGGGCGGCAAGAGTGGAACAAAACACCGTGCATAAGGCCGAGCCTTCCACCCTTTACCAAGTATATAGATGCATTAATAATATAAGAGATATTGTGATATCCCAACATAAACATAATCCAACATGGAGCAATCTTCATATTCACCTGCAACTAGCAACGCTATAAGAGGGGCTGAGCAAAAGCGGTAACATAGCCAAACAACGGTTTGCTAGGAAGGGTGACAAAGGTTAGAGGCTATCATGCAATTTGGGAGGCTTGAGCAGCAAGTGGTAGGTAACGCAACATAGTGATAGAACGAAGCAACTAGCATAGCAATGATAGTAATGAGATCCAAGGTGACGGTCATCTTGCCTGAAATCCCGCAAGGAAGAAGAACGAGTCCATGAAGAAGATGAACGGGAGTAGTCGAACGAATCCTCACAATCGCAAAATTACCGGAACTGAGAAGCAACACCGGAAAGAGATAAACAACATGATAAATGCACAAGCATAAACATGGCATGATGCACAGTCAAGTAAGATGCATGTCCGGTTTAATGAGGCATGGCATGGCAAAGTGCAACAAACAATGCTACAAGTTAAGTGGAGCTCAATATGCAACGAGTTGCATATTGACAAAACACCACATTGACATATTTAGTTTAAACTCGTTTAAGCTACCAAACAATATTAAATGTTGTTAAACATGGCAAGAGGTGAAGCATAAGTAAACTACCTATCTAGGCAAGTTTAAATGAGCCCGGAACAACAAACAACAATTCCGGAAAATCCTCATGTGCAATTTATGAATTTGCTACTATTCTGACCTATACACAATTTTAGAGTTGTTAAACAGTAAGATAATGTGCACCAAGTTAAACTAGGCATTTTGCCACCCCATTTACATATAAAGTTTGTTTAAAACCGAGCTACGATTATTTAGTTATGAAATAAATCATTTTAACATGGCATTTATGCAAATTTAATCAAACAGCAATTTAAACATTTTAAACATGCATGAAAGTTGGATATTGTGAAACTAGATGAAATTCTAAGCATTTTACATATATAAATTATTTACATATGATGCACGGTTATTCAGTTATTAAATGCATGAACAGCAAGGGGTAATCTGTAAATATGCAGTTCTCTGGAAAATGCAAAAATCACAGCAGAGGGAAAAAAACACGCATCGGGCCGAATCTGATGGGCCAATAGCATACCTGAGAGGGGCTGGAGGGGCTGCTCACCATGGGCCATGACCCACATCGGAGGTGAGGTGTGGCCGGAAGGGGAGCGCTGGGCCGAAACCAGGCTAGCTGGGCCGGATCTGGAGACGCGCTGCAAGGGCACGCCTGGCGGTCCACGAGATGGAGCGGGGCAGGTCGATGCGGTCAACGAGCGGGCGAGCGGGAAGCAGAGGAGGCTGAGGCACCATGGCAGGGGAACGGCAGCGACGGCGGGACTTGCGGCGGGGCCGGCAGGTGCGGGAAGCTGCAGGTCAGCGAGGCAGAGGACGCCGGCTGGTGATGCACTGGTCGCGCTGGAGGTGGCCGGAGGAAGCGGATCCGGGCGGCGAGGTAGAAGACCGGCGGCGACGGCTACTGCCGAAGGGGATCAAGGCGGCGTGGTCCTCCCCTTTCGATGTAGAGGTGGCGCGGGACTAGAAGCAGCAGACGAACAGGGCGCGCGACGGACTTGCGCTGTGGGTCTTGGGGCTCCCGAAGCCGAGGAGGTCCGGCAACGACGGGATGGCGGAACCCAATGGATCCGAGGCCATGGCGGCGGCATCGGATGGAGACGAGACGGGCAGCGCTGAAGCTTCGCCATGGCTCTCGTGGAAGGTTCAGAGAGGAAGAGAACTGCGTGAGAGGGAGAAAAACAGAGGGAGGAAGGAGAAAAAGGGGAGGCGTGGGGCTGGCCTGGAGGCGCTCGAGGGCGAGGACGGCTTGGGGTGGCGATGATGGGGAAGGGGAGTAGCGCGGCTGCCGGCAGGAGCTCCAAGCTTTGGTGGGCGCAGCCATGGTGCGGTGCTCCTGCGATGAAAACAGAGAAGGGCGAGATGTGTGAGGAGAAGGAACCAGAGGAAGGAAGGGGAAGGAATACAAGGAGGAGGGCGACGGAGTCTGGCCTGGCGACTCGGGATCGAGACCATCTCGATCTGGAGGTTGGGGCGCCATGGGGCTGTAGGAGCTCAGGGACGGAGGGCTCGAGCGCGGGAGGAGCTCGGGTTGGCCGGGAGATGATCCCAAGGTGGGAGGAGGAGGCTGCAGGCTTGGTGGTAGTGGAGGGATCGATGGAGGTAGGTGTCGGGATGGATCCCGAGAGAGTGGCGGCGGGATGGGAGTGATGGGACAGAAGCCTAGGTTTTAGGGATTGGAGTAGGGTTGTCGACTATATATATACGAAGGGGAAATATTTTGATCCTTCGATCGCGATCGGGCGGTCCCGAGAAAATAGCTTAGGGAGTCCAGCAAATAAACGCAGATGTTTTATAGATGTTAGGAGATGATCTGAATGCAACGGTGATGACCGAGCGATTCGTGTTCGGGGCAGGTTTTCGACACGCACACGAGGGTGCTGCGAGCTGGCAAGAGAGGTTAGGTGGTTGTGCAGAGAGGTAATCGAAAACACGGTTGGTCTCGGAACGGTCAACGAACACAACGGAGAGAAGCGAAGAGCGGCAACTACAAGCGGATGCATGTTTTTAAGAAAACAATGCCGATGCAATGCACATGATGCTATGAGATGAGATGCATGACATGAACAAAATGCAAAACAAAAGACAAAAAACCAACCACGGAGGAAATAATATATCGCATCTTCGGAAAAGGCAAGAGTTGGAGTTACGAATATGGAAAGTCGCATCCGGGGTGTTACAACACTCCACCACTACGAGAGGATCTCGTCCAGAGATCTAGGGATGGCACCGGAGAGAAACAAAATAGGAAGAGAAGAGGTAAAACAAAGTTGCTTCTTGACAAAAGAGTGAAACCTCAAACCTTGAGAGGTTGAGAAATATGAAAGAAAGAAAACAACGAAGATGAGCAAAGTTGAAAACACTCCAGTTAAAACAAGATGAGAGAGGAAGAATGATATAATTTGGGCAGCACTCCAACTGAAAGAAGAAAGAAAACTTGATAAGATGAAAATAACTTGAAGAGATGACACAACACTCCGGTTAAATGGATAAGCATGAAAAGAACACGATGTTTACAAAACAAGGTGATGGGTGAAGAGAGCAACATCACAATGCCTCCGGAAACAAAGCATGATAGTTAGATAGTTAGAATGAATAGAACGAAGAATGAAACCAACATCTCCTACCATAAATGAATTTGAAAGAGCATCCTTACGAAGTAGGATTAAATGGAGTTGTTTGAAAAAACAACAATGGTAAGAATAAGCTTGTAGCGGGCTTATGGAAACATCTCAAAATTATGAGGTGACAGCCGGCCACTAATGGAAAACCATTGATTTGATTGAGAGCACCAAGGAGATGAAAAACTTCTTCCACCAAGATGATAGAGAGATAACTTGGATCATTGACAAGCACCACAAATAGCAACATTCCCAATGGAAGGCTTTAGGTGAAACATGACACAAGATGACTCCAACGAAGAGATTGGTGGATTTAAAATACCTCATTCTTGACAACAAGTGAATCATGAAGCACGAGGAGAAATTGCCAAGGATGACATAACACCATCTCAAAAGATAAGGTAGAAAGAATTGCACTTTGGAATGCAAGATGAAGAATACTTGAGCTCCTCAAAACAAAACATGTGTTGAACACCATGTTTATTTTGGAGTATAGCTTGGCGGATCATAACTACGAGAGAAATCTTGAAGAACAATTGAAGAATGAAAAGAATCCTTGACGAACCACCATGTAGAGCCTCCACGAAGAACTCCGGTAATAAAAAGGATGATAAAAAGAAAGAGAAGTTGAAATCACAGGGTGAAGCCTTGCTATGATTTAGAAGGAGCTTCGCGAGATAATGCCGAAAACTTGGAACTCCGGAAAAGAAAGGTGAATCAACTCGAACCGAGAATGTGACATGATGAACAACTCTGGAAAGAACAAACTAGATCCCTTGGAAACAATAATAAGAATTATGTTATGCGTATCCTTCACCAATTTAAATTGATGACAAGTAACAGATTTGGCATACTACTTATTCCCGTAGTAAGGATTAAGAGAGATATAGCGCAAACTTGAGAAGGTATTGATGGAACCACCGGTGGAATTTGGAAACAAAGAATGAATTAATATGATAACGAAGGAAGTGAAATCTTGAACGA
Organism: Aegilops bicornis; assembly: GCA_021605145.1. Classification (NCBI taxonomy): domain Eukaryota; kingdom Viridiplantae; phylum Streptophyta; class Magnoliopsida; order Poales; family Poaceae; genus Aegilops; species Aegilops bicornis. Next base: position 173,894,105 of record CM038674.1, read on the forward strand.
ACCACCATAAGAATTGAAAATGAACATAGCAAAGGCACAATTCACCGAGAAGAATTGGAGAAAAAGAAAACGAAGATACTTGAGAGGATTTAGATACATGAGAATGAAGAGATCATGAACTGATTAGAGGATATTTGAACGATGCACCATTAAGATTTGGAGAACGGTAGCTACACACTGAGAATGAAGAATTATGACATGATGGCCTTCAGAGGAAAGAAATGGAAACAACTCATGAAATGCTCCGGATGGGTGAAAAGAATTCCCACAATCGAAAACAATTATGAGAGGATGGCATCAAGCTAGAATCACGAATCTTTGAGAGAACGGATAAGATTTGGAGGAAAACTCTTCTTTGGTCTTCAAATGTTGAGAATGACGATAAGAAACACCACCATGAATTGTTGAGATACTCCGGGAGAAAATTAGAAAGGTTGAACCAACGATGAAAAGAATTTGAAAGATCTTGGAGAAGGACATATGACCTATGATAATTCATTCTTACGTCAAGCTTCGAAAAGAATTTGGGAATAGCTCCGGAAAAATTAGAAGAGTCAGGTAAGATCCTGGGAAAAGGGCTGTGGGTTAGGGCCCACTCAAAAGAAAACACCGTTGAACAATTTTAAAGAGAGGTTGCACCGGTTGAATTAAATGGCTTGAATGAGATAACAACCTCGAAATATATTGAACGGATTGAGAATGGAAACATGAATCTTGTGAGATATCTTCAGCACTCCGGAACAAATGGAAAGCGAGAGGTGAACGATTAAGAGATGCACCGACATGGAAAAACATTTGAAACGAGGAAAGGGATATGATCAACATCAAAAGGTTGAATTGGATCCACCGGAAAAGAATACGAGAATGAAGAATGATGAACTTGAAACTGTTGAGCATCTTCATGGGAAATCACCGGATAAAAACATTGAAAGAAAAGAATGAAGAGACTTCCCACAAATAAAAGGATACATGATTAAGAAATCTGAGTCCTTGAAGAAAAGGGTGGGAGGGCGGGAAAACAAAACAACTTGGGACGGATGAAACAAAAACCGTTGAGAAAAACTTAGAATTTATCTTGCGGATGTTGAAATGATCGGATCCACTTAAAGAGAAGCACGCCGGTTGGAAAAGAATTAACATGACGACCTCGATGATCAAGAAGGATTAGTATTCACATAGCAATATGAGAACACCATTTAGGAAAGGTATGGATTCAACATTTGACTTCGAAGCAACTCGAATACCACAAATAAAACAAAACAAAGGATTGGCTTGCGTAATAAGCCGGAACAAATACATATGATAGAGATTTACCCAATCCCATATCATGCATCCGTCGGAAAGATATTCTAGGAGCTACTTGAATACCCACCTATAAACTCCCGAAACTTTACGGTTATGCAATCCGTGTTGGGGATACAGGGACACAAAATATATCACCCAAACTAACCAGACCTAGATCCAACAGGATCCATCAGTCAACACATAACCAACAAAACTCCGGAAATCGAGTACCTCAACCTTCAAAAGCATCCGTTATACAAGCTATGGCAAGACTCCCGAACTCCCCGATCTTGGGTGGCGTCGAGGTTATCTCACCAACAAGCGCATAAAAGAGATTTTCGATGTCGGCAAAACTCAGGTATTCCAGAATCCGCAATGATAAAATTGTGACGACAACACCTCGGAGCTCAACTCCCCGGGACACTGCCACAACCCCTAAATGTCAGGAGGCACCAAGAACAATGTTCTCGTCACAAAACCATTCGAACGATCCCAAGATACCCGCGTGATCCTAAAAAAAATTTCGTGAAATTTGAGGAGAGGAAAGACAAAACATCTACGGCAGGAGGCCTCACCAGAGCGACGAAGGGACTGAGGAGTAAAAAGAATCCTACTCTCCGATATATATAATCCTAAGACTCAAAATAGTTTTCTTCTAGACTCAACAACGGCCAACAAACAAGGGGGCTCCTATGGTCTCTCAAGGCTCTGATACCAACTTGTCACGCCCAAGATGCGACCCTATCCTAAAGGAACTCGAAGGTCCCACCAAGGATAGAAGCGCATCTTGAAGACGCTTTTGCAAGGTGGATATCATTACATCAACATTACATAATAGTGGGGATACATACAAGGCATACAAATGCTGCAAGAATACATCAACATCATACATGAGAACAACATCTGACTATGGATGGAACATAAACAGAAACTCAAACGACATCCACCTTGCTAGCCCAGGCTGCCGACCTGGAACCTATCCCCTGATCGAACAAGAAGCAGAAGAAGAACTCCAAAACAAGTAAACATCGCTCTCGTGTCATGATCATCGCATAACCTGTACCTGCAAGAATCGTTGGTGTAGTAAACTGTGAGCCACGAGGACTCAGCAATCCCATTACCATGGGTATCAAGACTAGCAAAGCTTAATGGGTAAGTAAGGGGTAAAGTGGTGAGGTTGCAGCAGCGACTAAGCATGATATGGTGGCTAACATACGCAAATAAGAGCGAGAAGAGAAGCAAAGCAAGCGGTTGTCAACTAGTAATGATCAAGAAGTGATCCTGAACTCCTACTTACGTCAGACATAACCCAGAAACCGTGTTCTCCTCTCGATCAACCCCGAAAAGATACGCTCACGGTTACGCACACGGTTGGTGTATTTTAGAAGAGTTTTACTTCAAGTTTACTACAACCGGATATTAACAAATTCCCATCTGCCACATAAACGCGGGCACGGCTCTCGAAAGTTTAAACCCTGCAGGGGTGTCCCAACTTAGCCCATGATAAGCTCTCGCGATGAACGAAGGATATTCCTTCTCCCGGAAAGACCCGATCAGACTCGGAATCACGATTTACAAGACATTACGACAATGGTAAAACAAGACCAGCAAGACCGCCCGATGTGCCGACAATCCCGATAGGAGCTGCACATATCTCGTTCTCAGGGCAACACCGGATGAGTCGCCCACGAGTAAAACCAGCCTCGAAGTTTCCCGTGGTGGCCCCCAGTGCCGATTCAGGCCAAAGCACTTAGAGAAGCAACCGCCCGGGGGCTAAAATAAAGATGACCCTCGGGTTGGCCGACCCAAGGGAAAGGTATAGGTGGTGGTGAGGCAAATGGTAAAACCAAGGTTGGGCCTTGCTGGAGGAGTTTTATTCAAAGCGAACTGTCAAGGGGTTCCCATAAATCACCCAACCACGTTAGGGATGCAAAATCCAGGAACATAATACCGATAAGACGGAAACTAGGGCGGCAAGAGTGGAACAAAACACCAGGCATAAGGCCGAGCCTTCCACCCTTTACCAAGTATATAGATGCATTAATAATATAAGAGATATTGTGATATCCCAACATAAACATAATCCAACATGGAGCAATCTTCATCTTCACCGCAACTAGCAACGCTTATAAGAGGGGCTGAGCAAAAGCGGTAACATAGCCAAACAACGGTTTGCTAGGAAGGGTGACAAAGGTTAGAGGCTATCATGCAATTTGGGAGGCTTGAGCAGCAAGTGGTAGGTAACGCAAAGCATAGCGATAGAACGAAGCAACTAGCATAGCAATGATAGTAATGAGATCCAAGGTGACGGTCATCTTGCCTGAAATCCCGCAAGGAAGAAGAACGAGTCCATGAAGAAGATGAATGGGAGTAGTCGAACGAATCCTCACAATCGCAACATTACCGGAACTGAGAAGCAACACCGGAAAGAAACAAACAACATGATAAATGCACAAGCATAAACATGGCATGATGCACAGTCAAGTAAGATGCATGTTCGGTTTAATGAGGCATGGCATGGCAAAGTGCAACAAACAATGTTACAAGTTAAGTGGAGCTCAATATGCAACGAGTTGCATATTGACAAAACACCACATTGACATATTTAGTTTAAGCTCGTTTAAGCTACCAAACAATATTAAATGTTGTTAAACATGGCAAGAGGTGAAGCATAAGTAAACTACCTATCTAGGCAAGTTTAAATGAGGCCGGAACAACAAACAACAATTCCGGATAATCCTCATGTGCAATTTATGAATTTGCTACTGTTCTGACCTATACAAAATTTTAGAGTTGTTAAACAGTAAGACAAAGTGCACCAAGTTATACTACGCATTTTTCCACCCCATTTACATATAAAGTTTGTTTAAAATCGAGCTACGATTATTTAGTTATGAAATAAATCATTTTAACATGGCATTTATGCAAATTTAATCAAACAGCAATTTAAACATTTTAAACATGCATGAAAGTTGGATATTGTGAAACTAGATGAAGTTCTAAGCATTTTACATATATAAATTATTTACATATGATGCATGGTTATTCAGTTATTAAATGCATGAACAGCAAGGGGTAATCTGTAAATATGCAGTTCTCTGGAAAATGCAAAAATCGCAGCAGAGGGAAAAAAACACGCATCGGGCCGAATCTGCTGGGCCAACATCATACAGGAGATGGGCTGGTGGGGCTGCTCACCATGGGCCATGACCCAGATCGGAGGTGAGGTGAGGCCGGAAGGGGAGCGCTGGGCCGAAACCAGGCTAGCTGGGCCGGATCTGGAGACGCGCTGCAAGGGCACGCCTGGCGGTCCACGAGATGGAGCGGGAGGTCGATGGGGTCAACGAGCGGGCGAGCGGGAAGCGAGGAGGCCGAGGCGCCATGGCAGGGGAACGACAAAGAACGGGCGGGACTTGCGCGGGCCGGCAGCACGGGAAGCCGCAGGTCGGGCCGAGGCGAAGGACGCCGCCGGTGATGCATCGGTCGCTACCGGAGGTGGCCGGGAGAAGCGGATCCGGCGGCGAGGTAGAAGATCAAGGCGACGGCATCGCCGAAGGGGATCAAGGCGGCGTGGTCCTCCCCTGCTTGATGCAGAGGCTGGCGCGGGACTAGAAGCAGCAGACGAACAGTGGCGCGGCGACGGTACTTGCAGCGGTGGGTCTTGGGGCTCCGGCGAGCTGAGGAGGTCCGACAACGACGGGGATGGCCGGAACCCAACGGATCCGAGGCCATGGCGGCGGCATCGGATGGATACGAGACGGGCATCACTTGAAGCTTCGGCCATGGCTCCTGTGAAGGTTCAGAGAGAGGAAGAGAACTGCGTGAGAGGGAGAAAAACAGAGGGAGGAAGGAGAAATAGGGGAGGCGTGGGGCTGGACTGGAGGCGCTCAAGGGCGAGGACGTCTTGGGGTGGCGACGATGGGGAAGGGGAGCAGCGCGGTTGCCGGCAGGAGCTCCAAGCTTTGGTGGCCGCAGCCATGGTGCGGTGCTCCTGCGATGAAAACAGAGAAGGGTGAGATGTGTGAGGAGAAGGAACCAGAGGAAGGAAGGGGAAGGAATACAGGGAGGAGGGCGACGGAGTCTGGCTCGGCGACTGGGATCGAGACCATCTCGATCTGGAGGTTGGGGCGCCATGGGGCTGTAGGAGCTCAGGGACGGAGGGCTCGGGCGCGGGAGGAGCTCGGGTTGGCCGGGAGATGATCCCAAGGTGGGAGGAGGGGGCTGCAGTCTTCGGTGGTAGTGGAGGGGATCGATGGAGGTAGGTGGCGGGATGGATCCCGAGAGAGTGGTGGCGGGGATGGGAGTGATGGGACAGGAAGCCTAGGGTTTAGGGATTGGACTAGGGTTATCGACTATATATATACGAAAGGGGAAATATTTTGATCCTTCGATCGCGATCGGGTGGTCCTGAGAAAATAGCTTAGGGGAGTCCAGCAAATAAACGCAGATGTTTTATAGATGTTAGGAGATGATCTGAATGCAACGGTGATGACTGAGCGATTCGGGTTCGGGGCAGGTTTCGGACACGCACACGAGGGTGCTGCGAGCTGGCAAGAGAGGTTAGGTGGTTGTGCAGAGAGGTAATCGAAAACACGGTTGGTCTCGGAACGGTCAACGAACACAACGGAGAGAAGCGAAGAGCGGCAACAACGAGCGGATGCATGTTTTTAAGAAAACAATGCCGATGCAATGCGCATGATGCTATGAGATGAGATGCATGACATGAACAAAATGCAAAACAAAAGACAAAAACCCAACCACGGAGGAAATAATATATCGCATCTTCGGAAAAGGCAAGAGTTGGAGTTACGAATATGGAAAGTTGCATCCGGGGTGTTACACCTATATGGGATGATTCTTTCAGTAATGTGATGTGATTTCTTTGGAAGACTAGATAGGACAGTTGGCGTCGCAGAATCTGTGCTCAAGGATAAGATGATAAACGTTCACTCGCATCCTAGAGTTCTGGATATTTCAAGCTTTTGAAATATTTAGAAAGGAAATATTCCCCAAAAATTCCAAGAAGATTCTAGCATGTCACATGTGACCTTTTTGATGATCTTGCTAAGTATCATGCCATGGAGAATAGTATAACCCCATGAAACCCTCTCAAAAGCATCTCTGCCCTTTTTCAAGTTTGAACAACTTTACATTATCAAACTTGTTCAAATGCTCTCAAACTTGGTCCACATGCTAAAATGGTCTAATAAATCATCTAGACCAAATGGCACAAGTGGGAGAAAATGTTATATTGATCAAAGTGCCCCAAAACCCTTCCTGTCCAAAACCAAATTTGAACAACTCTACATTGGCAACCTTCTCCTTTTGACCTCAACTTTTGTGGACATGTTCAGAACCTCAAATGATGACACTACACCAAGTGGTGCATCAAGGAGAATATATTTGCATGGCTAAATCTTGGAAAGTCCATTTCTGTTGATTTCTAGGGTTTACCAAAGTTGCATTGTCAACTTTTTTCAAATGAGCTCCAACTTGGTGATCAACCTCATTTCTATATGCCACTTGATCCTGTTAATCTTCATATCATTTGGAATCCATTTGCTTGCCCAAACCACCATCAAACACCTTCTGGCAAAAACTTAAGATGCATGTTTCATCCATTTCCACTAATCTCCATGAGCTCAACTTTTTCCCACAGCCCTATCTGGTCCTCCTCTAACCCTTGCATCCTTCCCTGCCCGAGGAGCCATGATGATGGGGGTGAAAAGCTCTTTTTCCCTCTTTGGACAGCACCATTTCTCTCTCTCTCAACCTCCCTCCTCACTCTAGTGGATCCCCAGGGCATCCAATGCCATTGTCACATTGTTTACTCCCCCCTGCAGCTGCCAGACACGAGTGGGCGCGTGAGGACGCGAGAAAATGCCGCGGGTGTCGGCCATTTGCACGCTCTGTAGCACATCAGCGTGCTCCCGACCGTTGACGCCGCGTCCCCCGACCGCCTCGAGCCTCCCCCTCGCGCTAGTCGAGGTGCCTCGATGTCCGAAACACGCCACTGTGCAAGCCCCCTCGCCTCTCCCTCTCTCTCAGCTCCTGCGGCGCGTGCCCAGAGCCGCCCGGCTCGGACAATGCTCGCGCGAGCCCGTGGCTCCACCAGGAGCTCGCCCCGCTCCCTCTCTCTCTCTCTTCCTGGCACCCTACTCTACTCCCACGAACGTCGTAGACAGCCCCTCTCCCTCCCTCCTGGCCTTCCGAGCCGTTGCCGCGGCCACCCGTGCGCCGCGTCCACGGTGAGCCACGGGTCGGCTATTTATGGCCACCCCCGAGCCCCCTCTCTACTCCTTTGGCTCTCTCTCCTTCCCGTGCACCCCTGGACTAGCCCACATCTCTTCCCGTGTCCTCCATCCACCACAGTGGCCGGAGCATCACCGTCGGGCTCCGCCTAAATTCGAGCTAACCCAAGCTCTCGTTCACCCCCTAGCCACTCCAACGCACTTATACCTCCACCGCAAGTCCACGCTCACGGCCAAAGATGGCCGATGGCCTCCTCCACCACCATCCAAACCGTCGCCACTACGGCCATCCTCGGCGTGCGTGAAGCACCTAGGCGGATGCGTCGCAGCCTCCTGAGCACGCTGGTGGGCAGAGCATCGCCGGAGATGCTCTGTAGCCCCGGCAATCACCGGCGGGAGCCGCTCCTCCCTGCGGCCGGAGCGTGCGCGGGATGTTGAAGGCGACCTACCACTAGGCCCCGTGCGTCAGCGACCCAGCGGGCAGGCCCCGCCCGTTTAAGTGGAAACGGCTTCGGCCAAATCCGCTTTCCCAGCGTGGCGTACTTTGGCCGCCTTCGACGTCACCGTTGTCGTCCGTGCTGCCGTGCTACTGGGCTGGCCCACTAGCTATCTCTCGTCCAGTGCGAGTTTTAGGTATAAACCTAAACCTTTTCTTTTTCTTTTCCAGTAAGCTTCAAAAATCCACAAAAAATTCAAATTAAGTCCATATTTGATGATTCAAATTTCTAGTGACTCCATAAATCATGACCTACTCGTTGGTGTAACATGCACATTTTTCCAGAAATATTACACAAATAATTATAAAATCCCATTTTCCCATTCCTGTCATAAACTTTAGAAAATCACAGAGAGCTCAAAATTGATCCAAATGCCATGATTCAAATTCTAGATGCTTCTAAGTTCATAACTTAGTTTATGAACATTTTTCTTAATACTTTCTGTGCAACACAATATAATGAGCCATTTCTTCATATTTGTCAACTTTGCAAATTCATAGGAAATTCATTTGAACTCCAAATCCAGTGAAACCAACTCCTAGATGCTTCTAAAATCACGGTTTGTTAAATGGGCGCCTTTGCTCATTTTCCAAAAATATATTTCTGTACAATTCTTGCAAATCCATAAACCCCCTGATTCCATCATATTGAAATGTTCAGAGATATCCACTGGTCCAATTCCAGTGAAACCACTCTGGTTATTTTTCTTATAACCAGAGATGTTCTAGAAAAGTCAAATTAATATTTTAGAGCACTTTTATTTTTCTGCCTTGTTGTGTTGCTTATTATGGTTGCTTTCGATGATAGTTGACGAAGTAGACGAAATGCTCGGAGTTGGACCAGAGATATTTGAAGACCTCGAAAACTTTGTTAAAACAGGCAAGCAGCCCTTTGACCATCTCTATGAAACCCTTTTTATGCATGTCATATAACACCATATTGTTGTTGCAACGGAATCATGATGAGGTGGTAACCACCTTGATGGGTTGCCTCTGTTACTTCCTCGTTGATACTTGCATGGTGCATGACCCTACCTCCTTATGAGGGTTATGCGGTGGGAGTAGATAGGATGCTATAGTAGTGGCTACATAAATGGGACGGGAATATGCATGGTGATGGAGACAAAGTATTTACAAAAGACTTTTCAAAACCACATCGGGTGCCACTTATGCCCGAGGGAGATAATGAGTTCGGTAACCACTTGATAACGAAGTGGTGTACCGAGGCAAGTGTGAGTGTTGTTTTCAAAACGGATTGGTTTAAGTTGCGACCGTTATTCAAACCTGACATGCGCAACCACTCCTACCCTTATATGGGAAAGGGCATTATTGATTACCTAGGCTGATACTAGCTTGGAGCCCGCATTACTAGTGACGGGAGAGTTGTTGTTGCGCTCTCTCAGGACGGGGTCGTGCCAGGTAGGGCGGCCAAGAACATTTTTATGGGGCACCGGACACACCGTTGGTACCCCGTGCCAGTGGTATGTGATGAATATGGGAGCAAGGCTCCACAAATTTTAATTTGTGAAATGCTGGGCACGGGGGTTACTACCAATCGAGTGGACTCCATGTTAGTGTCGTCTAGGGAAAGATAGTGATCGGGTGCTTACCCCGGGTACTTGAGGTACTGCAGGTCGTGGCTGACACGGAAGTTCCCCGGATCTTGTGGGTAAAGTGTGCAACCTCTGCAGAGTGTAAAACTATTCGAATAGCCGTGTCCATGGTCAAGGACAGTTGGGTAACCTCTCTTGGGCTATGTCCACTTGTTTACAAACCAGTGTGTGTTGGGATAAGTGGGAAGAACTACTTGGGTCAAGTCAAAGGACTTGACATGATTGAGTTGGGTTGATGCCCACTCCATTTATGTTCATATCTGTAACCAGACCCTATGGTTACTTGAAATTGTATGATGCATGATTTACCAATTGTTGAACATGTCATAGCACAACAAAAACTAGCTTTCTGCAAAAATTTACCTATATCATGCATTGTTGTATCTTGAACCAGAACATGGGTTGCTTGCGAGTACATTCAAAGTACTCATTGGCTTACCACTGGTTATTTTATTGGCCAGGCATGAAAGAACAGGATATGATGAAGAATACTTCGGTGATGAACATGCGAGCTAGGATGCTTCCCAGTCAGAATGCCTGTAGGGTTAAGGCAGATGGCATCACTACAAAAAAAAGACACATCCGTGACATTTTGGGCCGAACGAATTTTTTTCCTGTCATACATATGGCACTTCTATGATGATAATTGTGACAAAACCCGGTATCATCATAGATGTGGTGGGCTCCTACTTCTATGACAAAAAATCATGACAGAAATTGGGCTTTTCATCCTGGGCGGGTCGGAGACGCAGCTGCATGACATTCTTTGGGCCGTCAATGAAGGAAAAAACCGTGGTAGAAGCGAGGGGGAGGAAAATTTCAGGGAGATCCCGGTTACGGTGGGAGGTCGGGGCCCGAGGGATACGCGTTTCTCTCGTACACATGCGAGGTGTTGGCTCTAACTGAACCCGAGCGAGGCGTTGGGCTCTAATTGAACCCGAGCGATTGCACTGCAGGCTACGCGTTACTAAACCCGAGCGATCGATCGATGACTGCTAACTGAACCCGATCGAGCAATTCCTTCACTACTGCTGAAGCCGATCGATTGGATGAACAGTGAGCGCTGCGGGGGGGATGAATGAGCAGTGGCGATGGCGTTGCCTCTGGATGAACAGACCCGTTGTGTGGGGGGCTAGATGAACAGTGAAGATGTGGAGGGGTGGCCGTGGAGGGTGGTTGAACAGGACCCCGTGGTGTGGAGGGTTGGATGAACAGTAGACGGTGGAGGGGTGCTCGTGGAGGGGTGGTTGAACAGGAGTCGGTGGAGTAGCGCGCGGTGGAGGCTGGATGAACAGGAGCCCATGGAGGCTGGAGGACATCGACGGTAGCCCGTGGAGGCTGGAGGAGGTCGACGGTGGAGATGAACAGTATCCCGTGGAGTCCCATTTTGCGGTACGCCACACCCCTCCCGATGAACAGGACGCCCGTTTCGACCGTAGCGCTCCAACACAAGTCTGTTTCGTCCGTTTTGCGGTATGCCACACCCCTTCCGATCAACAGGACCCTCGTTTCGACCGTAGGAGGTCCTTTTCGTCCGTTTTGTGGTACGCACACCCCTCCCGATCAACAGGACCCCCGTTTCGACCGTAGGAGGTCCATTTCCTCCGTTTTGCGGTAGGCCACACCCCTCTCGATCAACAGGACCCCGTTCCGGTCCGTTTCCTTTGCTGTGCGGTACGCCAGGCCTCGTTTCCATCGCCTGTTCCGTCCAAGCCGGTTGGCTCCCAAACGTTCCGTTGCCTCCCGATGAACACGACGCATTCCGTTGCCTCCCGATGAACACGACGCATTCCGTTGCCTCCCCATGAACACGAGGACGATGTTGTTTCTCCATTCCGACCCAGCCATGTACACGAGCCCCTGGCCATACGTATGCACGAGTAGGCGTTCGAGACCCTGCTCGTATGTACGTACATGGCCGTATTTTATTTCTTACACCCTCGCCGATGTACGTACGTGTACATGCTACATGCGCGCCTCTACTACGACACGTGCGCGCCTCTACAACGACCAGTATGTACATACACGTTCGTGACCAGAATGACAATGCTACGTACGCTTCGACCAGGTGGGTCCCGACTGTCAGGCACTTCCTTGCCTGCGAAGATGTAGCTGGTGGGTCCCATCAGTCAGGGGGGCAAATCATTTTTTTGCCCGGACGCACTTCCTTGCGTGCGAAGATGTAGCTGGTGGGTCCCAGCAGTCAGGGGGAAACGTTTTTTTCGTGAAATATGGTGGCCCGTCCGGCGGGTCTCTGCTGTCAGGTGGAGGAATAATTATTTTGCGCGTAATAAGGAGGCACTTCCTTGCTGCGGCCATGGACCCAGCTGCCAGCCTCTCCGCGTACAGTCCACGTCCGATGGAAGCCATTCGTTGACCACGCCGCGCCGAGATCACGAGGGCGGTGGACGACAGCGAGGCCTAGGAAGTGGACGACGCGGAGCCGGGGAAGACGCGGCAGTGGATGCCCACGCGTAGAGGAGTACGAGGGTTCACTGGTTCGCTGCGGTGTGAGGCTGCCGTCGCCGCAGAATAACGAGGTGTGGGTAAGTAGAGGGATGGCACGCCAGCGGTGGGAGTAGGGGGCGGTGAGGCCTCCACCGCATCACAGCCGGCCACGGGAGGCAGGAGCACGAGGCACGACCAGCGCTGGTTTGGGTGGCTGGAGCAAGAAGACCAGAGGTTGAAGAAGCACTATGGCCGTTGGATTGACATCGAACGGTCACTGGAGCTAGAATCGTGCATATTGACTAAGTTGACAAAGCCCTCCATCCCCGTCAACTTAGTAAGCCCACAAGTCAGCCTGCCACTATACTGGGTCCCACCTTACAGGGGGAGTATTCATTTTTTTGTGCGTAATAAGGAGGCACTTCCTTGCGTGCGAAGATATAGCTGGTGGGTCTGAGTTGTCAGCGGCGGTAACATTTTTTTCACGAAATACAGAGGCCCTTTCGGTGGGATCCTGATTTCAGGTGGAGGAATCATTATTTTGCGCGTAATAAGGAGGCATTTCCTTGCGTGCGGCCGTGGACCCAGCTGTCGGCCTCTCCACGTACAATCCACTTCAAATGCATGTCGGTCGTTGACCATGTTGACCAGGCCGCGCCGAGAGCACCAGGGCGGTGGACGACGGCGAGGCCTAGGAAGGGAACGACACGGAGGCAGGGAAGACTCGGCATTTGTTTCCCACGCGGAGGGGAGTACGACTGTATGAGGGTTTATTGGTTCGTTTGCCGTTGCCGGAGAATAACAGCAGGTGTGGGTGAGTAGAGGGATTGCTAGGCCAGCGATGGGAGTACGGTGGGGCGGTGAGGCTCACAAGGTAGCACAGCCGTCATGGGAGGAGGGAGCATGCAGTCCACTTGGCGCTTGTTTGAGCGGTTGGAGCAGAAGAAGCAGAGATTGAAGAAGACGATGGCCGTTGGATGGACATCCAACGATCCTTTGCTTGTGCGTCAACCTTTTTTTAGGAAAGCCTCAAATCTGTGGAAAACATCATACAACCCATCTGTCATTATTTCTAATAATTTACAGCCCATTTGCTAATTCTTAACTTTTTTTGGAGCCCATATTCCTTTTGTTAGCATTACAGCCCATATTGTGGCCACGGTTAAAAAATTATATGAAAATTTGCATATTTCGGTGCGGTCCGAACTGTTTTTAATCCCGAAATTTCGACTCACATTCAAACTGATTTCAAAAATAAATATATATCAATATAAAATCCAACAAATTCTCCACGCATAAAAATTAATGTAATTTAAAATCTCGAAATGAAAAAAAGAAATTTGAAACTAATTGCCGGTTTGATGTGTTTTAAAATGTACAACCCATTTCTCATTCTTGATAGGCCATTTTCTCGGCGTGAATGAAGCTCTCCTCGTCTTGAAAGATTTGCAGCCCAACAGGCCTGACAAAGCGACTTACTTGGCAAATCACAAAAAAACTGGGCTGTGGCCGTGGACCCAGCTGTTAGCCTCTCCACGTACAGTACTCTTCCGATGGAAGTCGGTCGTTGACCACATTGACCACGCCGCGCCGAGAGCACCAAGGCGGTGGACGGCGGCGAGGCCTAGGAAGGGGATGACGCGGAGCCGGGGAAGACGCGGCAGTGGATGCCCACACGGAGAGGAGTATGAGGGTTCACTTGCGCCTGCGGCGTGAGGCTGCCGTCGCCGCAGAATAACAGGGGGTGTGGGTGAGTAGAGGGATACCCTGGGCCAGCGGTGGGAGTAGTAGGGGGCGGTGAGGCCTCTGCGGCATTACAGCCGGCCATGAGAGGCAGGAGCATGCGGCACGACCGGCGCTGCTTTGTGCGGCTGGAGCAAGAAGACCAGAGGTTGAAGAAGCACTATGGCCGTTGGATGGACATCGTCACAGTCCTTTGGAGCTAGATTCGTTCTTATGTACTTAGTTGACAAAGCCCTCCGTCCTCGTCAACTTAGCAGGCCCACAAGTCAGTCACCCACTATGGTGGGTCCCAGCTAGCAGGGGGTATTCATTTTTCGGTGCGTAATAAGGAGGCACTTCCTTGCGTGCGAAGATATAGCTGGTGGGTCCGACTTGTCGGCGGGGGGAACGTTTTTTCGCGAAATACAGAAGCCCTTCCCACGTACAGTGCATGTACAGTGCGCAATAAGGAGGAACTTCCTTGCGTGCAACCATGAACCTTGTGGGTCCCAGCCGTCAGGCTCTCAACATACCATCCTCTTCCGATGATTCTCGTATGTTGACCACGCCGCGCCGAGTGCACCGAGGCGGTGGACAACGGCGAGGCCCCAGACTGGAATGACCCGGAGATGGGGAAGACGCGGCAGTGGAGTCGCAGACGGAGCGGAGTGGGAAACTTGACTGGTTCGGGTGCGGGGTGGGCCTACACTTGGCAGAGAATAACAGGAGGTGCGGAGTGGAGGGATGGCCTGGCCGTCGACGGGGTAGCGTTTCGTCGAGGAGCGCAAAACAACACCGCTGGACGCCGAAGGCTGGAGCAGGCAGTTCCGGCAGCACTAGGGGAAGAAGACGAGATATTGAAGAAGAATGCCGACCGTTGGATGTAAATCCAACACATTCTTAAACTTCACCCATCGCCCACATGTCGGCCCACCCATTTGTTATTTAGTCCATTTGGTGGGCTGGGTGAAACAATGATGTAGCATCTATGCAGCCCGTTTAAATCCCATTTGCATTTTTCTTGAAATCCTCGGACTTGCTGGGCTGGGTGAAAATATCATGTTGGGCTCGACAGAGAAATGTTATAAAAACATAAAGACATGATTGCACGTCAGTAAAATCTTTGCAAGCTTATGTACGCAATCACTAGGAGTTAACTTGGCAAGTTATATATAAACAATTATTATTGGAGTATTATTTTGTAAGAACTTTCAACTTACGAAATAAAATATCATTTTAATTTGATGAGTTAATAGTATGTGGGGTATTATTATTTTTTAGGCTAGACGTGGGGACAGTTGAGTTGGTTCTAGGGAAAATCGGGAAGAAAACTCAGTTTACATCGAAAAGAAAGTGGGAGAAAATTCAGAGACCTCTTTGGGTCCACCGAGGAGAGGAATATGTTGGGAGGAAGGAGATTCAAAGCACGGCAACCGAAAGTGAACTAGTTTTTTACGGACAAGTGAACTAGTTTACATACATAAGCAAATAGCCACTAAAAAAAGCAATCAGGTTAATGGGTTCTTAAAAGAAATATTTCGGAAAAAATAGATAATTACGACACATAGGCTAATGCATGAAACACTCAAATGATAAAGATGCTTATAAACAGATAAAGTACAACATCTAGACCTTCCTGGCACGCTTGATCATGATGCTGCGGCTGTCCGTGTACTCATCGGTTACGGGAAGCAGACACGCCCTCATGTCCAAGATCCGCCTATACATGTCGTAGCATGCGTATGCGTCCTTGGCCACGTAGGTTATGTAGGCTAGATTCAGAGGTACCTCCCACGTGTTCAGATCGTCTTCTTTCATGTTGGGGTATCAAGGGTCGATGATGGTCTCAGCAAGGTCAACCACGGAGTCCTTATCCTGCCCGTTGCTGATGATCTTGTATTGCTTCTCGATGTCGACAAGCTTGTTGCACCAGATGGCCAAATCGTCGCGTTCTTCCTTCTCTCCACCGTAGTGAAGGTGCAGTCGGCGCTGCCGATGAAATGGGCGAATGCTCCAGAACCTGGTGCAGCCATAGGATCGAGGCGGCAGAGCTTCACCGAGTACAGACGTTGGTGTACATCACATTCAACTTGGTGCAGCCATGGGACTGAACGGCGAACTCAAAGGGGAACTCCTTGCTGAAGTCCATATCCAGCAGGCTCACCCCTCGGATCGCCATTTGAGTCTCTTCGAGTGAACGAGTGTTTAGGCGGCGGCAACAGTTCATTTTCCAGCTCTTGGGGAACTGGATTCAACAGTAAGCTGAGTGTGTACAGGCGACAACAGTTACTACCCCTCCCTCATTTGCTGCACGCCCGGCAGAAGATGTACCCTCGACGCATTCAAATGCCTCCATTAAGAAACCTACTCCGGCCACACATCGGTTCACGAGCGGGTCTGTATTGGTACTGTAATAACAGGAGTTAGTGGTCACTTTACTTAAATTTAATTAGCTTTAATAGAAATTTATACTTAAAACAAGCAATGCATTCGCTCGTTCTATCGGTGCCACAGGATCAACATGCACAACAATTAGAATTATTATTCTCAGGACGCACACGATCAACACATTTGTCGCACTTTCACAAAGATAATACTACCAAGTTTGAACTGTTTGTTATGGTTGTATTCCTCTGCATCATCATGCCGTGTTTCCTAGCTTGCAAGATTTAGAACCAACAAATGAGATCCAAATAATATGTACAACAAAGATGCCTACACATCTCATTGATTCCCAGCTTGCAAGATTCAGAACCAACAAATAAGATCCAAATAATAAGTACAACAAAGATGCCTACACATCTCATTGATTCCCAGCTAGCAAGATTCAGAACCAACAAATAAGATTCAAATAATAAGTACAACAAAGATGCCTACACATCTCGCTGATTCCCAGCTTGCAAGATTTAGAACCAACCCATTAGAGCCTTTTGATAAAGTGAATATCAGGGTTAAATCCATCTTGGCTAGCCATGTCATACAATTGAAGAACTTGGCGAATGATCTTGACCGTCACAACATCTGTAGTTGAGTATTCATGTTTGCACAGCACAAACAAGGAGACATGAGAGCATGATTTCACTTTAATAGCCGCCTCCTTGAACTCAACCTCCAGCTCTACTTGGATGAGGTCTGCCTGGAGTTCCATGATTCAATTCATGCGCCTTTTTCTGCAGTTCACCTGAAATGAAGCAAAGATTGCATCATTCAGCTAGCAAGAAGCACTTGCTCTTGTGAGCTGGCAGGTTCTTCTTTAGTAGTTGCACTAAAATTGAGGAACATTAAGGTTGGCTGTCCGGCTCATGTAAGGTGCAACTATAATTTTCTTATCCTTTTGTGCGCTCCGCTAAAATAAAGTGCCATTGTGGTGACAAAGGACGGCTCCATCTTGCAAAGGCTAATAAAATGTTGCACGAGATTACCAGCAAAACTTGACGGAGATTTTGGAAACTCCAATCACCATTTTGTGCAGTTCCACCAAAATTGAGAGATGTTGCCCACGTGACATTTTAGTTGAACTGCACAAGACACTCATTCCAAAAAAAGTGTTTTGTGCAGTTCACCAAAAGGTCACAATAGCAACAAGGTGAAATGGATATCCCTATCTGCACAAAATTATAGAAAGTAAATAGTTGGTGGTCAATAAGAATATACGAAACATGTACAAAATGAAAAGAAGCATCTTAATTATGTTCATGGCAATCACGCAAGGACAGTAGAAATTTTAAAACGTCAGAAATGCTTCATGTTACCAGAAGCATTACGATCAACAATGAGATTCCTCAAATATGGGATTACTTGGTGGCATTGCTTGTTTACCAGACACAGTAAATCAACAAGAGCTAAAGAGTTGGTTTAAGGGCATGGGACCGTGGGGACACCAGGACACTCACCAGCGTAAAGGAGCAACTTACTTATCATACTAGGGAAAACAACAGGAGTGCCATTTGTAACACAGTTTAATTGCATCTTATCACTGGAGGCATTAGATTAACAATAACACTGGTTAGACATGTCCCTAAGGTAACAGTGTGATCGCTTCATTTTACATGCGCCCTTACATTAACAATAGCAAAAGGTTGGTATAAGGACATGCGACAGTGGATGCATCAGCACAATGTACCTACAAGGAGGCATAAAGTGGTGATGCCGAGCTTGTTTACGCTATGTGAGGGAAGCAAACCTAATCCTGGAGACCTTGTACTATGTGAGGGCAGCAAATCTAATCCTGGAGACCTTTTACTATGTGAGGGCAGCAAATCTAATCCTGGAGACATTTTACTATGTGAGGGCAGCAAATCTAATCATGAGACCTTTTACTATGTGAGGGCAGCAAATCTAATCCTAGAGACCTTTTACTATGTGAGGGCAGAAAATCTAATCATGGAGACCTTTTACTATGTGAGGGTAGCAAATCTAATCCTGAGACCTTTTACTATGTGAGGGCAACAAATCTAATCCTTGAGACCTTTTACTATGTGAGGGCAGAAATTCTAATCCTGAGCCCTTTTTCTATGTGAGGGCAGCAAATCTAATCCTGAGACCTTTTACTATGTGAGGGCAGCAAATCTAATCATGGAGACCTTTTACTATGTGATGGCAGCAAATCTAATCCTGGACATACTATGTTGACTTGTCCACCAGCCGCCAGTTTCTATCCTTTTTTCAACCCATAATAGATATGTTCCTTATCCACTTTGTACTGCGTTTTCCGATTATTTCCCTTTTCAACCAAGAGACCGGTTGGGTATCTGGTCTCTACTACTTTCACCATATTATTTCCTCTTTGAATCAAGTCCTAGATTCATGCTACAACTATCCCCTTTCTTCATTGTTTGAACAAAGCCCTAGATTGAATGCATGAAGTAGCTTTTCCTCTAATAATACTAAAAATTTAGGTGGCTTTGGAAGAGCTGATGGGAGTAGAAAAAGATGCACATGCGCACCATTGGGGAGCTGAGGCGATGAGAGCAAGGCCACTTTCAAGAACTTATACCGAGGTTCACCAGATGTCGGCGGCGGCGGGCAGATCTGCGGACAATACGGCAGGGAGGAAGAAGGGTCGGAGGACCTCCCGAGCCGGGCGCCAGGTCGGAGAGAACGGCAGCCGCAGGCGGAGCGGGCCCCTCCGACAGCTGTGAGTTTCCTCCCTCGGCGGTGATGACCGCGTGGACGATGCACCTTTTAGTCCTATACACACACCGGCTGAAGGGATCCGGCCGGATCTGTGACCAGCGGTGAGCAGAGAGTAAACGTCGCTACCGCTGTCTTGTTTATATCTGGAGAGGATGAGAGAATGAAGAGAGCAACCCTAGTAAAGCAAGCGCTCGTGCCCCTCAAGGCCCATATATAGTGGAGTGATTATCTTTTTTCTCTCCACAACAAGCGTTTCAATTTGTGTACGTGGCATTAAAGAAAAGAAACTCTCTATTTAGATTACCCACAGTGGGAGTAACATAGGTAGTAACATCACACATATCTAGATAAAATAGATGATGTGGCAAGCAATAAATGACAAAAGAGAGGCAGGTGGTAACGTAGCTAGTTACTACTAGTATGAGTAACATCACACATATCAAGGCAAGATGAGTCTATAGCCTAATAAATGAAGTGTTGCATGTTACCATACATATGTTACTCCCCACTATAGAGATAGTAACATAGAGTAGTAACATGGGCATGTTACTAACCTATGTTACTACCCATTGTGGCTAGTCTAGGTTCACTTGTGCTCCCCACCCCTCCATTCATTGAACAACCCCACGGGTGAATAAAAATACAATAAGTACTGTATTTATATAGAACGAACAAGCTCAAACTATTTTCGCGTAGTTAAAAGTTGAGGGCGGGGCTTTTCCCGGGCAGTATGCGCGACAGTTTTCGGGTAGGCGGTTTGACAGAGAGGCGAGGAAGGTGAGCGAGTGGGGCTGTCCGATTTGACAGTGCGTTACTGCTGGAAAGTCTTGTGATATGACCACTCACTATAGTCATGAATTACTAGCGCTCCGACCGGGGTGATGCCCCCCTTCCGTTCTGCGCTCTAATCTGGTGCATGACACGTCGACCGGATCTTTGGCTCTCCCACATGTCGGAGTAGTAAGAAGGAGCAAAGAATGATGCGGTATATACTAGCACTATACTACTCCCTCCGTTCCTAAATATAAAAGTCTTTGGAGAGATTTCACTATGGATCACATACGGAGAAAAATGAGTGAATGTACACATAAAATGCATCTATATACATCCGTATCTGGTCCACAGTGAAATATCTACGAATACTTATATTTAGGAATGGAGGGAGTACTACTCAGGTCGGAGGAGTGCGAACCACGGCAGCCCAGTGAACCAGCCGTGCGAACCACGGTAGCCCAGTGAACCAGCAGTAGAAAACAATGTGGTGATATGGCCATAAAAAACAATGTGCTACGGTCCACACTGTAGCATGTACAGTAACACTCCTCTTTGTTTGGATCCCTGAGTTAGAGCTAGTTTGGGTTGAAATAGCCTCAAATTATCGAAACAAGAGGCGTTAGTTTGAGCTAGTTTGCTCTAACCCAGCTAAAAAACTAGCCCGGTGGAGAGGTTCTAATTGGGTAAGTTATCCTCGGGCCCACTAAAAGAGAACTAAAAAATCACACCTACCCGCACCAGATCGCTCCCCCCCCCTCTCGCACGACTCCTCTTTATTCCCCATAGGGCCGCCCGCCCAAGCACCGCTCGCCCTCTCTCTCCTTTGGTTGCCCTCTCCTTCCGGCCTCCGCCGCCCTACTCCGGCCGCCCCCTCCCTCCGGCCTTCGAAGGTCGCCCCGCTCCCCCTTCACCAGTCGTTTTTCTCCCTCTCATCGTGCCTTGGCGGCGCATCTACCAGGAGGTCGCGAGAGGGTGAGTTTGTGCGTTCCTTCACTGCCTCACAGCCATATCATTGATCTTGCTTGCTCTAGCTAATTCTGATTTGGAAAAGTAGATCCTGATCAAACTTGCTATAGATTTGTGGTGCACGCATGGAATTGTTTGATGCTGCTTGAGGAGGTAATAAATCTTTCTAGAGGCCCAAAGATTCAGGTCACCTTTCTAGGTATTTCAATTTCAGTTTTGTATTATTTGTAGAGGCCCAAAGATTCAGCCACCTTTCTAGGTATTTCAATTTCAGGCTTGCATTATTTCTAGAGGCCCAAAGATCCAGTTCACCTTTCTAGGTATTTCAGTTTCAGGCTTGCATTATTTCTAGAGGCCCAAAGATTCAGTTCACCTTTCTAGGTATTTCAGTTTCAAGCTTGCATTATTTCTAGAGGCCCAAAGATTCAGTTCACCTTTCTAGGTATTTCAGTTTCAAAGCTTGCATTATTTCTAGAGGCCCAAAGATTCAGTTCACCTTTCTAGGTATTTTAGTTCCAGGCTTGCATTATTTCTAGAGGCCCAAAGATTCAGTTCACCTTTCTAGGTATTTCAGTTTCAGGCTTGCATTATTTCTAGAGGCCCAAAGATGCAGTTCACCTTTCTAGGTATTTTAGTTACAGACTTGCATTATTTCTAGAGGCCCAAAGATTTAGTTCCCAGTCGGCTGCAAGCGGCCCTGCTACCCATGCCGGTGTCGACCTCAACTCGCAAGGGCCAGCGTCGGAGGGTTCCCGGGGCTTGGGCTCTACAGAGCCTTCCTACATAGCGACGGTGGCGAGCTCCTCCCTCGGTGCGTGAGGGGCTCCGAGCTCCCTCCCTATCGTGAATGACTTCCGTGATGAGTTAGCTCATTCTTTGTTTCATGAAGTGTTTTTTTTATTTTGTGAAGCTTGATTGACGACTTGTATGTTTAAGTGGGATATCTCATTTGTATGGACAAAGTAAAAATTATCATGTTTTGCATGCTTGATTTGTATAGATGGTTTGTTTATGTCAATTGTGAGCGGGAGGAGGCCACAGAAGAGCCGGCCACACCAAGAGGGTGCTTGGATCCAAGGGACTTATTTTAGTCTGCCTAAAATAGGGTCCAAAGTAGTCAAATGATTGAGATAGAGCATTTATTGTCAATGTAACCTTGCCATCCATACACCTCTTTGGTTTAGAGTTAGTTCGAGGTTAGAATCTAATTCTAACCTCTAACTGAAAGTTAGAGTTCTCCTCGTCTCGGTTCATCGCCATCATACTTTCCCCCATTCCCGTGTTTTTAGTATCCTGCGAATTAGAGAGGCCCTTTTTTTGTGGAAAAATCAAAGAGGCCCTTAGACTGGTTTAGGTCCGGTCATTTTTTATAAACGTGTTATGTCCAAAATTTAATGAACGTGCTCCGGTTTCCATGAAAATAATCCGGTTTATGTAGTAATTCATTCATTTATTTATTCTTTTGCGGGGGGTTTGCATGTCATTTGTGTGGTCTGAAATGTAAAGTACCCCGGCATATGCTACGAGTCGTGCATGCACTACGACCCAGATGCTCTATGTCCCACATGTCGGCGAATGGGAGCACGTGGAAATAGCCTAGGAGTACATATAGGAGGATAAATGCGTGAAAAAATATGTATTGTGAAGCGTAGCCGCGGTTCGAAAAGGAGACCTAAAGTGATGACAGCTATAGGTTGCACGCACCCAACTAGTGGTACTTGACATACGACTAATTTTTCCATAAAAAAAAAGAGGCACGAGTGCTCAGTACTCCTATTCTATAAACACGAGTCCCATTTGACAATAGCGTCTGTGCTACAGCTAGCTCTCCTCCCTCGTTTCTCTCTTCTAATTCTAAACTCGGCCGACGCCCGGTGGGCGGGGTGGGTTTGCTCAATCAAGCGCCCCACCTCACAAAGTGAAAAGCGTTACGATGGAATAAAATGCCATATACTCCCTCCGTTCATAAATATAAGCCTTTTTAGATACTAGTTTAAATGGAATACAACATACTGATGTATGTAGACATAGTTTAGAGTGTAGATTCACTCATTTTGCTCCGTATGTAGTAGTCACTTGCTGGAATCTTCAGAAAGACTTATATTTGGGAACGGAGGGAATACTATACTAATAAAACATTAAGGCCACGAGGCGATGCAGTGCTGGTTACAGAGGCAAGAAGAAGAGATGCATCCATCGACGACGTCCACCTCCTCGACTCAGGGCGCCGGCCCAACGAACGGCGCCTAAGTAGCAGCGGCTTTCCTGGCCAGGTCGACGTGCTTCTGAACAATGGCGTCCAAAGATTGCAGCTGCTGGAAGAAGGCCAACGTCTTTCTGTCCTCGCTTGCCTTGTAGTGGCCTATGTAGACGATTTCCTCGTAGACGTGGATGTGTAGGTCGACGGTTTCTTGCATGGCGAGGCGCTGCGCGGCGAGCGCGGCCTCGAGGTGCACATTCTTCGTCGCGACCTCCGGCACCTGCAGGGCCACCAGGGCTTGAAAGAGTTTGTCACCATGTAGGACGATGAGGGTGGCAGGCAATGAGGAGCCTGGGCGCGCGGGCTGGAGCAGTACGGCAAGGTCGTCCGCGCGCTTCTTGACGACGGTGAACTTGCGGCTGGAGTTGACCATCATGTCGTCCATGCGAGAGGCGAAGCCGGGCGTCGGCGAAAGGGCTACGATACTGCGATGCGCCAAAGAACGTCTAGAACGCTGCTTGTGTGGGCTGCAGGCCGGGCGCCTTGATGATTTGGCACAGCCGATCGCCGCTCGCGTCCATCGCCTCCATAGGTGCTTGTGGCTTCGGTCACTTGGTCTTGGATTGGAGTGAGCGGTGTTGCAGAGACTTGGGAGTAGATGGATTGGAGTGGTGGGGCGCCTTTATTATATGAGAGTCCAAACTCTGTTGCATTCACATCGTGCTGGCTCTATTCTGCTTCTCCAATTAATTCCCTCTGCATGGAATTGAGGATGCATCATTGACGGTTCAACGTCTCGGGAACCGCTACCCTCTTCCTCCTTGGCATTCAAGCACCTATGGACCCGTCGACGACGAGGTGCCTATGGTGACTTCATAAATTTCAAGATGATAGTGCCGTGCGTGTGCGCGTTCATTGGGGTGAGTGTATGCGCGTGTATATGAGCTCTTCCAAGGCTCAGATCAGTCAAAAAAAACGTAAATGTGTGTCAAAAAGAGACTAGTCAGTATACTCAATATTGTGCACCTCGGAGAGGAAAACGATAGAACTAGTACGTAATTATTTGCGGTGCAGATTCACTCATTTTGCTCCATATGTACTCCGTCTCGGTGTAGTCTAGTCACTTGTTGAAATTTCTAGAAGGGCAAATACTCCTTTCTGGTTTACAGCGCTATACTAGCAAGTAGTTGTACGTACTAGTACAATAGTGGGCTCGCATAGCAATTTTGTCTCATGCAAGAGCCTGGCTATATGCGTGCTCCAATGTTCGCAGAATCGCAACATTCGGTTTGCGCTTGGATCTTTGCCTCTTCGAGAAGACGAACAATGATGTTACAACCATCGCTTCTATAGTGTCGAATCCATCGCCGATGATCGTCCACCGCGAAAGGGACGTAATAGCTTGTTGTAGAAGTACTACTAAGCAAAAGCCTGTCCTCGTTTGTGAGCAACCGCGTGCATGGGCGAGGGAGAAGGCGTGTAGTAAAATCAAGCTTCTCCTTGTTGTACGAGTTGACGCGACACATCATAGCACTGGCCCCACATGCTTGCCTCTAAACTTGGCTGAAAGACCTCCAGTGTACAATATATTTGCTGCAACCTCTAACATTTACCCACCACAAATTAAAATATATGTGGTCGTATGTATCGTTCTCATGCAGAGGCCGGGGAGTCCCCCCTTTTCGAAATAAAACAAATAAAATATATATTCCTGTCTTGGCCAGATGAGCGTGCAAACTACAATCGCCAGGGTGACAGGTAGGGCCAGAAGATTATTTTTTTTAAAAAAAACTTCGAGACGGCCACATAGCATGGAGCCGACCCCAATGATTTTAAGCTTACAGGCATGGTACACGCTATCGTAGACTACTCTACATATGAAACTGCCACACGAGCGTCCGGGTTGCGCTTGGCTCTTCGCCTCTTCGGGAAATCGAACAATGATGGAGTACTATTGCACTGGAGGAGTACTACAGTATGCTTCTGGCCATCTGACACCGATTGAACTGCTGCATGTCCACCGCATGCGGGAGGGATAGCGTGTAGCGAAAGCTTCTCCTAGTCTTGCCAGCCACCACGCTCATGGGCGAGGGAGGGACACTCCTGCCTTTGCGTGTATGACAGGTGGGCCCGACAGGTGTGTGGCCAACTTGTCATACAGCCAAAGGCAGGTGCAGTTAAGTTCGCGAGGGAGAGGATAATCAAACTTCTCGTTGATGTAAGAGTTGACGCAACACATCAAAGCACTGCACTCGATATACTCCCTCCTTTCCGGTTTATAAGGCTCAATTCAAAAATCTCACCAACCAAGGTACTGTAGATGGTGAGTGGTGGAATATTGTCGGATTTCGGGTTCCGGCAGACCCTTGAGGTTCGAACACTAGGGTGCGCGCGGAATCTCGCCCTCTACCTACCTGCACCCCGCCGCCTCGCTAGGATCTAAACCACGAAAGGAACAGCACAAGAGACACAAGGTTTATACTAGTTCGGGCCACCATTGTGGTGTAATACCCTACTCTAGTTTGTGGTGTGGTGGATTGCCTTTGGGGCTGATGGTGATGAACAATACAAGGAAGAACAGCCTCGCGAGGGTCTGTTATTGGCTGGTGCGATGAACTGCTAGGGGGAGTTCAGTCGCTCTCTCTCTCTCTCTGTCCAGCTTGCCTCTAGCTACTCATTCCAGACCTCCCCCGGTTTTTGGTCTCTTCCCCCTGTGGGTGGCAAGTCCTATTTATAGGCAAAGGCCCTGGGCCTTGCAAAGGCCCTGGGCCTCTTCCCAAATATTGAGCGGGAATGGCGCCAACAATTGGCCATTTTGAAGGGGAACATCTGGTACACTTATCCTGACTAAAGTTGGTCCTCGCCTGTCAAAGGCTCTGGTGGTGACGCCGGCTTGGGCTCCACAATGACTTCCTTCCTGTCGTTGGGCTGGTCTTGGTCTTGTTGCACCGAAATGGACGCCTTTGCTTGATGCTCTCGCCTGCGCTTGCTCCCTTTGCACCAAAGAGGAAAGGTGGACACTGCGCGGGCTGGCGCCCGCCTGGCGCCCTTGGTCGTCATGGCTTGCGTCATGGGCACCTCGTGAGGTACCCCGCCTTGATCTCTCCACCTCCTCACGAGCCAGCCTGACGAGGCCGTGCCTGAGGAAGCTCCCTGTCGTCCGCCCCGCGAGGCTTGGCCCCTCGCGAGGGTCTTGAGCTCGTGTTGATGAAGATGGGCCGTGTTGGGCCCCCCTTTGAGCCACGCCGCAGGCAGGCAAGTCTGGGGACCCCCGTTCCCAGAACGCCGACAGTAGCCCCCGGGCCCAAGGCGCGCCCGGACTTGGCCGAGCGGAGAGGCGAAGGGGCAAGTGCAAAGTGCTGTGGGCCCTAACAGCCTGCGGCCTTGGGCGCCACGTGGCGGTTGATTGGACGTGGGCACCTCAGTAACCGCGCGAGTCGATAAAGGAGCGGCGTCTGCCTAGGCTTTGCTTCCCTTGCTTTCTCTGGTTCCTGCTCGAGATCCCCTTTCTTGCGCCTCTCCTTCCTGCCTCCGAAATCTTCAGATCCACTTCGATCAAGACGCCCTAGCAAGGCATGGCGCCTCGCTGCACCCGGCCGGAGCTTGGTGCGCCTGCCCCTGACTTCGCCCGAACGTGTCGGAGGCGAGCCTTGCCCGGGTGCGCCAGATGGCGGCGGCGCAGGGCATCGACGGGGCGAAGGTGTTCAGAGCCGGCTCCGCCCTCCCTGAGGGCCAAGCGAGCACCTTCTATCCACTCTTTGTAAGTGCCATTGTTGCCGGTCCGATGCCTCCCTTTTCTGAGTTCTTCTTCTCTGTCCTCTGTCATTACAAGCTACAAGCTCTGCATCTCCACCCCAACTCTGTTCTCCTCCTGGCGATCTTCGCCTACTATTGTGAGGCTCACGTCGGGGTGCAGCCCTCAGTGGCCCTGCTGCGCCACTATTTCTCCCTCCGGACCTCTCGTGGTTCCTTCTCTTCACAGATGAAGCTTAAATCAGTCACGGTAGCTCCATCGCCATTTCGAACCCCGGGAAGAGGATTGAGGGCTTGAGGAGCAAGTGGGTCCTGGTAGATGTTGGGCGCATCCACCCTCGGCTAATCTTGCCCACGGAGCACCCCATACACTCCGACGATTGGTCTCGAGTGGAGCTCGTGGATCCCCGCGCGAGGCCGGTGTTGGAGAGGATGGAAATGGATCTGAGGCCGGCCAACATGGCGGGCGGCGAGCCGACCGCGACGGCTCGGCTGAGGGAATTCCTGGAGCACCACTGCCTGGCTCACCGACTCCACTTCCGATGTGGAGGCCCCACCCGAGCCCTGCGGTCTTGGCCGACGAAGACCTGGCTGCGGTTCTCCAATCTTTGGTCGGGGGCGACGTGGCGAGGTTGGAGGGCGCTCCTACGCCGCTGTTCCTCCGCGACGACTGGGAGCAGGTAGTGCAGTCCATGCCCGTCTTCGGGCCGGGATTTGGCTCAGGCCCGCTGGAGGCTCCCGAGGACCTGGTGGACATGTCCTCCGCGACTCCAAATAAGAGAAGGGAGAAGGGGAGCGGGAAGGAGGGCTCGACTCCGAGGCGACCGACGGAGAGTCGAGGGCTCCCCTCCCTCGGCGCAAGTCCCGCGTTCTCCGCCTCTCACCGAGCAACGACGACGACGAGGATGATGATGAGCGGGGCGGCGGAAGCTTGCCCCCGATCCCGAAGAAGGACAGGACCGGGCTGGTCCCCCACGGGTCTGCCCCGGCATCGAGGCGATCCGCAGGCACGCCTCCTGCTCCCGAGCTCCTTGAGGC
Source organism: Aegilops bicornis (assembly GCA_021605145.1). Lineage (NCBI taxonomy): Eukaryota > Viridiplantae > Streptophyta > Magnoliopsida > Poales > Poaceae > Aegilops > Aegilops bicornis. Next base: position 173,921,786 of record CM038674.1, read on the forward strand.
TGATCCTTGTAGCCGGCTCTCGGGCTTCAAGTATGGCCGGAGGTTGCTCGAGCTTCATGACGATGACCCGATGAAGTGCTCGATTCCTATCATATTTCTTGTTTTGTCAGCCGAGGCTTGACGTCAGTATCACTTGGCTAGGCTGGCGCCCTGCAAAGAAGCTGAAGGGATCTCTCGAGGTTCCGTCTGGGCAGCGCCTCCGCCTCGAAAAGAAGGTGATCGTGATGCACGGGCCTGTCCTGCCTTGATCATCCTCGCGAGACCTGGTGGAGCTGGCTGGGCGAAGCTCACCCCATGGCCCAAGCGACTCCTGAGGTGTCCTTGCCTGATGCCGCCGCCACAGCTGTTGGGGCGCAGCAGGTCCCGCCTCAGGACACGGTGGTCACACTGCCGTCCTCCCCTCCTACTCCACTAACTGCTATCTCTCTGACTCCTCCTACCGTTCTGGATCGTGCTGCTCCCGAACTGGACCGATTGCGGCAAGATCTTCTGGGCGCCGACCCTCGCTTGGTGGTCGGGCGCCTGGAGCTGGCTTCTGGCTGGATTCACTCCGACGCTTCAATTCGGGCGGCGCTGGTCCAGACCTCGACGGCTTGCGACGAGGAGAAGCAGGTTGTCCTTGGGGCGAAAGCTGCTCGCGACGCCGCCTTGGGGGAGGTAGCCGATGTCCGAGGTCGCTGCAAGGCGCTGGAGAGCGAGCTGCAGGGCCCGCGGGACCAGATCGCCAAGGAGGATTGCCTTCGCCAAGAGCAGGAGGAAGGCATGAAAGCTCGCGAGGTGGCAGTCAAGGATCAGGACGCCAAGCTCAAGAAGCGCCGTGAACGCCTAGGCATGCTGGAGCAAGAGTTGGAGGCGAGGAAGGTCGAGCTAGACGGCAAGGCACATGTCCTTGCCGAGGATCACGTGGCCTTCACAGTTATGGAGGTGAAGGCTCGCACCTTGCTGAGGGAGCTTTACGATAGCGGCCTGGAGAGCCCGCTGGCCGGCGCAGAAGACGGCCCCGCCAAGCTGCTTCCCTTCCTGGTTCGCGCTCTTGAAGATGTCGCCCTTGGCCTTGGCCCTACGGCTGAGGCCGAGGCGCGTGTCTTGTCTTCTGCGGCGCTGACGCGGGTCCTCACCCACGTCTACCTTCACGATCCCAACGTCGACCTCGACAACTTTGAGCCGGTGAGCAGCGAGCTTGCCGCTGCCATCGCTGAGGCCGTGAAGGGTCGTCGCGGAGGCTCTGAGGGGAAGTTCCGGGCCTTCAAAGACTAAGCCAAGCGGGTAGCCGCTAACCCTGCGGCTCCACAAGGCGAACCGCTCACATCTCTACCGCCGACAAGTGACTCCATTGTGGCTCCTGTTCTGCGTTTAATTCCTGCACATGTATCATGCCTCGGGGAGGCGTTTAAACTTGCATTTGGCGTTGTGATAACAGTTATGGACTGTAATATTTGCTTTTGAATTCCATGATATTTGCGCTTCTCCTTCCTACTTGCTTGTGTTCTACGCCGGCAGAGCCATTGCCCTCACAGATACCTCAACTCGCCGTTAGCTCCCGACCGGAAACCAGACGGGACCAAGGAGTGAGGGTCTACGTGACAAGTTAGGCTCCTGAGTCGAGATGCTCAGGAGTCCCCATTGGCGCATTAACAACAAGTAGTGAGGTGAGATGTGGGTGGATCTACAGTTCTACGTCTGCAGAGCCCGGCCCCGCGCATACCTCAACCGCCGTTAGCCTTTCGAACTAAGGAGTGAGGGGCTACGTGACCAGTTAGGCTCCTGAGTCGCGATGCTCAGGAGTCCCCCTTGACGCTCAAACGGCCTTCGTACCTTGGCTCCGCTCGGGGAGGGACGCGCGACGAACCAGGACTAAGGGGCTGGTGGCGGTGGCGTGCGTCAGGCGTGACCAGGCGCAGCCCGTGCCCAGCCTCGCGCGCACTCCCGAGGGGAGGCGCTATGCGATGAGGCTAGACACCAGCTCTGGGCTCCCTCGAGGTTGATGCAGCCCGGGCCACCCTCGATTCTTTATCACTAGCGTGAGCATAACGTCCATATGTGTACAGGCATAGCCGCTCCTCGGCGATGTCGTCGGCCAGTGAGAACATGGTGCTTCCAGCAGTGCGTGGGAGGGGCTCCCCTCGAGGAGCCCCCCTGGGCGTGTACAGCCCCGCCCGACACGTGGTTGGCACGGTAGGGCTGACGAGGTGTATCCGGCACCCGTGAGCCAGTAGCAAGGACTCACGGGGCCCTACCTCAAGGCGGGCTGCGCCTGGCACTGGGCCTTATCTTGTGATGTGTTCGTGCAGATTTGGTTAGATGCCGGCGCTCTACGTCCTCGGGTCCCGACCCTCGATCTGGTCTCAACCGTCGCTGGTATGCCAGGTCGCGATGCGTGGACAAGGCCAGAGGGTGAGGGCTGGAGAGCCAGTAGGAGCCCTGAGTCACGATGCTCAGGTACCCCCCCCCCCTTTAACGTGCAAGCGGTCGACTTGAACGAAGAAAAAGGTGCCATGGATTGGCATCAAATAACAAGCATGATGGGTCGAACACGTGACCCAAAATAAACGCAAGAGGGATACATGCCGCCGGGTCTGGCCCGAGCGACTTGGGATGATGCAGCCCGAAGGGCGCCCCCAACAAGGTAAGCTAGGAACAGGAAGTAAAAGGGATACACGCCGCAGGGACGGACCCACGCGGCCTGGGAATAATGCAGCCCTAGGGGGCGCTCCACCGAAATGAAACTTGAAAGATGTCACCTGGTAGCGTTGAAGACGAAAGGGTGTTGGTGCAGCAGACTCGGTGGGCTGCGGGAGCCGATCCTCACGAGCCCCCAGGCTCAGGGGCCTCGGGAGGCTCGGGAGGCTCCGGAGGCGCTGGTGGCTCCTCGTGGACCATCTCCATCTCCTCCAGGGCTGCGGAACGCCTGGCCACTTGAGCCTCCAGGATGTCCCTCATGAGGCGCTGAGTGGCGTGGCTGCGTTCGGCAGGCCGTAAGGCATGCAAACGTAGCTGTGGGGTGGACCTTCACAGCGCCCCACACGAGAGGGCCAGAGGCGCTCTTGAGAGGCGGCTCGGTTGAGCCCTGGTATGTCGATGCAGACGCGCAGCCCACCATCCTCGCCTGGATGGGGAGCCACGGCAGGTAGGCGGCGGCTGCCACTCATGGCTCTTGACTCCTGCAGCTCCTGAACGATCTTGCTGACGAACTCCTGAGGGTTTGGCCCTCCTTGCCTTGTTCCTTCTTGAGGGAAGCGTGCTTCGAAACACGCCTCCAAGTGGTGCCCAAGCGCCTCCCTCATGACCTTAGCAAGGTCGGTGGCCCTCCAGGGGGGAGCCTCCGAGCCCCGCCTGAGGAGGGCGCCGGGCACGCTTTCCTATGTGATAGAAGGAGGTTTCCCCTGAGCAGGCGCGGACCCTGAGGGGCCTGCCTCCTGAGGGGCCGGGCCGGACGATGTCTTCTTCTTCTTGGGGGCGGTCTCGGGAAGCCTCCTGCTTCCGCGATCCGGGTCTTCCAGTGATGCGGCCTGAAAGGCTCGCTCCAGGGAGCACACCGCGTCTTTCTCTTCGCAGAGCACCGTGATGACTCCGCCACTTCTTGGCATCTTGAGGACGTTGTAGCCGTGGTTGGTTACGGCCATGAACTTGGCCATACTGGGTACCCGAGGATGGCGTTATGCTGGCGAATGTGGGCGGCGACGTCAAGTCGATGAGCTTCCGGTGCGATAGTTGTCGCGTCGCCAAAGGTGACAGGAGGCGAACCTGCCCGATCGGGATCGGTGGAGCTGTCGGTGACCCCAGAGAAAGGCTTGGTTGGTCAAGCTGATTGTAAGGCACTTGGAGATTGTAGAACGTTTCCACGGACAGACGTTGAGCCCCGCCCCGCCATCGATGAGGGTCTTGGTGACTAGCACGCTGGCTGATGATTGGGGAACAAAGCATCGGGAGGACTCCGGCTGTGGCCGCACACTTGAGCTGATCCGTTGAGCTGAACGTGATGGTGCACGCCGACCACCTGAGGGGGCGTGTGGCTTCGAGCTTGGGGAGGACTGCATTCACTTCATGGGCGAACTGCTTGAAGATGCGTTGAGAGGCTGGCGCTTGAGCTCCACCCAGGATGCAGGCGATCGCGTGCGGCTCCTGGAAGCCCCCAGCCCCCTTGTCCTGATGATGGTCTTCATTTCTCCTTGGCTGCAGCGGCAGAGGGAGTCGACGTTGCCTTGCGGGCGATCCTCGCGAGGCTAATCCCTCCAGCCTCCCTCGCGAGGTGGGTCTTGCCAGCGATCCTCGCGAGGTTGGTCGCGCCATCCTTGGCGAGGGCCGCGGTCTTCCCAGCGTCCTGCGTTCCTTCCTCCTCCTCGGCCGTAGCTTGGCTGTGGTTGGGACGTCGGCCGATCCTCCCTTCTCGCACGGCTTGGAGCTCTTGACATTCGCTGGTGTTGTGGGTGTGGAGGTCGTGGTACACGCAGTACCGACTGCCCTTGGAAGACTCAGGCTGATCTCTGCCCCGCTTGGTGTCCGGTTCTGCCACGAGCACGGCAGCCCCCTTGCGCTTCATGTCCTTGGCCTTGGATTTCTTCTCCTCTGGGTCTGCGGCAGGCACCTCGAGGAGGAGAGACGCCTTCCTACTGGCGCGCACTTGGTCGCCAAGTTGAACAGCTCCAAGGAAGTGCACAAGTCTTCATGCATCACCAGCTCCTCCTTCATCTTGACGTCGCGCACACCGTCGGAGAAGGTGGAGATGATAGCCTCCTCGGTCACCTTGGGAATCTTGAGGCGTGCGTTTTTGAAGCGCTGGATGTATTTCTGCAGGGTTTCCCCTGGCTGCTGCTTGATGCGGCGCATGTCACTCACGGCGGGTGGCCGGTCACGAGTACCTTGGAAGTTGGCGATGAAGCGGGTACGCATCTCGTCCCACGAGGAGATCATGCTTGGGGCCAGGTTCAGGAGCTAGGTGCGGGCCTCGTCCTTGAGCGCCATGGGAAACCAGTTCGCCATGACCTTCTCGTCTCCGTTGGCGGCTTCGATGCCCAGCTCGTAGAGTTGGAGGGACTCTGCGGGGTTGGCTGTACCGTCGTAGCGAGGAGGCAGGTCCGGCTTGAACTTGCCGGGCCACGCGACGCTGGGCAACTCGGGGGTGAAGGCACGGCAGCCAGCTATGGCCACCGGAGGCCTTGGGTGACGAAGAGCTTGGTCTTGGGGGTCCCCATGCGTTGCAGCTAGGAGCAGCGTGGGGTCTTGACGTGCCGGAGCAGGAGCGTGGTCGCGACGAGCTGGAGCGGGGAGCACTCGGGCAGCTTCTTGCGGGCGAGGGACCTCCTGGCAGCTCTGCTCTTGCCGCGCTGGCGCCGGACGGAGCGGGTTCCGCCCAGGGACCACACGCCTTGGGGCCAGGGCACCTTCTTGGGGGGGGAGGCGGCCGAGGTGCCCCCGGAGCTTGCCGCCCACGCAGACGGGTGCGGTGCAGCAGAGACGGGCTGGGGAGCCCTGCGGTGCGGACGAGCTCGGCGGCGCGGTCGAGCCAACCTTCGTAGACGTCATCGACAGGACGGTAGCGCAGGAGCTCGTTCGCCGCGATGAGCGCAGCTCAAGCCTCCATGGGCGCGCGGACTGCACGAGACGAAGAACCAGCCGGGGTGAGCGAGGGGGTAGCGGTGCGGCCGTCTTGCCTCACGGAGGGATGCTGGGACGATGCTTGCTGCTCGTTCCCCGCCGGGCCGGTGGCGGCGTTGACGGCAGGCGACGGGGAACGACGAGGGTGCTCGCCGACGGGAGCCGTCTGGGTAACGCAGGAAGCGAGAGCGGCTCGGCGCTCGGCGCGGGCCCGACGAGCGTCAGACATGGATGCGGGGGTCGACGGAGAACAGGGCAGAGGAAGACGAATTCCGGCGCACCCCTACCTGGCGCGCAAAATGTCGGATTTCGGGTTCCGGCAGACCCTTGAGGTTCGAACCGGGTGCGCGCGAATCTCGCCTCTACCTACCTGCACCGCCGCCTCGCTAGGATCTAAACTACGAAAGGAACAGCACAAGAGACACAAGGTTTATACTAGTTCGGGCCACCATTGTGGTGTAATACCCTACTCTAGTTTGTGGTGTGGTGGATTGCCTCTTGGGCTGATGGTGATGAACAATACAAGGAAGAACAGCCTCGCGAGGGTTTGTTCTTGGCTGGTGCGATAAACTGCTAGGGGGAGTTCAGTCGCTCTCTCTCTCTCTCTGATTCCAGCTTGCCTCTAGCTACTTATTCCAGACCTCCCCCGGTTTCTGGTCTCTTCCCCCTGTGGGTGGCTAGTCCTATTTATAGGCAAAGGCCCTGGGCCTCTTCCCAAATATTGAGCGGGAAGGGCGCCAACAATTGGCCATTTTGAAGGGGAACATCTGGTACACTTATCCTGACTAAAGTTGGTCCTCGCCTGTCAAAGGCTCCGGTGGTGACGCCGGCTTGGGCTCCACAATGACTTCCTTCCTGCCGTTGGGCTGGTCTTGGTCTTGTTGCACCAAAATGGACGCCTTTGCTTGATGCTCTCGCCTGCGCTTGCTCCCTTTGCACCAAAGAGGAAAGGAGGACACTGCGCGGGCTGGCACCCGCCTGGCGCCCTTGGTCGTCATGGCTTGCGTCATGGGCACCTCGTGAGGTACCCCGCCTTGATCTCTCCGCCTCCTCGCGAGCCATCCTGACGAGGCCATGCCTGAGGAAGCTCCCTGTCGTCCGCCCCGTGAGGCTTGGCCCCTCGCGAGGGTCTTGAGCTCGTGTTGATGAAGATGGGCCGTGTTGGGCCCCCCTTTGAGCCACGCTACAGGCCGCATGCAGGCAAGTCTGGGGACCCCCGTTCCCAGAACGCCGACAAATATTTTTTGTACTCCCTCCTTTCCGGTTTATAAGGCTCAATTCAAAAATCTCACCAACCAAGGTAGATGGTGAGTGGTGGAATACTTTTTGTAGTTTGCAAAAGCACCCAATTAATGCTCTTGTTTTTCTCAAAAAGTATGTTTAGCAATGCATTAATTGATATGAATGCATGCATAAATTACATGCATTAGTCAATTTTCTCTTAATACTTGCATGCAATTATTTAATGCACCTTGGAATCTGAACATGTGATGGGAAACAACCAAATTGAGCCTTATAAAATGAAAAAAAAACTAAAATTTTGAGATAAGCCCTATAAACCGGAAAGGAGGGAGTAGTTTGCAAAAGCACCCAACTAATGGTCTTGTTTTTCTCAAAAAAGTATGTTTATCAATGCATTAATTGCAATGCATGCATGCATAAATTACATGCATTGGTCAATTTTCTCTTAATACTTGCATGCAATGATTTAATGCACCTTGGAATCTGAACATGTGATGGGGAACAACCAAATTGAGCCTTATAAAATGGAAAACTAAAATTTTGAGATAAGCCCTATAAACCGGAAAGGAGGGAGTATTTCAATAATTTGCGTTTACCGATGCATCAATTACAACGCATGCATGCATGCATGCCGTGACTCTTCTTTTGATACTTGCATGTGTTGATTTAATGCACCTTGAAGTAGTACTATAAAATATGTGACGGTAAAGCTTTGTAATACCCTGGTTGTGCACGAGGAGGGCGAGATCATGCAGACCGAATAGGACCCGACGATGGAGCTCTCTAAGGTCTCGATGGACCTCACCGTGCTCCATCGCCTTGTGCCTCCGCCTTGACGCCTCCGGTGTATGAGGTTCGAATACACCTCGTCCATTCGGCCGATTGAGCAAGGTGCAGGTTTCTTGATTGATGTGTTGTTCGATTGATTTATGCGGTGCAAGGGAGGGCACTGCCTGCGCGGACTGCCGCGGGCGAGCGCCGGGAACCAGCGGCGGTGCGCGAAATCTGGCGCTTCTGGTGGATTCGACGTGCGGAACATGGCGGTGGAGTCCGTCCTTTCGTTGGTGAGGGTGGAGTGCCCGCACGAAGGCTGTGGGCTCTACGTCACTTACCACAAGCTCGCCGATCACCAGAGCATGTGTCCGCTCGCGCCCTGCAAATGCCACGTGCGCGTCTGCGGCTACGAAGGCCCACCACCGGTGCTCTACCACCACATCAGCACCGCGCATCCCATGCCCGTGCACAGGAGCCAGTACGGCAAGGTGCTCCAGCTGCAAGTGCCACTGTCGGAGCCACGGCTCTTGCTGTTCATGAGGAGGACCGCCGTGTTTTTCTTGGTCGGCGTGCTCGACATCGGCGCGCCTATCACCGTGTCGGTTTGCCGCATCAGAGCGGGGGCGTCCCCACTGCCGCACTACTTGGCCAAGCTATGGGCGAATGGCCCCCCGGGGGAGCCCAAAGGCACGACCGACGCCGTCAAGGTGGAAATGGAGGTGACAAGCAGCAAGGATCCCAGCGACGCCGACGTCGGCGTGCGAGCTGACCTTCTTGTGATTCCGCCCAAGCTGCTGGCCGGGGCTAAGCTTGTGTCCCTCCACATTCAGATTGACAAGCTCACGTCCTAAATGTTTCTACAGTGCCTTCTGTTTATCTTAGTAATATGCTAATATAGGGATTACCTTGGTCCACTTTAGCTTAAAAAATGGTGGGTTTTTGTGGCGATGCAGCAATCACTTCGACATCAGATCAGTAATTTCCAATAGTCGAACGGATATTTTGTGTCTGTTGGATATAAAGTTCCTTTGGGAAGAAGTACTACTTGTCATCAAAATGGATAAAAGGAGATGTATGTAGACGTATTTTATTTCTAGATACGTCCCTTTTTATCCATTTTGATGACAAGCACTCCCTCCGTTCCACAATACATGCCTTCCATTTGTCAAAATATAGATGTATCTAGACATGTTTTAGTATATAGGTACATCCATGATAGAGCCAATCAGATGGTTGAGAACACTACAATTCGTAGCTACAGATGCGTGTGTGACTCCCAGATCTAGAGGCCCGGGGTCATCATCCTCCTTTTCGAGAAAAAACAGACGCGTGTGTGAGAGGACGAGTGCGTGCGTGCACCTCTTCTCTTCCTGTATAACGTACTACTAAACTCAGAGTACAAGTTTTTGTGGGTGGCACGATGGTGCGTGCGAGAAGTCCCGAGAGATGGGTTTAATGCGTCTGGAAAAAAGACTACCCTAGAGCTCACCACGCGGCTATTCCTGTCAAACGCCCCATTAACCGTAAGATATGTATACGACGGTGCCAGTTATTGCACGTACACAGCAGTACTCCCTCATTTCCGGTTTATAGGGCTTAATTCAAAAATCTCACCAACCAAGATGGTGAGTGGTGGAATATTTTTTGTAGTTTGCAAAAGCACCTAACTAATGCTCTTGTTTTTCTCAAAAAATTATGTTTATCAATGCACTAGTTGCAATGCATGCATGCATAAAGTAGCTTGCGTCTCGTCACATTCCAAATTACTCCACGCTATATTGAATTGCAAACCTGTTCACACCAATCAGAACCTAAACGTTTCCCACTTAGGAGCGTATTAGTACCACGCTATATTGAATTCCAAACCTGTTCACACCGGTCACAACCTAAACGGTTTCCCACATAGGAGCGTATTAGTACTCGGTTATAGATACTAGTATGCCAAGATGACTGCACATTCCTCCTCAACTCCTTATCCACAAAAACAAACAAGTCATTCAGCATCCTTCCCTTTGCGCCGCCATGGCCAGCGTGAGTTCTGGTCGAGAGATTGCCACCGTGGAGAGGCGAGCATGGAAGCGGAAGCACGAGAGATGTTTCGCCTCGCCACGAGAGCAGCCGACATGTCCCTTGCCATGAAAGTAGCAAAGACAGAGGTCCCGCCGCGCCGCTGAAGTAGCACGGAGGTCCCGCCGCGCCGTCGATGCTGCAGACTGGTACGGCCGCACCGCGAAAGCAGCAGAGATGTCCCGCCGCGCCATGAATGCAACAGATGTCTCCGCGCCGCGCGGCCTCGAAAAAATTTCTCGCGGCGCGGCATTTAATGTTACAGGCGCATGCATGCGATCGTCCATAGCCAGATGGATTAGATCTCCGGCTGGGCGAGGTTGCAGGACGACGTGAAAGCCTCATTTGAACAGGCTACCGGCGTCATCCGGCAACTAAGGGAGGGAAATGAGAGGCTCCGGGCCGAGCGCGACTCTTTGAGGGAGAAGATCGTCCAAGTTCGAGACCAGCAGGAGGAGACCAAGTGCCTTGTTGAAGAGGACCGGCGTCATCGTCAAGAAACTTATGGACGAGAATGACATGCTCCGCAACGAGCGCCAAAGGCTGGTGGAGGAATACGTGGATGTTCTCGAGCAGCATCTTGAGGACACGAAAGAGCTCATCGCCGCTCGCCGTGGAGACTAGTTCCCGCGGCCTGCAGCAACGCATCAAGAAAGTAGAGATCAGCGAGCCATATCCTTGTCTTCCTTCTTCTTTTGCCCTTGTGTATTTCGGGCGTAGCCGCATGTGGCTTTTTAAATTACCTTTCTAATTATGTAAGACAATTAATCGTCCTTATCTTTCTGTGGAAGATCAATGTTGCAAGGCTGGAATGAAGAAAACTCTTGTTGTGGCGACCCTGGCGTTGCTGTTCTTCTAGTTGCTGTTGGGCTTCCTTTAGTTTCCTGGTTTCTTTTGATGTAATAATCGGTTTAGGATGTGGATTGTGTCATCAGTTGTGAAATGTTGGGTTCTAGCGCGGATGTTTGGCCTTTGTTGGCCTCTTGGGATGTTGCGATTTCAATCTGGTAGCTTTTAGTCCTTCGTGTTAGGCTGGAGTTGTGCTGAACTTCTTGTGAATTGTGGTGGTTTCAGTAATGAAAATCGAAAGGGGCAAGCCCTTCTTTGATCAAAAAAAATTAATCATCCTTATATATTCATCAGTCTTGCTATAAGTCGCAGTAGATGCTATATAGGTCCGTCGGATCTTACATCAAGATCCGTGCTTTCGGATTTTCCTTTTTCTCTCTCAAATCTCAGTCAAGTGAGACATAGCCACGCCATTAAACAGAGGCTCAGGCGCCATTAATGAAGACCTTGGGAGAGAGGTGGACAGCAGATGGAGGTCAAAGGGCTCTCCTCCCGATAAGCACATGCAGGGGTCTAATCGCACGCCACTCGTACTCAAATAGCTACCCTGCACGGCGCCTCCTAGGTAATAAAAAACGGGGACGCGTGGCGGCACGTAAATGGTACTAGTAAGTAGAACACCCACGGTTTCAATAATACTTGTGTTTCCGATTGTAACGTGACAACACTTGTTCCAAAATGACTTTGTTGATTGTTAATGTGTGCGCCATAAATCGGACTGCAAATTTACCACAGCATGTTGGTGCCATGTCATGGAACCAAGCCAAGTTTCATTATTTTCATGTGTGTTTTGGATTTACAGGAATTAAAAAACTAAGTTTCTCAATGTTTCCAACCCAGCCACGACGCCCAAAATTTTGAATTTCATTCCCATTTCTTGCATGGAACCTAGAAATTTACCCGAGGACACACATGTGATTTTTCAACCAGCTTTGGTGCACGGAACATGTGCTTGTATTTCAAATTTGAATTATGCACACAAAGGTGACACGTTCCTCCCGTAACCACGAGCCTTCTTGAGAGAAGCTCTGATTCTACAAGCTTATACCAAAATTTGTTCCTATTCGCCAAATTTTTTACCACGGCATGGTACTACCATGACATGACACCATGCCAAGTTTCATGATTTTAAAACCAAGTTTCTCAATGTTCTCGACCGAGCCACGATGCCCAGATGTTTGAATCTTATTCTCATTTTTGCATGGGACCTACTCCCTCCTTCGATCTATATAGGGCCTAATGTGTTTTTCAAGACAACCTTTGACTATTGACAAGATTAATAGCACATGAGATGTATACTATGAAAATTATATTATTGGAAGCTCCTTTGACATACAAATTTGAAGGTATGCTTTGTGTAAGTTGCATGTCATATATTATTGCTCTAAGGTTTGGTCAAAATTAGCCTCAAAAAATGCATTAGGACCTATATAGATGGAAGGAGGGAGTAGAAATTCACCCGAGGACACAAATGTGATTTTCAACCAACTTTGGTGCACGGGAGCATGTGCTTGTAGTTCAAATTTGAATTATGCACATTAAATGACCAAAGACTCAATTAATGTGTAAATAAGGCCAAACGAAGCCGGAATAATTCCAAAATTTAACAGGGCACTCATGTAGTTCTATGTTGCCTTTGTAAATGAACTCAACGGGGACAACATATATCGTTTCGCACTCAAAGGTGGCACGTTCCTCTCGTAACCACGAGCCTTCTTGAGAGAAGCTTGGTTTGCAAGAAGCTTATACCAAAATGTATTCCTATTCGCCATTTTTTACCACAACATGGTAGTACCATGACATGACATCCATGCCAAGTTTCATGATTTTCAGACGTGTTTTGGATCTACAAGAATTTTAAAACCAAGTTTCTCAATGTTCTCGGCCGAGCCACGATGCCCAGAAGTTTTAATTTTATTCTCATTTCTTCCATGGGACCTAGAAATTCACCCGAGGACACAAATGTGATTTTTCAACCAACTTTGGTGCACGAGAGCATGTGCTTGTAGTTCAAATTTGACTTATGCACATTAAATGACAGAAAACTCAATTAATGTATAAAAAACGACAAACAAACCCGGAATAATTCCAAAATTTAACAGGGCACTAATGTAGTTCTATGTTGCCTTTGTTAAGAAACTCAAGGGGGGGGGGGCAGCGTATATCGTTTCACACTCAAAGGTGGCACGTTCCCTCTTAGAACCACGAGCTTCCAAATTGGCCCAATTTTTTTACCACAACATGTTAGTGCCATGACATGACACCATGCCAAGTTTCATGATTTCCAGCGAAGTTTTGGATTTACATGAATTTAAAATCTAAGTTTCTTGATTTTCTCGTGAGTCATGACGCTCGAGATGTTTGAATTTCATTCTCATTTCTTCCATGGGACCTAGAAATTCAACCAAGGACACACATGTGATTTTTCAACCCACTTTGGTGCACCGGAGCATGTGCATGCAATTCATATTTAGATTATGCACATTAAAAGTCCAGAAACTCAATTAATGTATAAAAATGCCAAATGAACCCGAAATAATTCCAAAATTTAACAGGGCACTCATATAGTTCTATGTTGCCTCTGTAAATTAAATCAGGGGGAGGCAGTGTATATCGTTTCACACACAAAGGTGACATGTTCCCTCTCGGAACCACAAGGCTTGTTGAGAGAATCTCCGGTTTTGCAAGAGGCTTATACCAAAACTTGTCCCAATTCACCCAAAAATTATACGTATGAAAACAGGGTTTAGATTATCCCTAACATCTCGCTACCTAGACCAATAATGTACTATGATTTGAATTCAACATAAAATGGATACAAATATTTGAATTGGAGAGCGTATGGTACATGTAGTTCATAGTGAAATATGATTACTGCTATATGCATGTCTTTTTGTTATCAAGATAATATTTAAATTATTGTATAACTTGACAACAATCGTATTCAAATAAGGAAAATTGATTCAAATTTAGTCCATATGGTAGACGACAATATATATGTTCACATGGTGGAGTAAAATGTTCATATATGATGGAAGATCAAAATGTACGACTACATCAATTATAAACCGCAAGGTCACCGAATGATATATTCGAATTCAACATAACGTTGATTCAAAAATTGAAATTCGAGATCATGGCATCTGTAATCATATAAAAAGGGACATTACTCTTTCTTTGGTGGGAATTGATTTATTTTTTGTTGTTGTTGAGGGAAGTGCGAATCGAATTAGTACTGTGCAGGTTAATCCTGTTCTCCCGATTTTTTGTACATTTTTCTTGTAGTTTTTTCAATGGCATCTATAGCAATATAGTAAAAGGGGACATGACTCTCTTGTGTCTTGTATGAATTGTTTTTTTTACAAGCTCGAGTATCTTTTGTCTCACCTGCTTTGAAACTCCCGCTTCTTCAACCCGCGCCGCGCCTTGTTATCCCGAAATTTGGATGCGCGCGAGAACTCCCTCCTCATCCGAAATCGCTCCCGCAGCCCAGACACGCGAAATCCCCCTTCTACCCCTCAGCCGGAAATGAAGCTCCACGTCGTGGTGTCAAAACCGGTGGGGGTACTACGCTGGTAACTTACCCTACATTTCGGACAAGTGCGTCCCTAAGCTTGGCTCCCCCTCCCCCTTCGCCCTCCCCATTCATACACCGAGGCCGCCAAAATCCGCGAAACCCCACGCTCCTCCGTCAGCCTCCCGACGGCCGCCTAGTCGGAGACTCTTCCCTGACTACGTCGTTCACCGCAACAGCTCACCGTCCCTCATCCACCGCACCGGATGAGGATCCGTTGTCGATCTCGTCGTCCCACCGGATCAGCCGCCCCGTCCTCCACCTCCAAGGAGCTGCCCCGATGTTCGCCTCGTCTATCGCGCCACCTCAATCCCCACAGCGTCGTCTTGACCTGCCCCACCGGAACCGCAGCACCCTCACCAATTCCTCCGATGAAGCCGAGGCCAACTCGGTGCCACCAAGGAGGTTCTGCACTCACCGCTGCATTTTATCTTTTATTCGATCTCACGGGGCTGCAGGTGCTCGATACCGAGCAGACATGGCGTCTCCATCGACGCGCCGTCAGCCGCCACATCATCCACGGCGTCTCTCCCCATGTCATTGCTCCCTCGTGGCGACTTCCACAACGGCACTAGCTGCAGCTGCTCCGGCTCTCGCCGCGCCATGTTCTGTTCTTCTTTGTCGGTCACGCTACTGCACTGCTCCTGCTTTCGTTCATGCTGCTGCTCTGCTCTTCCTCTCGCTTGTGCTGCTGCTGCTGCTATACGACCTCCGGCAGCTACAGGAGTTGCTGCTTTAGCACTCGCTCGCGGTGCTACTGCACGACTTGCTCTCTGCTAGTGCGTTCCCTGCTCGAGCGTCTGCTGATTTAGATCACTGCTTCTCTGCTACTAGTGCTCGAACGCCCTAAACATCTATTGCAATGCTCACATTACTAGTTCAATCAGTTTCGACGGTAAAATTCAGTTTTGACCGTGAAGTTCATTTTCTTCGATTAAGTTCGTGAGTGAACAAGACTTACAAAGATTCTGTCGGAGCGGCCGTGGCGCCGGCCGATGCGTTTACATCTAGCACTTTTGGTGTTGTATTTTACATCATCTATTGCGATGATATTAGGGTCCCACTTCAGATTAACATTGTTCTGTCTTGTCATGTTTCAGCCTGCCGCCGTACACCTTAGCGGAGCTGCTCCAACGACGGAACCTTCCATCACAAGTGGAGCAGTACCCTCGGCGCCCGTTCAGAGGCCCCGGATCTTCTTCCCGCCTCCGATAGTCACACCAGCATCATCACCATCCTCCACGTCCAACCCAATGATGCTGAGGTCCACAAGGCTATGCCAAAGAGGTTGTACACTCGTCGCATCACTTTGTTTCTCCATTCCTCTGTTCTTCCAATTCATGTGTGATACGACCATGACTACAGCTAGTTGTGATGTTGTTCAGACATCGTCGCTCAATAATGCACCACAGGTAAAAAATAATTATATGCCAAAAATACTTCAATTTGGTATTGATAGTAAACAAGTCGAGGCTTTTGGTGCGACTACGGATAAAAATGCAACTAGGAAATCTGAGATAGGTTACATTCACCGGAAGACGAAGACCAAAGAGAAAAGAACTGCATATGATCATGCATGCACCTGATCCTATATGTGTACTTGATTTCTTTGGTAGTTATGATGGGCTTGCAAAGAGATTAGCACATTGGGAGTTTGATGTCCACGGTCCAGTCCTAGATGCGTGTCATACAAAGAAATCAAGGTACCAGGTGGACTACTACTTTGGTAGAGATCGTCCACCAGATTGTTTCAAGTCCAGGCGGTGTACACCACGCGATGTGCTCTCCTTGCGAGCCTGCGGATGTGGACCACCAACAGATAATTATGTCAAGTTAGTGCACGTATATTATGTCAAGTTTTGTTTAGGAAATAAAAACAGCCGAGATGCAAACGGCAAATTCTTTCGAGTTCTAGAGTTATCTTTAGGCAAATCTTTGGAGTTGTTTTATTTAAAATTTAGCCGTGAGAGTAGAGATAGGATTTTCCTTCCTTGCTTATCAAGTTGTTTAGATAGTTCGGCTGATATAAAATCCAAGGTACGCCCATGTAACAGCAGGTTATATTTTTATGATAGACACAATGTGTTTTTAGGGTAAATACCCGTATCGAGTTTCGTGGAAGCTGTCTAAAAATACCTAAGTTTTGGAGGAAGCTTTAGAAAACCTCTGTGTTGCGATTTCTCTTCGTGGAAATTGTTTTGTGCGTGAGTACCGTCGTCGAGATTGGTTTTCTCGTGCTGAGCCGTAAGGTTCAAACCCTCTACTTCGTGTACACCGCGTGCGTGGGCGAGAGGTTGCTACTACTGAAGGTGGAGTGTCGTGAAAGGTCGGGCCTCAACAACAGATCGGATCTCGCCATCGAGGTTCGGTCTACGTCAGGTGGTATTCAGAGCATCAGGTTGTTCACGACACTATGGAGAATATGACGTGTGCATCATCATATAGTAAGTTAAGCTACGGATTTCAGTTGGAGGAGGAAGGCCACTGGGCCGGGCTTTTTCACACCCGTGTGGTGGTGAGAGAGAGATCATGTGCCATGACCATCGATCATATGAATTTGATCAACGTGGCGAGCATCGAGATTGTGGAGAAGCTGGCGCTACCAAAGACACCACGTCCACAACCGTACTTGTTCCATTGGGGTCATGAAGAGCTCGTTGTCACGCACCAAACCAAGGTACCGTTTATGTTAGGAAATTATTTTTGCGAGGTTTTGTGTGACGCGATTCCGGTACCGATGATTTCATGTCACTTGTTGCTGGGCAAGCCATGGTACAAAGAGCATGATGTTGCATATGATTGCCAAACACACAAATATACCGTCAAGAAGGGTAAGAAGTGTGACCTCGTGCCCATGGGTGAGGGGCGTTTTATTGCATGGAGAAAAGAACATCAAGATAAGATGAAAGAGGAGGAAGAAGCAAAGAAGAAGATGGTCGAAGGTGCTGAAATTTTTGTGGTAACCGTTCAGTCTGAAGATGGAAATATTGCTGAAAAAGATGACCCAAAACCGAGGACGGTTTTTTTTTCAAGGGAGAGAGGATGATACGACCACGATTACAGCTAGTGGTGTTGTTGTTCAGACATCGTTGCTCAATAATGCACCACAGGTAAAAAATAATTATATGCCAAAAATACTTCAATTTGGTATTGATAGTAAACAAGTCAAGGCTTTTGGTGCGACTACGGATAAAAATGCAACTAGGAAATCTGAGATAGGTTACATTCACGGGAAGACGAAGACCAAAGAGAAAAAGAACTGCATATGATCATGCATGCACCCGATCCTATATGTGTACATGATTTCTTTGGTAGTTCGATGGGCTTGCAAAGAGATTAGCACATTGGGAGTTTGATGTCCACGGTCCAGTCCTAGATGCGTGTCATACAAAGAAATCAAGGTACCAGGTGGACTACTACTTTGGTAGAGATCGTCCACCAGATTGTTTCAAGTCCAGGCGGAGTACACCACGTGACGTGCTCTCCTTGCGAGCCTGCGGATGGGGACCACCAACAGATAATTATGTCAAGTTAGCGCACGTATATTATGTCAAGTTTTGTTTAGGAAATAAAAACAGCCGAGATGTAAACGGCAAATTCTTTCGAGTTCTAGAGTTATCTTTAGGCAAATCTTTGGAGTTGTTTTATTTAAAATTTAGCCGTGAGAGTAGAGATAGGATTTTCCTTCCTTGCTTATCAAGTTGTTTAGATAGTTCGGCTGATATAAAATCCAAGGTACGCCCATGTAACAGCAGGTTATATTTTTATGATAGACACAATGTGTTTTAGAGTAAATACCCGTATCGAGTTTTGGGGGAAGCTATCTAAAAATCCCTAAGTTTTGGAGGAAGCTTTAGAAAACCTCTGTGTTGCGATTCTCTTCGTGGAAATTCTTTTGTGCGTGAGTACCGTCGTCGAGATTGGTTTTCTCGTGCTGAGCCGTAAGGTTCAAACCCTCTACTTCAGGTACACAAGGCGTCTTGTGGCGAGAGGTTGCTACTACTGAAGGTGGAGTGTCGTGAAAGGTCGGGCCGCAACAACAGATCAGATCTCGCCATCGAGGTTCGGTCTACATCAATGTGAGCCAAACACCCAGGTTGACTGAAATCCTATGTTTCCAAATGCTCTGTTTTGCACGTGCATTCCTATCCTATTCCTGTATTTTTCCTGTCCCTGCGTCTATAGAATCCTCCAATTCTAAGGAGCCCTTACAGATTTACTTCATTTTCAGATTGGCGTAAAAGAAAACTCTGTGTGTTATGTTCTGCTCTTGCCGTGCCGTCATCCACCCCACCTGAGGTCCACCATCGACAGAAGCGTTCACTGCAGCAGAGATCCCCCTGCAGACTTTCTTTCGCCGCCTCATATCATCTTCCCCGTTGCCGGCAGCCACGCCAACTTCATTACCATCATCGACTGAGCAGATGAACCTGAGGACTACACAGTTCCGGAAGAGAGGTCGCAGTCTTTCGTGTTTGCTTACATTATACATCGGTTATTATTACCTGCTACTTTATTTTTCAATATTGAGTTTTGAATTGCCCATGGGTCTCATATCGAGCCAGCAACGAATAGTATCTGTCTACTATCTGGTTCATTGGGGGTCTTCTACTCAGAGAAATGTGTCTTCATAGGATACCCAAAGGAGACTGTTGGGTACACCTTCTATCACAGATCCGAAGGCAAGACATTGTTGCTAAGAATGGATCCTTTCTAGAGAAAGAGTTTCTCTCGAAAGAAGTGAGTGGGAGGAAAGTAGAACTTGATGAGGTAATTGTACCTGCTCTTATTGGAAAGTGGTTCATCACAGAAATCTGTTCCTGTGACTACTACACCAATTAGTGAGGAAGCTAATGATGATGATCATGTAACTTCAGATCAAGTTACTACCGAACCTCGTAGGTCAACCAGAGTAAGATTCGTACCAGAGTGGTACGCTAATCCTGTTCTGGAGGTCATGTTACTTGATCATGACGAACCTACAAACTATGAGGAAGCGATGATGAGCCCAGATTCCGCGAAATGGCTTGAGGCCATGAAATCTGAGATGGGATCCATGTATGTCAACAAAGTGTGGACTTTGGTTGACTTGCCCGATGATCGGCAAGCCATCGAGAATAA
The DNA here is from genome assembly GCA_021605145.1 of Aegilops bicornis. Classification (NCBI taxonomy): domain Eukaryota; kingdom Viridiplantae; phylum Streptophyta; class Magnoliopsida; order Poales; family Poaceae; genus Aegilops; species Aegilops bicornis. The sequence continues at coordinate 173,941,008 of CM038674.1, forward strand.
ATGGATCTTCAAGAAGAAGACTGACGCTGACGGTAATGTTACTGTTTAGAAAGCTCGACTTGTTGCGAAAGGTTTTCTACAAGTTCAAGGAGTTGACTACGATGATACTTTCTCACTCGTAGCGATGCTTAAGTCCGTCTGAATCATGTTAGCTATTGCCGCATTTTATGATTATGAAATTTGGCAAATGGACGTAAACACTGCATTCCTGAGTTGATTTATGGAAGAAGAGTTGTATATGATGCAACCTGGAGGTTTTATCGATCCAAAGGATGCTAACAAAGTGTGCAAGCTCCAACGATCTATCTATGGACTGGTGCAAGCATCTCGGAGTTGGAATAAACGTTTTGATAGTGTGGTCAAAGCATATGGTTTTATACATACTTTTGGAGAAGCCTGTATTTACAAGAAAGTGAGTGGGAGCTCTATAGCATTTCTAATATTATATGTGGGTGACATATTGTTGATTGGAAATGATATAGAATTTCTGGATAGCATAAAAGGATACTTGAATAAAAGTTTTTCAATGAAAGACCTCGGTGAAGCTGCTTATATATTGGGCATCAAGATCTATAGAGATAGATCAAGACGCTTAATTGGACTTTCACAAAGCACATACCTTGATAAAGTTTTGAAGAAGTTTAGAATGGATCAAGCAAAGAATGGGTTCTTGCCTGTGTTACAAGGTGTGAAGTTGAGTCAAACGCAATGCCCGACCACTCCAGAAGATAGAGAGAAAATGAAAAGTGTTCCCTATGCTTCAGCCATAGGCTCTATCATGTATGCAATGTTGTGTACCAGACCTGATGTGTGCCTTGCTATTAGTTTAGCAAGGAGGTACCAAAGTAATCCAGGAGTGGATCACTGGACAGCGGTCAAGAACATCCTGAAATACATGAAAAGGCCTAAGGATATGTTTCTAGTTTATGGAGGTGACAAAGAGCTGCGTCAGTAAATGGTTACATCGATGCAAGCTTTGACACTGATCCGGATGACTCTAAGTCACAAACGGATACGTGTTTATATTGAATGGTGGAGCTGTCAGTTGGTGCAGTTCTAAGAAAAGCATCATGGCGGGATCTACGTGTGAAGCGGAGTACATAGCTGCTTCGGAAGCAGCAGATGAAGGAGCCTGGATGAAGGAGTTCATATCCGATCTAGGTACCATACCTAGTGCATCGGGTCCAATGAAAATCTTTTGTGACAATACTGGTGCAATTGCCTTGGCAAAGGAATCCAGATTTCACAAGAGAACCAAGCACATCAAGAGACGCTTCAGTTCCATTCGCGATCAAGTCAAGGAGGGAGACATAGAGATTTGCAAGATACATACGGATCTGAATGTTGCAGACCCGTTGAGTAAGCCTCTCTCACGAGCAAAACATGATCAGCACCAAGACTCCATGGGTGTTAGAATCATTACTGTGTAATCTAGAATACTGACTCTAGTGGAAGTGGGAGACTGAAGGAAATATGCCCTAGAGGCAATAATAAAGTTGTTATTTATATTTCCTTATATCATGCTAAATGTTTATTATTCATGCTAGAATTGTATTAACCGGAAACTTAGTGCATGTGCGAATACATAGACAAACAAAATGTCACTAGTATGCCTCTACTAGACTAGCTCGTTGAATCAAAGATGGTTATGTTTCCTAACTATAGACATGTGTTGTCATTTGATTAACGGGATCACATCATTAGAGAATGATGTGATTGACTTGACCCATTCAGTTAGCTTAGCATTTGATCGTTTAGTTTATTCCTATTGCTTTCTTCATAACTTATACATGTTCCTATGACTATGAGATTATGCAACTCCCGAATACCGGAGGAACACTTTGTGTGCTACCAAACGTCACAACGTAACTGGGTGATTATAAAGGTTCTCTGCAGGTGTCTCCGATGGTACTTGTTGAGTTGGCATAGATCGAGATTAGGATTTTTCACTCCGATTGTTGGAGAGGTATCTCTGGGCCCTCTTGGTGATGCACATCACTATAAGCCTTGCAAGCAATGTAACTAATGAGTTAGTTGCGGGATGATGCATTACGGAACGAGTAAAGAGACTTGCCGGTAATGAGATTGCACTAGGTCTTGAGATACCGACGATCGAATCTCGGGCAAGTAACATACCAATGACAAAGGGAATGATGTCTACTACACAACCTTCTTCTTGTAGACGTTGTTGGGCCTCCAACTGCAGAGGTTTGTAGGACAGTAGATAATTTCCCTCAAGTGGATGACCTAAGGTTTATCAATCCATGGGAGGCATAGGTTGAAGATGGTCTCTCTCAAGCAACCCTGCAACCAAATAACAAAGAGTCTCTTGTGTCCCCAACACACCCAATACAATGGTAAATTGTATAGGTGCACTAGTTCAGCGAAGAGATGGTGATACACGTGCAATATGGATGGTAGATATAGGTTTTTATAATCTGAAATTATAAAAACAGCAAGGTAACTAATGATAAAAGTGAGCGAAAACAATATTGCAATGCTTCAAAACAAGGCCGAGGGTTCATACTTTCACTAGTGGAAGTTCTCTCAACAAGGATAACAAAATTAGATCGTATAACTATCCCTCAACATGCAACAAAGAGTCACTCCAAAGTCACTAATAGCGTGTCAGGACCGGTTTTCCAATAAAATCTGTATTGAGAAACCGACCATTTTATCGGACCAGTATAGAAGGATCCTCCTTACTGGTAGACAAATCCTTGATACAGAAATCCAGAAGTACTAAATAATTATACAAGGTTGAGCTGAGGCTGCTCAACAATTTATTACAATCACGCCGATATAATACATAAAGGCGGATATGACACAAGGAGTATGGTGGCATAACTACTGACTCGTAATAAATGTGGTGGTGGATATGTCACAGTGGAGTGGGTGACATGACTCCTAAATCTTATAGCTCATCGAGCGTCGGAGTGGGGCTCGATGATTTTATTCGGGTGGCAGAAGCGTATATGATACAAGTGACCAATTCCATGATCGCACGGGACTGACTGGGACTCCTCTAGGCGTCGGACTCGCTATCGAACTCTTCATCCATAAGATCGCCTTCGTCAACATCCGCCAAATCAACAAGCCAGGTGAGTACTTTGAATGTACTCGCAAGACAGTTTGGACATAAGATATAACAAATGCAAACATGATGCACATGAGCAGGTTAGTAATGTGCACTCAGATAATAAATTGCACTGTATGTAAAATAAAAAGGAAGTCAGGCGGTAGTCCTCCCGAAATCTCGACAAAATAGCTGAAGACCGATCAGGTGTCTGAAGCGACGCCTCGAAAGGAAAAATTAAATTAAGATGCCACAGTCGGGCATCGGGGCGACACCACATAAAGGGGTTATATTGAAAGTAAATGACAGAACGTGCCTCAGTCGGACGTCTAATCGACATCTCAAAAAGGGCTTATAATGGAAGTAAATAACAAGGATGCCTCAGTCGGACGTCTGAGTGACATCACATAAAGGGCTTATATCGAAAGTAAACAGTAAGAATGCCGCAGTCGGACGTCTGAGCGACATCACATAAAGGGCTCATATCAAAAGTAAATAACAAGAATGCCATAGTCGGATGTCTGAGCGACATCACATAAAGGGCTTATATCAAAAGTAAATAAGAAGAACGCCACAGTCGGACGTCTGAGCGACATCACATAAAGGGCTTATATCAAAAGTAAATAATAAGAATGCCATAGTCGGACGTCTGAGCGACATCACATAAAGGGCTTATATCAAATGTAAATAACAAGAATGCCACAGTCGAACGTCTGAGCGACATCACATAAAGGGCTTATATTTCAGCGTTCAAATTCAAGTAGCTTATGAATTTAAATCATCCCAAGGAAATACTCAGTAAATAATAATAAACTGGTTAGTCCATCCACAGGAATAAGATTCAGCCAAATTTACCACCCTTGTTTATTGACCGGAGATTGTCACTGAGACTGACACTGAGACTGACGCTGAGACGGACGTTGAGACTGTCACTGATACTGACATTGATATGTTGGTCACTGACCTTGACCATGGACATGGTTACTCGAATGGTTTTGACTCTGCAGAGTTTGTACTCTTTAACCACAGCTAACGGATTTCAGTAGTCACAAAGGACTAGTTCCGTTTACGGTATTTTAGAAGAAACACATCTAACCAATACACACCCGTTCCACATTCCGCTGCAAGGAATCACCCTAGGCAACGTTCAAGAAAAACTCTAAGACGGGGAGGTCACAACCTCCAATAGCATGGGATCAAATTTATATCGCGTGCTCTAAGGGGTGCCCCCCTCTCGGTCCCAACCGGAAACACCCATGCCCCCTGACCGGATGACGGGCTTTAATCCAGGGCCATGGAACCTTCATCGTGGTCCCTCTGTTTGGTGTGTACAAGGAAAGAGGTTTGCAACTTACTAAACCACACTCTTTGCAGAAAACATGTGGCAGCACGAAGGGGAAAAACGAACGAGATCGAGAATTGATCCACATTAACACTGGAGTTAAACGGTTGACGTAAGACTGGCATGCCTCAGCAATACCAGCTTGCCACCTTCATGTCACCACATGATCATGTATTCTCCCATCAAATGAACACATCAAGTTTCGAAGCTCACTCGTAGTTGCCATGCATGCAATATAACACTCATTGATGCTTATATAAACATGCCATGAAATAACTACTCAAGCGAACATGCAAAACACTCATCATATCAAAGGTTCAAACATGCTTTCCTGGTTCGGAGTAGTCGGAGTCTAGCTCGGTGATGTTTGCGGTTCCATCACCTCCTCCGGTATGTACGGTATAAAGAAATCGCATACTAACGTAAATACCGTGTGTGCATAAAAATTGTTCCAAATATTTTTGAAATAAATATGATAAAAAACTAGACAGAAAAATAAAGATGACAGAAAAAGAATCAACTCAAAATCATCTTTTGTTTAAAATTTATTAAGGTTTTAGTCTAGGGACTCATCTGTAATGAAACATAAAGTTTCCAGGGGTTAGTTTATAAAAGAGACATAAAACGTTTCAGTTAGAAAACGTATTTTGCCCGAAGGCGTTTTCAGAAAACGTTTCGAAAAAGAGAAAAAGCTGACAAGGGGGTCCCACCCGTCAGGTTTGAATGTCAAAACAGAGCACACCGGCGCCCGAGGGCTGCGATGGTCGCCGGCGTCGATCCACGGCGAGGTAGGGGGAAAGGAGGGTACCTACGCGTTCATGGAGCTCTCCCGCACCTGTGGGTGGTGGAGTTGGTCATCGGCGAGCACCACGTCGACGGCGGCCTACACTCCGGCGGACGGTGGTTCGGGCGGTGGTGGATCTCGCCGAGGAGGGCTGCAGGCGCCAAATTGAGGCTCGGGTTAGACTAGGTAGTGGACCACGAGGTTGCTGACGCGGTTTGGGAGGCAGAGGTGCTCTCACCAGAGAGGATCGTGCCGGAGCCCGAAGCGGATCGGGGCGGTCGGAGTCGAGGAAGAAGGCCTCCTCGAGGTCCTCCTAGTGGCTGGGCGCAGTCCTTGTGAGGAGGAAGGGTGGTGCTTGGTCGAAGGCGAGCCCGGGGCGCTATTTATAGCTGGCCCGAGGCGGTTGCCGAGAACGGGATAACTCCGGCGAGCAATTACGGCGATGCAGTGGTTGGGCAGGCGGTTTAGGTGGCTAGGCGACTGCGGATTGGTCCACTGGTTCCATCCCGGGGCTAAGCTTGACAAAACTTGGGCGCTACTCCAAGCTCTCGACGGAACGGCCTCACGGGCTTTGCCGGCGGCAGAGAGCGCTCTGCGCCTCTCGACACGGTGATCGGGCTGCAGTGCACATGTGGGAGGGGATGGCCACGCGGAGGCTCCTGGTGGCTTGGGCGGTGCTGGACGACGCCGAAAGGCAGGGATGGCCCCCTGCTGGACGCCACGGGTGGTTCTGCCACCGCGGAAGACGCCGGCGTTGGCGACACACGTCGCCACCGACGCTTGCGCCCGTCCAAATGATCGTGCGGCGCGACGGATAAGAAGGAGGAACAGGGAGCAAGATGCCCGAGCAAGCACTGGCAAGATTGACGCCATGACTCTGAAGAAGAAAGCAGTGTCGGTCGAATCAAACTCTGAATTTTCTCGAACTTGTACGTAAACAAAGGCACACCAACTGCTCGATTTAAATGATTTTGGCATGTGGAAAAATTTTCTTGAGCTGATCTTTGGTGAGGTAACCTCTTGATGCATCTAGGGGCTGCCTGATTTATCTCAGATTTTTAGGAGAAGAAAAAGAATGAATTTCACCAAAAATGGCAAATCTAGTCCAAACTTGCAGCAAGCATATTTTGAAAATTTTGAACTGTAGACCAGTGGATCTTGATGGTTCTTGGTTGAGGGTACTAAGGACTAGCCAAAGGAGTTTATTAGGGACCAAGACTCAAATGTATTATGGTGGTTCCTTTGTAAATCATCAAGGCCCAAATAAATGACAGAAAAATGTTTTGAGGATAAAATAAATAGAAATAAAATTGAAAGGAAGTTGAGACTTGCTGGAATAGGATGCTTGGTTTGATCCAAAGTGGGGAGGTGGGTTTGGAAGAAAGATTTCAATAAGTGTCATGGCAAAAGAGAAATTTTTGAATGGGAAAAGAGTAAATCCATAATCCATAGGGTTTCTTTTAATAGAAAGAATCCCAAAAACTTTCCAAAAATTGTTTGTTTGAGTCAACACTATATGAAAAGCCCTCAAGACCCAAAAATCAAGGTTGAGAAGAACACATAAAATATTTGTCATAAAAGATTTGAGAAGGAGAGTCCCTTTTTTAGAAAAATTCAAATAACCTCCTTTAAATCACTAAAGAATTTAATAAAAGCCAAATCAAAATTTTTGGGGTGTTACAACACCTACCCCGTTAGGAAAAATCTCGTCCCCAAGATTTCAGCTGATCCTCAAATAGGTGTGGGTACTCTGCCCGAAGAAAATCCTCTCGTTCCCATGTTGCTTCATCCTCGGTGTGATTGCTCCACTGAACTTTGAAAAACTTAATTTGTTTTCTGATGGGTCCTCCTTTCAGACTCCTCCAATATTTTTATTGGACGTTCCCTGTAGGTGAGGTCTAGTTGCATGTCAATGCTCTCGTGAGATACATGCTTCTCTGGGTTGCTTACACATTTCCTCAACTGTGAGACGTGGAAGACGTCGTGGATGTCTGACAACTCTTCGGGTAGGTCTAGCTGGTAGGCTACTGTGCCTCTTCGCGCAACTACACAGAAGGGTCCAATAAATCTTGGTGATAGCTTTCCTTTAACTTTGAACCATTGCAGGCCCCTTGTAGGAGAAACTCGTAGATACACATATTCACCGGGTTCAAAGCTGACTTCCCGATGTTTTCGATTGTAATAACTCTTTTGTCGGCTTTGAGCTGTCTTGAGTCGGTCCCTGATTAGTCTAACTTTCTCCTCAGCTTCCTTGAGCATGTCTGGGCCGAAGATACGACTGTCTCCTGTTTCTGACCAATTTAATGGAGTGCGACATCTCCGCCCGTACAAGGCTTCAAAAGGTGCCATTTGTAGACTGGCTTGGTAACTGTTGTTGTATGCGAACTCGGCATATGGCAAGCTTTCTTCCCAACTGTTTCCATAGGTGAGCACACATGCTCTCAGCATGTCCTCTAGAATTTGGTTCACGTTGCTCGGTTTGTCCATCGACAGGGGTGGTATCTTTATCTTGAACACTAGTTGAGTTCCCAGAGCCTGTTGTAAATGATCCCAAAATCTAGAGACAAATTGAGTGCCCCTGTCGAATATTATAGTCTTTGGGATTCCATGAAGACAAACTATGCAGGAGAGATAAAGTTTGGCAAGCTTCTGAGTGGTGTAGGTTGTCTTTACGGGAATGAAATGCGCTGCTACCTCTTGAGCACTGCGTTGGATTTCCCCGAAGAGGAGAGGATGATGCAGCAAAGTAGCGTAAGTATTTCCCTCAGTTTTTGAGAACCAAGGTATCAATCCAGTAGGAGGCCACGCACAAGTCCCTCGTACTGCACACAAAACAATAACTCCTCGCAAACAGCGCGATTAGGGGTTGTCAATCCCTTCACGGTCACTTACGAGAGTGAGATCCGATAGAGATGATAAATAATATTTTTGGTATTTTTGGTATAGAGATGCAAAGTGAAAAGTAAAAGGCAAAGTAAAAACAAAGCAAGGATTAAAGTGATGGAGATTGATATGATGAGAATAGACCGGGGCCATAAGTTTCACTAGTGGCTTCTCTCAAGAGCATAAGTATTCTACGGTGGGTGAACAAATTACTGTTGAGCAATTGACAGAATTGAGCATAGTTATGAGTATATCTAGGTATGATCATGTATATAGGCATCACGTCCGAGACAAGTAGACCCAAACGATTCTACATCTACTACTATTACTCCACTCATCGACCGCTATCCAGCATGCATGTAGAGTATTAAGTTACAATAGAGTAACACCTTAAGCAAGATGACATGATGAAGAGGGATAAATTCATGCAATATGATTAAAAACCCATCTTGTTATCCTCAATGGCAACAATACAATACGTGCCTTGCAACCCTTTCTGTCACTGGGTAAGGACACCGCAAGATTGAACCCAAAGCTAAGAACTTCTCCCATTGCAAGAACTACCAATCTAGTTGGCCAAACCAAACGGATAATTTGAAGAGACTTCCAAAGATAAGCAATCATACATAAAAGAATTCAGAGAAGATTCAAATATTATTGATAGATAATCTGGATCATAAACCCACAATTCATTGGTCTCAACAAACACACCGCAAAAAGAAGATTACATCGAATAGATCTCCACGAGAGAGGGGAGAACATTGTATTGAGATCCAAAAAGAGAGAAGAAGCCATCTAGCTACTAGCTATGGACCCGAAGGTCTGAAGTAAACTACTCACACTTCATCGGAGGGCTATGGTGATGATGTAGAAGCCCTCCATGGTGGATGCCCCCCGTGAGCTCCTAACAGGCCCCAAGATGGGATCTCGTGGATACAGGAAGTTGCAGCGGTGGAATTAGGTTTTTGGCTCCGTATCTGATCGTTTGGGGGTACGTAGGTGTATATAGGAGAAAGGAGTACGTCGGTAGAGCAACAGAGGGCCCACGAGGCAGGGGGCGCGCCCTAGGGCGGGGGGCGCCCCCCACCCTCATGACCGCCTCTTTTGTTCCGTGGAGTAGGGTCCAAGTCCCCTGGATCACGTTTGGTGAGAAAATCACGTTCCTGAAGGTTTCATTCCGTTTGGACTCCATTTGATATTCCTTTTCTTCGAAACACTGAAATAGGCAAAAAACTGCAATTCTGGGCTGGGCCTCCGGTTAATAGTTTAGTCCCAAAAATAATATAAAAGTGGAAAACAAAGCCCATATAGTCCAAAACAGTAGATAAAGTAGCATGGAGCAATCAAAAATTATAGATTCGTTGGAGACGTATCAGGCATCCCCAAGCTTAATTCCTGCTCGTCCTCGAGTAGGTAAATGATAAAAAGAGAATTTTTGATGCGGAGTGATACTTTGGCATAATTTCAATGTAAATCTTCTTAATTGTGGTATGAATATTCAGATCCGAATGAATACAAAATAAAAGTTCATATTGATAAAAGAAATAGTAATACTTCAAGCATACTAATCAAAGTAATCATGTCTTCTCAAAATAGCATGGCAAAAGAAAGTTCATCCCTACAAAATCATATAGTTAGGCTATGCTTCATTTTCGTCACACAAAGATGTTCCCAACTTCTATACCCCCGATGACAAGCCAAGCAATTGTTTCATACTTAAATAATCTCAAACTTTTTCAACCTTCACGCAAGACATGAGCGTGAGCCATGGATATAGCACTATTGGTGGAATAGAATATGATGATGGGGATTGTGTGGAGAAGACAAAAAAGGAGAAAGTCTCACGTTGACGAGGATAATCAACGGGCTATGGAGATGCCCATCAATTGATGTCAACATGAGGAGTAGGGATTGCCATGCAACGGATGCACTAGAGCTATGAATGCTCAACAAAAGAAAACTAGTGGGTGTGCTCCAACTTGCTTGCTCATGAAGACCTAGGGCATTTGAGGAAGCCCATCGTAGGAATATACAAGCCAAGTTCTATAATGAAAAATTCCCACTAGTATAAAAAGACAACTTATGAGACTCACTACATGAAAAACAAGGTGCTACTTTGAAGCACAATATATGAGACTCACTACATGAAGAACAAGGTGCTACTTTGAAGCACAATATGAAGCACAATATATGAGACTCACTACATGAAAAACAAGGTGCTACTTTGAAGCACAAGTGTGGAAAAAGAGATAGTAACATTGCCCTTTTTATTTTTTATTTTTTGGGCCTTTTTTTTGGCCTTTCTCTTTTTTTGGGGGGCAATCCTCTAATAATGATGATCATCACACTTCTATTGATTACAACATAAGGATTACAACTCGAAACTAGAACAAGATATGACTCTATATGAATGCCTCCGTGGTGTATCGGGATGGTGCAATGAATCAAGAGTGACATGTATTAAAAATAATGCATGGTGGCTTTGCCACAAATACGATGTCAACTACATGATCATGCAATGGCAATATGACAAAAGTAAAGTATGTCATGATGAACAGAACGGTGGAAAGTTGCATGGCAATATATCTCGGAATTGCTATGGAAATGCCATAATAGGTAGGTTGGTGGTTGTTTTGAGGAAGATATAAGGAGGTTTATGTGTGATAGAGCGTATCATATCACGGGGTTTGGATGCACCGGTGAAGTTTGCACCAACTCTCAAGGTGAGAAAGGGCAATGCACAGTACCGAAGAGGCTAGCAAAGGCGGAAAGGTAAAAGTGCGTATAATCCATGGACTCAACATTAGTCAAAAGAACTCATATACTTATTGCAAAATTTTAGAAGTCATAAAAATCAAGTACTACGCGCATGCTCCTAGGGGATAGATTGGTAGGAAAAGACCATCGCTCATCCCGACCGCCACTCATAAGGATGCACAAGCCAGGTACACTTCATGTTTCAAATTTGTTACACAACTTTAACCATACGTGCATGCTACGGATTTGCTAACTTCAACACAAGCATTCTTTAAATTCATAATCTCCCAACTAGCATGACTTTAATATTACCACCTCCATATCTCAAAACAATTATCAAGTATCAAACTTTTCTTAGTATTCAACGCACTCAAAAGAAAGTTTCACATATCTTGAATACCAAGTATATTAATTTTAAGCAAATTACCATGCTATTAACGACTCTCAAAATAATCTAAGTGAAGCATGAGAGATCAATAGTTTCTTTAAAACAAATCCACCACCGTGCTCTAAAAGATCTAAGTGAAGCACTAGAGCAAAAATTATCACGCTCAAAAGATATAAGTGAAGCAAGATGAGCAAAACTATCAAGCTCAAAAGATATAGGTGAAGCACCATGAGCAAAACTATCAAGCTCAAAAGATATAGGTGAAGCACTAAGAGTATTCTATCAAATTCCAACTTATGTATGGCTCTCTCAAAAGGTGTGTACAGCAAGGATGATTGTGGTAGACTAACAAGCAAAGACGCAAATGATACAAGATGCTCCAAGCAAAACACATATCATGTGGTGAATAAAAATATAGCTCCAAGTAAATTACCGATGGAAGTAGATTTAAAGAGGGGATGCCTTCAGGCATCCCCAAGCTTTGACTTTTTGGTGTACTTGGATTATCTTGGGGGTGCCATGGGCATCCCCAAGCTTAGGCTCTTGCCACTCCTTGTTCCATAATCCATCAAAATAATTTACCCAAAACTTGAAAACTTAACAACACAAAACTCAATAGAAATCTCGTGAGCTCTGTTAGAGAAAGAAAACAAAAGACTACTTTAAGGTACTGTAATGAACTCATTCTTTATTTATATTGGTGTTAAACCTACTGTATTCCAACTTCTCTATGTATTATAAACTATTTTACTAGCCATAGATTCATCAAAATAAGCAAACAACACACGATAAACAGAATCTGTCAAAAACAGAACAGTCTGTAGTAATCTGTAACTAACACAAACTTCTGGAACTCAAAAAAATCTACCAAAATTAGACGGGCTAGACAATTTGTTTATTGATCAGCAGAAATTGGAATCAGTATTTTATCACGTTCTGGTGATTTTTAATAATTCGGGCACTAAGCGCAAAGTTTCTGGAAATTACAGCAAGATCAAATAACTATCATCCAAGAAGATCCAATAGGTCTAGCTTGGCACAAACACTAATTAAAACATAAAACCACATCTACACATAGGCTAGATGGATTATTTATTACTAATCAGAAAGGAAATATATTGGGTTGTCTCCCAACAAGCGCTTTTCTTTAAAGCCTTTTTAGCAAGGCATTGAGATTTCAATGATGCTCACAAGAAAGACAAGAATTGAGGCACAAAGAAAGCATCATAAAACATGTGACAAACACACTTAAGTCTAACATACTTCCTATGCATAGGCATATTATAGGCAAACAAATTATCATAGCAAGCAAAAACTAGCATATGCAAGGAAATGGAAAGGAAGAATAGAAATCTCAACATAACGAGAGGTAATTTAGTAACATGAAAATTTCTATAACCATATTTTCCTCTCTCATAATAATTACATGTAGGATCATAGGAAAATTCAACAAAATAGCTATCACAAAGTATATTCTCAACACGATCCACATGCATGCAAAGTTGATACTCTTCCAAAATAGTGGGATTATCATTAACTAAAGTCATGACCTTTCCAAACCCACTTTTATCAAAAACTTCATAAGATTGAACATTCTCCAAATATGTGGGATCTAAATTTGACACTCTTCCGAAACCACTTTCAATATTATTGCAAACAATATTATCAATCTCATATTCATCATGGGGCTTAAATAAATTTTCAAGATCATAAGAAGAATCACCCCAATCATGATCATTGCAATAAGTAGTAGACATAGCAAAACTAGCATCCCCAGGCTTTGGGTTTTGCATCTTATTAGCACAATTGACATTGAAAGAATTTTAATAAAATCATTGCAATCATGCGTTTTATTCAAAGATCTATCGTGAGTCACTTCACGGATTTCAGGCGAAACCTTATAAAGATAATCTAGTGCATCCAAATCACTAGGAATTGGTTCATCATAATTGGATCTCTTAAAAAGATTGGCAAGCGGATGAGGATCCATAGATATTGGCTTCTTCGTTTAGGAATAAATACTCAACTATTTCAACCAAGCGAGAAAACGAGCCAAGAGAGACATCAAGGCGAACGGAAAAGAGAGGGCGAATACGACAAGGGTGAAGTGGGGGAGAGGAAAACGAGAGGCAAATGGCAAATAATGTAATGCGGGAGATAGGGATTGTGATGGGTACTTGGTATGTCTTGACTTGCTCTTGCGTGAGCCTCCCCGGCAACGGCGCCAGAAATTCTTCTTGCTACCTCTTGAGCACTGCATTGGATTTCCCGAAGAGGAGAGGATGATGCAGCAAAGTAGCGTAAGTATTTCCCTCAGTTTTTGAGAACCAAGGTATCAATCCAGTAGGAGGCCACGCACAAGTCCCTCGTACCTACACAAAACAATAGCTCCTCGCAACCAACGCGATTAGGAGTTGTCAATCCCTTCACGGTCACTTACGAGAGTGAGATCTGATAGAGATGATAAATAATATTTTTGGTATTTTTGGTATAGAGATGCAAAGTGAAAAGTAAAAGTCAAAGTAAAAACAAAGCAAGTATTAAAGTGATGGAGATTGATATGATGAGAATAGACCCGAAGGACATAGGTTTCACTAGTAGCTTCTCTCAAGAGCATAAGTATTCTACGGTGGGTGAACAAATTACTGTTGAGAAATTGACAGAATTGAGCATAGTTATGAGTATATCTAGGTATGATCATGTATATAGGCATCACGTCCGAGACAAGTAGACCGAAACGATTATGCATCTACTACTATTACTCCACTCATCGACCGCTATCCAAAGATGCATCTAGAGTATTATGTTAAAACAGAGTAACGCCTTAAGCAAGATGACATGATGTAGAGGGATAAATTCATGCAATATGATAAAAACCCCATCTTGTTATCCTCGATGGCAACAATACAATACGTGCCTTGCAACCCTTTACATCCACTGGGTAAGGACACCGCAAGATTGAACCCAAAGCTAAGCACTTCTCCCATTGCAAGAACTACCAATCTAGTTGGCCAAGCCAAACGGATAATTCGAAGAGACTTGCAAAGATAACCAATCATACATAAAAGAATTCAGAGAAGATTAAAATATTATTCATAGATAATCTGGATCATAAACCCACAATTCATCGGTCTCAACAAACACACCGCATAAAAAGAAAATTACATCGAATAGATCTCCACGAGAGGGGGAGAACATTGTATTGAGATCCAAAAAGAGAGAAGAAGCCATCTAGCTACTAGCTATGGACCCGAAGGTCTGAAGTAAACTACTCACACTTCATCGGAGGGGCTATGGTGATGATGCAGAAGCCCTCCGTGGTGGATGCCCCCTCCGGCGGAGCTCCGGAACAGGCCCCAAGATGGGATCTCGTGGATACAGGAAGTTGCGGCGGTGGAATTAGGTTTTTGGCTCCGTATCTGATTGTTTGGGGGTACGTAGGTATATATAGGAGGAAGGAGTACGTCGGTGGAGCAACAGGGGGCCCACGAGGCAGGGGGCGTGCCCCCACCCTCGTGACCGCCTCTTTTGTTCCTTGGAGTAGGGTCCAAGTCCCCTGGATCACGTTCGGTGAGAAAATCACGTTCCCGAAGGTTTCATTCCGTTTGGACTCCGTTTGATATTCCGTTTCTTCGAAACACTGAAATAGGAAAAAAAACAGCAATTCTGGCCTGGGCCTCTGGTTAATAGGTTAGTCGCAAAAATAATATAAAAGTGGAAAATAAAGCCCAATTAGTCCAAAACAGTAGATAAAGTAGCATGGAGCAACCAAAAATTATAGATACGTTGGAGACGTATGATGCGCCACCTATGTTAATCTATCTGCGATGACCCATATGGCATCATTTCCGTGTTGTGACCGAGGTAGTCCGATAATAAAATTGATCCCAATTTCGTCCCATTTCCACTCAGGTATCATGTTTGGCTGTAATAGCCCTGCTGGTTTTTGATGCTCGGCTTTAATGCGTTGACACGAATCACAACATGCAATGAATGTGGCTATATCCCTCTTCATACCGTGCCACCAAAATTTTTCCTGAATGTCCTTATACATTTTGGTTCCTCCGGGGTGGATTTAATATGGAGCGGTGTGGCCTTCGGCTAGAATTTGCTGTTTGAGGTCCTCTATATTTGGCACGCAAAGTCTGTCTCCGTACCATAATATTCCCTTATCGCTCACGATTTAATTCTCAAGCCTAGCCTGCACTCACTTTTCTTTTTATGCCTTCGATGCTGGGATGTCCATGCTGAGCCTTCTTAATCTGTTCCATTAGGGTGGGCTGTATTTCCAAATTTGACACATTGCCTTCAGTGACCATCACCAAGTTGAGTTTGGCGAACTCCTGCTGAAATTCAGGTCTCAACTTCTGTAGACCGTCGTTGCCCGAGTTGGGGTTGCGACTAAGAGCGGCTGCCACTACATTCGCCTTTCCTGGATGGTAGTGAATGCCAACATCATAATCTTTGACTAATTCCAACCACCGTCATTGCCGTAGATTTAGTTATGGCTGCGTGAAAATATATTTGAGACTTTTATGGTCCGTATATATTTCACAACGATTTCCAAGCAAAAAGTGTCTCCACTCTTTAAGTGCATGAATGACTGCTGCCAATTCCAAGTCATGAGTAGGATAATTTTCTTCATGCTTTCGTAGTTGCCTGGAAGCGTATGCGACTACCTTGCCTTCTTGCATTAGTACGCATCCGAGGCCCTTCCAGGATGCGTCACAATATACTTCAAAACTCTTGTGTATGTCTGGTACAACCAATACCGGTGTTGTTGTTAATTTCCTTTTGAGTTCTTGGAAACTTTTCTCGCAAGCTTCAGTCCATACAAATTTCTTATCCTTCTTGAGTAATTGTGTCATTGGTTTTGCTATGGTGGAGAACCCTTCAATAAACCTTCAGTAATATCCAGCCATCCCTAGGAAACTTCGTACATCTGTCACGTTGGCTGGTGGTTTCCAGCCAAGCACGGCCTTGACTTTTTCTGGGTCCATGGCAACACCTTCTTGGGTCAATACGTGGCCTAGAAAACCAACCGGTCTTAACCAAAATTCACATTTGCTGAACTTGGCCTACAATTGATGTTTCCTTAATTCTCCCAGTACAATTCTGAGATGTTCAGCATGTTCTTCTGGTGTCTTGGAGTATACCAGAATATCATCAATGAACACCACAACAAATTTGTCCGTAAATTTCATAAACACTTTGTTCATGAGGTGGACAAAATATGCGGGGGCGTTTGTCAGTCCGAACGGCATTACTGTAAATTCATATAATCCATATCTGGAGGTGAATGTTGTCTTAGGGATATCTTCTGTCCGTACTTTTAATTGATGATACCCCAATCTCAAATCAATTTTTGAGAAAACCTTGGCTTGTGCGAGTTGGTTAAATAAATCATTTATCCGTGGCATCGGATATTTGTTTTTGATGGTGACCATGTTGAGAGCTCGATAGTCTATACATAATCTCAGTGTCCCATCCTTTTTCTTGGCAAATAATACTGGTGAACCCCAAGGTGAGGAGCTAGCTCAGATAAATCCTTTGTCCAGAATTCTTTTATTTGCTTCTTTAATTCTACCAACTCGGAGGGTGCCATTCTCAGAGGGTTTCTTGTAAATGGGGGTGGTTCCAGGTGCTAGTTCAATGCTGAACTCTATTTCCCGGTCTGGTGGCATGCCTGGTAGTTCTTCGGGAAATACATCAGGGAACTCACACACTACTGGTAATTTCCTTAATTCTGAAACGTCCACCTTGTTCAACCTTGGTTGTCGTGATATTGGTCTTTCTTGATCTGCGACCTTTATCGTCTTCCCGTGATGATGGGTAAGAATTACAGTCCGATTGAAGCAGTCGATAAATCCCTTGTTGGTGGTTAACCAGTCCATTCCTAGGATAACATCCAGTCCCTTATTTTTCCAATACAATGAGATTTGCTCGAAACTTTAGTCCCTCCATCTTAATAACCACACCTTGGCAGTAACTCTGAGTGATTTGCTTAATCCCGGGGGACTTGATGATCATGGACTTTTCTAAGGGAAGCATCGAGAAATCATGTTGCAAAGCAAATTTCTTTGAAATGAACGAGTGAGAAGCTCCAGAATCAAACAAAACCGTGGCAGGTATTGTGTTGACAGGGAACATAACGAGTACGATATCCGGGGCATCCTGTGCTTCCTCCTTGGTCACATGGTTCAAGTGACCCTTCTTGTGGTTGTTATTGGGGTTGAAGTTGTTACGCGTGGGAGCTGGATTGTTTCCACCGTTGTTCGGCTTGGGGGCCGAGTTCCTTGGTTTTGGGCACAGTTTGGCGTAGTGTCCTTCCTCTCCACAAGCGTAGCAAGTAACACCTGGGCGATACGGGGGCCATAGGTTTCACTAGAGGCTTCTCTCAAGAGCATAAGTATTACGGTGGGTGAACAAATTACTGTTGAGCAATTAACATAATTGAGCATAGTTATGAGAATATCTAGGCATGATCATGTATATAGGCATCACGTCCGAGACAAGTAGACCAACTCCTGCCTGCATCTACTACTATTACTCCACACATCAACCGCTATCCAACATGCATCTACGGTATTAAGTTCATAAGAACAGAGAAACGCTTTAAGCAAGATGACATGAAGTAGAGGGATAAACTCATGCAATATGATATAAACCCCATCTTGTTATCCACGATGGCAACAATACAATACATGCCTTGCTGCCTCTACTGTCCCTGGGAAAGGACACCGCAAGATTGAACCCAAAGCTAAGCACTTCTCCCATTGCAATAAATATCAATCTTGTAGGCCAAACCAAACGGATAATTCGAAGATTATTGCAAAGATAACCAATCATACATAAAAGAATTCAGAGAAGATTCAAATATTGTTCATAGATAAACTTGACCATAAACCCACAATTCATCGGTCTCAACAAACACACCGCAAAAGAAGATTACATCGAATAGATCTCCACAAGAGAGGGGAAGAACATTGTATTGAGATCCAAAAATAGAGAAGAAGCCATCTAGCTAATAATTATGGACCTGAAGGTCTGAGGTAAACTACTCACACATCATCGGAGAGGCTATGGTGTTGATGTAGAAGCCCTCCTTGATCGATGCCCCCTCCGGCGGAGCTCCGGAAAAGGTCCCAAGATGGGATCTCACAGGTACAGAAGGTTGCGGCGGTGGAACTAGGTTTTTGGCTCCCTATCTGGTAGTTTGGGGGTACATGGGTATATATAGGAGGAAGAAGTACGTCGGTGGAGCAACATGGGGCCCACGAGGGTGGAAAGTGCGCCCAGGGGGGTAGGCGCGCCCCCTACCTCGTGCCCTCCTGGTTGATGTCTTGACGTAGGGTCCAAGTCCTCTGGATCACGCTTGTTCCGAAAATCACGTTCCCGAAGGTTTCATTCCGTTTGGACTCCGTTTGATATTCTTTTTCTGCGAAACTCTGAAATAGGCAAAAACAGCAATTCTGGGCTGGGCCTCCAGTTAATAGGTTAGTCCCAAAAATAATATAAAAGTTTATAATAAATCCTAATAATGTCCAAAACAGAATATAATATAGCATGGAACAATAAAAAATTATAGATACGTTGGAGACGTATCAAACCCACAAGTTGATCACCAAAACATACATCAAGTAGATCACGTGATATCCCATTGTCACCACAGATAAGCACACGCAAGCCATACATCAAATTTTCTCAAATCCTTAAAGACTGAATCCGATAAGATAACTTCAAAGGGAAAAGTCAATCCATTACAAGAGAGTAGAGGGGGAGAAACATCATGAGATCCAACTATAATAGCAAAGCTCGCGATACATCAAGATCGTACCACCTCAAGAACACAAGAGAGAGAGAGAGAGAGAGAGAGAGAGAGAGAGAGATCAAACACATGTCTACTGGTACATACCCTCAGCCCTGAGGGTGAACTACTCCCTCCTCGTCATGGAGAGCGCCGTGATGATGAAGATGTCCATCGGGGAGGGATCCCCTCTCCGGCAGGGTGCCGGAACAGGGCCCCGATTGGTTTTTGGTGGCTATAGAGGGTTGCGGCGGCGGAACTCCAATCTATTCTGTTCCCCGATGGTTTTAGGTATATGGATATATATAGGCGAAAGAAGTCGGTCAGGGGAGCCATGAGGGGCCCACGAGGGTGGAGGGCGCGCACAGGGGGTGGGCGCACCCCCTGCCTCGTGCCTTCCTCGTTGCTTCCCTTACGTTTACTCCAAGTCTTCTGGATTGCTTCCGTTCCAAAAATAACTCTCCCAAAGGTTTCATTCCATTTGGACTCATTTGATATTTAAACACTGAAACAAGGAGAAAAACAAAAACTGGCACTAGGCTCTGGGTCAATAGCTTAGTCCCAAAAATAATATAAAAGTGCATAGTAAAGCCCATTAAACATCCAAGATGGATAATATAATAGCATGAATACTTCATAAATTATAGATACGTTGGAGATGTATCAGGGAACAACGTATGTTGTTATGCTGTTTGACCGATAAAGATCTTCGTAGAATATGTAGGAACCAATATGAGCATCCAGGTTCCGCTATTGGTTATTGACCGGAGGTGATTCTCGGTCATGTCTACATAGTTCTCGAATCCGTAGGGTCCGCACGCTTAACGTTCGGTGACGATCGGTATTATGAGTTTATGTGATTTGACGTACCGAAGATAGTTCGGAGTCCCGGATGTGATCACGGACATGACGAGGAGTCTCGAAATGGTGGAGACATAAATATTGATATATTGGACGGCTATATTCGGACACCGGAAGTGTTCCGGGTGATTTCGGAGAAAACCGGAGTGCCGGAGGGGTTACCGGAACCCCCCGGGGAAGTATTGGGCCTTAGTGGGCCTTAGGGGAGAGAGAGGGCAGCAGCCTAGGAGGTGGCGCGCCCCTTCCCATGGGGAGTCCGAATTGGACTAGGGGAGGGGGGCGCGACCCCTCTTTCCCTCTCC
The DNA here is from genome assembly GCA_021605145.1 of Aegilops bicornis. Classification (NCBI taxonomy): domain Eukaryota; kingdom Viridiplantae; phylum Streptophyta; class Magnoliopsida; order Poales; family Poaceae; genus Aegilops; species Aegilops bicornis. Next base: position 173,961,208 of record CM038674.1, read on the forward strand.
CTCTCCCTCTCTTTCCTTCCCCCTTCTGCCTTCCTAGTAGGACTAGGAAAGGATGAATCCTACTCCTACTAGGAGGAGGATTCCTCCTCTCCTTGGGGCGCATCAAGGTCGGCCGGCCTCCCCTTTGCTCTTTTTATATATCACAGGCAGGGGGCACCCTAGGACACACAAGTTGATTGTTCCAAGCCGTGTGCGGTGCCCCCCTCCACCATATTCCACCTCGGTCATACCGTAGCGGTGCTTAGGTGAAGCCCTGCATCGGTAACTTCATCATCACCGTCATCACACCGTCGTGCTGACGGAACTCTCCCTCGAAGCTCTATTGGATCGTGAGTTCGTGGGACGTCACCGAGCTGAACGTGTGCAGATCGCGGAGGTGCTGTACGTTCGGTACTAGGATCAGTCGATCATGAAGACGTACGACTACATCAACCGCGTTGTCATAACGCTTCCTCTTACGGTCTACGAGGGTACGTGGACGACACTCTCCCCTCTCGTTGCTATGCATCACCATGATCTTGTGTGTACGTAGGAATTTTTTTGAAATTACTACATTCCCCAACATTAGCCCCCAAGTGCCAAGTACTCTTGCTTGCAAAGTACTTGGGACTTAGTCATATGAGCCGGTGTATGAAGAATTTTTTCGGTACACATTACCCCCCAAGTGCCAAGTGTTGCTGCTTGCAAAACGCTTGGGACTTTTATTACTGTCACCCAAATATGAATATGGTTGCAAATCTATGCATGTTCAGGATGCCACTGCTCAACTTCAAGCGCAATTAGCTGATGCAAAGACCTGAATGGAGAATCAAGAATTTGAGACCCGGAAAGCCGACTCAAAATTCCAATTTAGCTTGGCTGAAACAGAAAAACTAAAGACCAATTTTGATGCTAAAAGAATCGCCTGGGCTGAAGAGAAAACTGCTCTGATGCAGCGAGCTGAAAAAGCGGAAGCTGCTCTTCAAGAGGTGACCACTGAGCTTACCGGTTTAAAACACCATATATCCCAGATGGTTTCTGCCATCTTTGGTGAGTAACTTTGCCAGCATCAAAATTGAGTCTTATCTTTAATGTTACAAACCGTCTCTGATCAATCCAAAATTATTATACAGGACCCAGGAGTAGCAATCTTCGTCAAGAAATGCTTGTGAAGCTCAAGGCCCTGTATACACTTGTTGAACAACTATATACTGGAACTCAGCGCACACTGGCCACGATTTCTCCATCAAATCAAGCACCCACTCTTTTTAGTGATGTCTTGAAAAAACTTTCTGTTCTGCCTGCTAGGATTGAAGAGATGAGGCGGTCATCTGCAAGAGCCGGCGCCGTTACGGCTTTAAGCCGGGCTAAGGCATGGTTACCAGAGCTAGACCCTGCCGAGGTAGCTACTGGATATCCAAGCTTGAAAGAAGATGGAACTCACTACAAAAAAAAGACACATCCATGACATTTTGGGCCGAACGAAATTTTTTCTATCATACTTATGACACTTCTATGATGATAATTGTGACAAAACCTGGTATCATCATAGATGTGGTGGGCTCCTACTTCTATGACAAAAAAACATGGCAGAAAATGGGCTTTTCGTCCTGGGCAGGCCGGAGACGCAGCTGCCTGACATTCTTTGGGCCGTCCATGACGGAAAAAACCGTGGTAGAAGCGAGGGCGAGGAAAATTTCGGGGAGTTCCCCGTTACGGTGGGTGGTCGGGGGCCGAGCGATGTGTGTTTCTCTTGTACACGGACGCGCGTGTGTGCGAGGCGCTGGGATCTAACTGAACCCGAGCAAGGTGTTGGGCTCTAACTGAACCCGAGAGATTGCACTGCAGGCTACGCGTTACTGAACCCAACCAATCGATCGATGGCTGTTAACTGAACCCGATCGAGCGATTCCTTCGCTACTGCTGCTAACTGAAGCCGATCGATGCTGCCTCTGGATGAACAGTGAGTGTTGCTGGGGGGGGGGGGGGTTTGGATGAACAGGTCCCGGTGGGGGTGGATGAACAGGACCCCGTTTCGACCATAGCGCTCCAACACAAGTCCGTTTCCTCCGTTTTGCGGTACGCCACACCCCTCCCGATCAACATGACCCCCGTTTCGACTTTAGGAGGTACATTTCCTCCGTTTTGCAGTACGCCAGATCCCTCTCGATGAACAGGATACTGTTTCAAACATGGCCGGTCGAGCACAAGGCTGTTTCCTCCGTTCTGCGATATGCCAGGCCTCGTTTCCATCGGCTGTTCCATCCATGCCCTCCCGATGAACACGATGACGCATTCCGTTCTGACCCAGCCGGTTGGCTCCCTATGAACATGATGACGACGCTGTTTCTCCGTTCCAACCCAGCCATGTACACGAGCCCTGGCCGTACATATGCACGAGTAGGCGTTCGAGACCCCGCTTGTATGTATGTATGTGGCCGTATTTTCTTTCTTGCACACTAGCCGTTGTACGAACGTGTACATGCTACATGCGCGCCTCTAATATGACACGTGCGCCTCCAGGTGGGTCCCGACTGTCAGGCACTTCCTTGCGTGTGAAGATGTAGTTGATGGGCCCCAGCAGTCAGGGGAGTGAATCGTTTCTTTTTTCCTGGACGCACTTCCTTGCATGCGAAGATGTAGCTGGTGGGTCCCAATAGTCAGGGGGAAACGTTTTTTGCAAAATACGGTGGCCCGTCCGGTGGGTCCCTGCTGTCAAGTGGAGGAATAATTATTTTGCACATAATAAGGAGGCACTTCCTTGCTGCGGCCGTGGACCCAGCCGTCAGCCTCTCCACGTACAGTCCACGTCCGATGGAAGCCGTTCCTTGACCACGCTCACCACGCCGCGCCAAGAGCACCTGGGCGGTGGACGACGGCGAGGCCTAGGAAGGGAACGACGCGGAGCCGGGGAAGATGCGGCACTGGATGCCCACGCGTAGAGGAGTATGAGGGTTCACTGTTTCGCTGCGGTGTGAGTCTACCATCGCCGCAGAATAACAGGGGTGTTGGTGAGTAGAGGGATGGCCTGGCCAGCGGTGAGAGTAGTAGGGGCGGTGAGGTCTCCGCCGCATTGCAGCCGACAACGGGAGGCAGGAGCATGAGGCACGACCGGCGTTGGTTTGGGCGGCTGGAGCAAGAAGACCAGAGGTTGAAGAAGCACTAGGGCCGTTGGATGGACATCGTACGGTCACTGGAGCTAGAATCGTGCATATCGACTAAGTTGACAAAGCCCTCCGTCCCCGTCAACTTAGTAGGCCCACAAGTCAGCCTGCCACTATACTGGGTCCCAACTAGCAGGGGGAGTATTCATTTTTTTTGTGCGTAATAAGGAGGCACTTCCTTGCGTGCGAAGATATAGCTGGTGGGTCCGAGCTGTCAGCAGCGGTAATGTTTATTTCGTGAAAAAAAGGCCCTTTCGGTGGGTCTCAGATGTCAGGTGGAGGAATCATTATTTTGCGTGTAGTAAGGAGGCATTTCCTTGCGTGCGGCCGTGGACCCAGCTGTCAGCCTCTCCATGTACAGTCCACTTTAGATGCATGTCGGTCGTTGACCACGTTGACCAGGCCGCGCCGAGAGCACCAGGGCGGTGGACGACGGCGAGGCCTAGGAAGGGAACGACACTAGCCGGAGAAGACTTCGGCAGCTTGTTTCCCATGCGGAGGGGAGTAAGACCGTATGAGGGTTTACTGGTTCCTCTGCCGTCATTTGGAGAATAACAACAGTGTGGGTGAGTAGAGGGATGGCTAGGCCAGCGATAGGAGTACGGTGGGCGGTGAGGCTCTGCACGGCAGACCCCAGCCACGGGAGGAGGGAGCGAGCAGTCCCGCAGCTTGCTTGTTTGAGCGGCCGAACAGAAGGGCAGAGATTGAAGAAGACGACGGCCGTTGGATGGACATCCAACGATCCTTTGCCTGTCGTCAACCTTATTTTAGGAAAGCCTCGAATGTGTGGAAAACATCATACAACCCATCTGCCATTATTTCTAATAATTTACAACCCATTTGCTAATTCTTAAGGTTTTTTTGGAGCCCATATTCTTTTTGTTAGCATTACAGCCCGTATTGTGGCCACGGTTAAAAAATTATATGAAATTTTGCATATTTCGGTGTGGTCCGAACTGCTTTTAATCCCGAAATTTCGAGTCACATTCAAACTGATTTTAAAAATAAACGTATATCAATATAAAATCCAACAAATTGTCCAGACATAAAAATCAATGCAATTTAAAATATCAAAATGAAAAAAAGAAATTTGAAGCTAATTGCTGGTTTGATGTGTTTTAAAAATGTACAACCCATTTCTCATTACTGATAGGCCATTTTCTCGGCCAGCCAAATGAAGCTCTCCTCGTCTTGAAAGATTTGCAGCCCAACAGGCCTCACAGAGCGACTTACTTGGCAAATCACAAAAAAATTGGGCTGTAGCCGTGGACCGAGCTGCGTCCGTGGACCCAGCTGTTAGCCTCTCCACGTACAGTACTCTTCCGATGGAAGTCGATCATTGACCACATTGACCACGCCGCGCCGAGAGCACCAAGGCGGTGGACGACGGCGAGGCCTAGGAAGGGGACGACGGGGAGCCGGGGAAGACACGGCAGTGGATGCCCACGCGGAGAGGAGTACGAGGGTTCACTTGTTCGACTGTGGTGTGAGGCTGTCGTCGCCGCATAATAACAGGGGGTGTGGGTGAGTGGAGGGATGGCCTGGCCAGCGGTGGTAGTAGTATGGGGGCAGTGAGGCCTCCACGGCAAAGACCGCCACGGGAGGCGAGCAAAGCGGCACGACAGCGCCGCTTTGGGCGGCCGGAGCAAGAAGACCAGAGGTTGAAGAAGCACTATGGCCGTTGGATGGACATCGTCTGACGGTAATCGGAGCTAGAATCGTTCATATTCACTAAGTTGACAAAGCCCTCCGTCCCGTCAACTTAGTAGGCCCTAAGTCAGCCACCCACTATGGTGGGTCCCACCCTAGCGAGGGGTATTCATTTTTTGTGCGTCATAAGGAGGCACTTCCTTGCGTGCGAAGATATAGCTGGTGGTTCCGACACATCGTGAGGGGCGTTTTCTTTTCGCGAAATACAGAAGCCCTTCCCGTGGGTCCTAGCTGTCAGGTGGAGGAATCATTATTTTGCACGTAATAAGGAGGCATTTCCTTGCGTGCGTCCATGGACCCAGCTTTCAGCCTCTCCACGTACAATCCACTTCCGATGGATATCGTTCATTGACCATGTTGACCAGGCCGCGCCGAGAGCACCAGGGCGGTGGACGACGGCGAGGCCTAGGAAGGGAACGACACGGAGCCAGGGAAGACTCGGCAGTTGTTTCCCACGCGGAGGAGTACGAGGGTTTACTGGTTCGTCTGCCATCCCCGGAGAATAACATCAGGTGTGGGTGAGTAGAGGGATGGCTAGGCCATCGATGGGAGTACGATGGGATGGTGAGGCCTGCGCGGCAGCATAGCCGGCCGCGGGAGGAGGGAGCAGGCAGTCCCGCCGGCGCTTGTTTGAGCGGCTGGAGCAGGAAGAGCAGAGATTGAAGAAGCACGACAGTCGTTGGATGGACATCCAACAGTCACTGCTCTCGTGTGCATTATTTCTAATAATGTACAGCCCATTTGCTAATTCTTAAGAATTTTTTTGGAGCCCATCTTCTTTTTGTTAGCATTACACCCCATATTGTGGCCACGGTTAAAAAGTATACGAAATTTTGCATATTTTGGTGCGGTCAACTATTTTTAATCCCAAAATATCGATTCACATTCCAACTATTTTGAAAAATAATTTATATAAATATAAAATCCAAATAATTGTCCACACATAAAACTCAATGGAATTTAAAATCTTGTAATGAAAAAAATCGAAACTAATTCCCGGTTTGATGTGTTTTAAAAATGTACAGCCCATTTCTGGGAAACCGAATGAAACTCTCCTCGTCTTGAAAGATTTGCAGCCCAACAGGGCTGATAAAGCAAGTAGGCCTTGTTTGGGTATTTATTTAAAAAAATAGAAATGGGCTAGCCACTTTGAGCAAGAAAAAAACACTACTGGGCTCATGATGTGGTAAACATAAATAAAACCCTGGCTAGACGGGCCACAGCCCCCGCACAGCCCCGTTGTTTCCCTGATCCGTCGCTAAAACTAGTATAAATAACAACTGCTTGTTCCTCAAAAAAAACTACGCGACCTGCTGGGTCCCTGTGTCAGCCGCTCGTAGTGTAATTCTCTCATTTATTGACTACGTTGACAATGGCGTGAGCCCAGTGTCCAACCATTAGGAGGAACCATATTTTTGGGCTTGTAATATAGAGGCACTTGGTTGCGTACTACCATGACGCTGGTGGGTCCCTACTGTCATCCTCTCCACGTACAGTCATCCCCTTGTTCCTCTCGGTTGTTGACGACGTTGACAATGCAAGAGGGTGGCGCACCGCGCACGGCGAGCGAACCAAGGCCGCAAGGCGGAGGATGACGGCGAGGCCTCGGACGGAATGAACATGAGCCGTGGAAGATGCGCCGGTCCGGTCGCAGGCGGAGGGGAGTATGAGGGTTGACTGGTTCGGGTGCGGGTGCATGTTGGGGCTGACATTGCCGGAGAATAACATGACGTGTGGGGGAATAGAGGGAGGGACTGGCCAACGTTGGAGGGTACGTACGGTAGGGCGGCGGAGGCGCAGCCATCCATGGGAGGCGGGAGCAGGCGGAGCTGACGGGGTGGTTTGGTTTGGGTGGCTGGAGGAAGAAGAAGACAAGAGATAGAAGATACATGACATATGTTGGATGTCAATCCAACGGCTGGTAGGCAAAATTGTTTGTTGACTGGCTAGTAAGTCGACACCACCTTGGATAGGCTATTTCCTCGCGGGTCCCAAATGTCAAAATCCAAATCTGTCACGGTCATGCAGCCTTTCCTATGAAAATTTATAGCCCATTTGATGTGCTAGTTCGAAATAAGTTTCTGGGTGCTGGTGGGGCTAATCACTTGGCTTCTATAATGCACAAGTGAGCTCAAGCAGCGAGAGTGATGTTATTTCCCTTGGTTGGTATTTGTTAGTTGTTACAATATTTCACTTTAAATTAAACGACTGGCAAGCCATTTGCCTTGCTTCAAAGAAAATATGACAGTCACAACCGAGTTGAAAAGGGCAAGAACATCTAACTCCAGCTTACAAACTGTACAAAAGCACGAGGGTTAATTGTTCATCGTGTTTACAAAAAACCAGGTTGAAAAGGGTAACAACATCTAACTCCAAAGACTGTTTTTGGCATCCACAGTCAAATGGATCGGTCAGGTCCATAGAATGAACATCTGGGTCGTAAAATTTCTTTGGATTATGACCACAGTATGTTGTAAATAGAAGCCCGACATGTTCAGAAGCTCTTTTGCCCACCTCAAACTCCTTTTTTTTGCTCTTCCACATACCAATCCGTCAAAACCATGTTGCTGATAAACTTAAGCCTGATGGACAATAGTAACCTCGCATTCAGCAGGAAGAATGTGACAAATCTAGTGTTTGCACGGTTGGCTACATATTGTTCTAGCGTTATTGTCTTCAATCGAATCTCATGAGAAGTGAGACAATCCCGATGCTTACGAATCCACCGATTGGTTATAACTTTCTTACCCCGTCCTGTTGCCTAAATAGACATGAAGATTGCAAATAGTTAAGGTCCAAAAAAAGAGTGTCGAAAGAGCAACAGCTAAATGGTTAATCCTAGTACACTATATGCGGGCTTCCAATGTGCGTGAAATTATCACCTTTATATACAACTTCTCTAGACATGGAAAGCACTGCAGCAAGCCAATAATCTTGTTCGGATCAAAACTATTCATTTGGATATATAAGATCTTGACAGAATCCAGCACCATTGATAGGCCATCCATGGAGAAACTCTTCATTGAGCATAGAACATAATATTAGTACAAAATGTGTACTCCAAGATGACATATAACTTATGCAAATAAATTTAATATGCAGCTTATGGTTACAAGTGTAGATGATAATATAAAGTACCTGAAGAACTGTGGAGCCAAACACCATATTGAAATGAGCACAGAGATCATGTATTACACCCAAGGTCTCCAGTTTAGGCGCAGAGAAGACGGTTATTTGCAACGGTGAATAACTAGAATCAAGGATCAACCTTTGAGGTGAAGGGGCATCTTGGATGATGAGCTGCCTTCCGTCAAAAGAAATTTCAATTCTTACAAGGTTAGGCGACTTTATTTGGAGACAACTGATTCTAACTGTGAAAACAAGCACCAAGCACTCCAGGGCAGGGCAACTGGAGTGGATGATGCTGTGCAATGAGGCCGTCGATATACGAACCCGCACAAGTGAAAGTTTCTTGAGAAATGGGAGTCAAAATTTTAGTACCATATTGTCTGGTACGTCGCACAACGCAAAGGTGGCGGTGTGGAGAGAGGAGGAAAACCGCGAGATGGACATCGGTGCTGAGGGCACAGGTAGATGGCGTTCGATATCTGGTAGGTGATTTCCAGGGGAATAGTAGAACTCAAGCAGCTGTAGTTCTATGAATTCAGGGGATTTTAGCCAGGCGTCCACCATGCAGGGCATGGTATGCTTGCTCAGGTAGCATGACGGGATGCAGAGGCTTTGAACGGAGCCCTGGTGGGAGGAGATGATGGCTCTGGGGATTTCAAAATCATTGAAGAGAGATAGGCGGCGACAAATGAGATTAAGGGGCACGGCACGCCATAGAGGGCGCCACCGAATTGAGAGGACTTGGATGCGGCAGCAATCCTTGGTGGGGAGAAGCGAGATGATCCCCCCAAGGACGGCGTTCGGGAGATCTCTGATGCGGTCCACCCGAGATTCTACGGGTTCCTGGGATTCGGTGGGTGCGGGATCTACAACAAGCGTCGCCGCTGGCAGGAGCCTCATCTTCTTGGCGCTGGGGTCAGCCGACTCCATTTTCCTCGAGGGCGTCGCGTCGTGCTCACGGATTTGAGCAGAGTGACGAATGACGAGCCTAGTTGTAGTGCGAGTGAAGAAGAAGGAGAGCTGGGGTTTTTCTATAGTAGTGGGGAAGAAGGGGAGCTGGGGTTTTCTGTAGGAGTGAGGTGAGGAATTTGGGGGTACGAGTGGAGCGAGCTGACGTGAGGTGGGTGTCGGTGTCAAAACCGGCGGATCTCGGGTAGGGGGTCCCGAACTGTGCGTCTAAGGTGGATGGTAAGAGGAGACGGGGGACACGATGTTTACCCAGGTTCAGACCCTCTCGATGGAGGTAATATCCTACTTCCTGCTTGATTGATCTTGATGATATGAGTATTACAAGAGTTGATCTACCACAAGATCGTAGAGGCTAAACCCTAGAAGCTAGCCTATGGTATGATTGTTGTTGTCCTTCGGACTAAACCCTCCGGTTTATATAGACACGGAGGGGGCTAGGGTTACACAGAGTCGGTTACAAGGGAGGAGATCTACATATCCGTATTGCCAAGCTTGCCATCCACGCCAAGGAGAGTCCCATCCGGACACGGGACGAAGTCTTCAATCTTGTATCTTCATAGTCCAACAGTCCGGCCAAAGGATATAGTCCGGCTGTCCGAGGACCCCCTAATCCAGGACTCCCTCAGTAGCCCCTGAACCAGGCTTCAATGAAGATGAGTCCGGCGCGCAGATCGTCTTTGGCATTGCAAGGCGGGTTCCGCCCCCGAATACTCCATAGAAGATTTTGAACACAAAGATAGTGTCCGGCTCTGCAAAACAAATTCCACATACCACCGTAGAGAGAATAATATTTCCACAAATCTAATCTGCTGACGCATTTTGTAGCATGACATCATACCACGGCCCGGTCATTATTCGAACCGTTTTTCTCAACCAGCCACTGCACATATCGCGAGGCGGTTTCCTTGGCACGTCTTGTCGAAGCAGAGATCGTGTTCCCTCATCACGGGATTCTCATCAATACGGGTGTGGGTAACCCAACCACGCCATCAATTACGGTGCTTGGGGAATAAGCAATTTTACCAGGTAAGTGGGGAGGCTCATCGCCTCTTCCGCCCTTATAAAGGGACAAGGATTCACCCTTTTTACCCATGCCTTCTTCTTCCTTGCTCATCCATTCTTGCGCACTCGAGCTCCAGCGCCCAAGTTCGCGTTTTTCTCCTCAAACCACTCCAAGCATGTCCGGAGTGGGAGGCAAGTGGATGGTCTCCTCCGTTATGGAGGAGAAAATCACAAAGCTATGGGGAGCCGGATATCTAGCCACGGATATCGCACACCGGCTGCCAGATGCGGGGCAGATCATTCCTACGCCAGAGCCACATGAGAGGGTGGTTTTCCTTACCCAATTCGTCCGCGGACTGGGATTTACCCTCCACCCGTTTGTCCGCGGGCTCATGTTCTACTATAGGCTGGATTTTCACGATCTGGCCCCAAATTTCATCCTCAACATCTCGGCATTTATCGTCGTGTGCGAGGCCTTCCTCAGCATCAGTCCCCACTTCGGCCTGTGGCTGAAGACCTTCAATGTTAAACCGAAGGTGGTGGTCGGCCAGCAAGCGGAGTGCAGAGGTGCCATGGTGGGCAAAATGCCTAACGTCACCTGGCTCGAAGGCTCCTATGTGGAGACCATAAAGGGGTGGCAATCGGGGTGGTTCTACATCACCGAGCCGCGCAACACCAACTGGGTGGCGGCCGCCGAATTCCGATCCGGAAACCCCACGCGGCTCACCTCCTGGAAAGAGAAGGGTCTGTCCTGGGGTCCATCGGTGGAGTTGACCGGACTCCAGAAATGCATCAAAAACATGATGAGCAAGAAAATCAAGCTTGTCAACGTGGTCCAGGTCATGCTCTTCCGCCGGATCCTCCCGTGTCAACGACGGGCATTCAATTTGTGGGAGTTCGACCCGGCCGAGCACCAGATGCTGCAAGAGCTTTTCGACACGATGCACAAGGACGTCTGGAAGGTGTTGTTCAAGGGCGCCGAGGTACCTCCTCCCCTTACCGAGGACCGCGGACTCAGCGCAAAACGCCCCGCCTATCCGGTAAGTTTTCCATATCTCATAGGATGTTTATTTTCCCTAGTTTAATCATGTGCGGGATCTAAGCCTCCATGCCATTTAACAGGACTGGATAGAGACAGCGGAGCAGATCGATTGCCCAGGCCCCCTACCTGAAGATCCTGCAGATGCTCTCCTAATGGAGATGCTGGTTCCGGCGCCTTACGAGGTGCCGGTGAAGAAGTCCAAGAAGAAGGCCACGGGGACCCGAAAGGGTCTCCGGCGCAAGGTTATATCGGACTGATTGTCCGAAAACTCCGAGGCGCACTCCTCCCACGAAAACAAGGAGGAGGAAGAGGAAAATTCTCCTCCCCAGCCGGGGGATACAAGAAAAGGAAGGCCGCCCCAACCGGGGAGGCCGAAGGGTGCAAGAAGGGAAGGACCCTCCTTCTGGACTGCTCCACGACGGCCGCCTACAGCGACGACGAGTGGTTGCCCAGGGACAAGCCCCTGGCGAAGTCGTAAGTATCTGGATACCATAGTAATTCATGGTATGTTTTATTGCACTGCTTCTCATCATGCCGAACATGATTATGCAGTCCGTCCCGAGCCCATATCGAAGTATCTTCGTCGGATGGTTCTTTGCACCAGTCGGATATGAATAGCGATTCACTTCCGACCGCCTCCACCCCTCGCCCTACGGACAACGTCGAGGTGTTGTCTCAAAGGGCACCAAGCCGAGGGGAGGTAGTCCTGGAGGCGCCTCAAGGCGACGTTCTGGACCCTGGGCGCAAGGGGAGCAAGACTCCCATGGGCTCCGAATTTGGCCCCCAGCCGAACACTGTGCCGGGACCTCCAGTGGTTCTGGACTCTGTCAGGCGACCCCCCGTGAAGAGGGGCAAGCCGCCTGTGCCGGTGGCCTCTGTCCATCCAGAGGCATCGGACAACTTGCTGGAAGCGCTTCGCGGAGCTTCTATCGACGAAGAACACCACACTATCATGAGTGCGGTGGTCAAGAAGGTTCAGTCCGCCAAGAGCGGTCTGACTAAAGCCAGTGCCAGCCTCCTAACAGGCTTTGAGGTAAGTAACCAGATTATAAGAGAATGTTACCGCATAGACACTAGCCCCTGATGCTCTGTTTGGCGTTTGCGAAGAAAGGCCGAATAGAGGATCACGTAATAACCGCAGGAGTCTAATCGAAATATGTCTATGTGCTTATGTAGGCTTCACTGCTAGCCGATGCTGCACGTACTGCGGAGGTCGCAGCGCTGAAGCGGGACCTTGAGCGGTCCAAGGAAGAGCTCGTCCTTACCAAAAGGCAGCTCAAAGAAAACAAAGGTAAGTTATACCCCGTCTGTATGTTGATAAGAAAAAACAAGGGTGGTTGCTTAGATCATGGGATCGTCATGAATTTTTCCAGGGCCACGACCGAAGTGGCGACCCTGAAGAAGGCGCTGTCGGAGGCTGAGGACAAGGCGGCCAAGGAGCGCATGGAGCGGGAAAAACAAGAGGCCCGGGTGGGCGAGGTGCAGCAAGAGCTCCAGTCTCTCGTCAAAAAACACGATGCCTTGGAGCTTGACTCTAAAACGCGAGAGTCCGAGCTTGCGAAGGCCCTCAAAAGCGCACAACATGCCAAGGCCGAAACCCAAAAGGCCCTCCAGGAAATTGAGGCGGTTAAGAAGATAGCGACGGGTAAGGCATTCAGTATGCAAAGCAAGCATGTGAAAGAAAATTTCCTTTTACTTACCCGAATTCGGAGCTCTCTAGGAGCGTTCGCAGATCTACCCCGCAGTGTGTCAGATGCCGCGGAGTTCTATCAGGCCGAGGAGGGGAGCTTGACAGAGAAGTTGTTCTGGTCTCAGTATACTGGGACCTAACACCCTATGCCCTTGAGCGACCAGCTGAAGCAACTGGTCGAGCTCCACAAGGCGGCCGAACAGGCCATGAAGGGTCTTATAGTCCGGATGTGGCCTGGAGATCCCCTGCCTGATAGCTACTTCGGCCTGGTGAGGCAGCTTGTGAATGCATGCCCACGACTTGATGCCATAAAGCGGTCTGTCTACATCGAGGGTGCGTGCAGGGCTTTTGCCCGAGCAAAGGTCCACTGGGCGAAGCTGGACACCGAGAAGCTGGTGAAGGAGGGGCCGCCGGAAGGCAAGGAGCATCGCCACCCCGAAATGTATTATAATAGTGTCCAGAAGGGTTCTCGCCTTTTGGCGGAGGAATGTACTAAGGATGTAATATTCGAATGAATGTACTCATGCGATCCTGTAATATGAAACGAGTTCATTTGCGCTATGCAACGCTTTTGAATTTAAAATATTACCTTCTGTGCGGCCGTTTATAAAATCTGAGAGTTGGCGATCGTAAACTGCCGCCATGTAACTAATCTTGGGGTGTTCGGGATAAACCTGAGCACTCTTTATCCCAATTTTGGGTCCTTCGAGGGAGGTGTTCAGCACAACGAACCAGGCAATCGGACTATAAGGCTTTATCACTCTCACTTAGCCATAGAAGTCTACAATTTTAAATTTTGGCGAAGCCCCTAGTATTCGAAAGGCCGATTTTGGGGCGCTATATACGCCTAAGTCGAGCAAGGCCGGATCCTCGCCCAAAGCGGAAAAAGTCTTTAAGGACTTGAGACCTCTCGAACAGCGACCAGCTCTCGCCTTATCATGATAGTCAGTTTTCGGCTTTCTCTACTGAGGTGCTCGTCCGGAAGAACCGGCACACAATTGCAGTAGTTCTCCCAGCGCTACCTTAGACGATATTGTGGAACGTAGGGTACCAAAACATGGGAGCCGGGCAAACCCAACTATTGACCCAAGAAATGATTCAGAGCTGATGCATATAATGCTATAAGTTTGGGGTGCTGCACTGTCGAAAGTGTTCGGACTTCTCACGCCGTATTATGGGGTATCTTGAAGCCCACAGCGTCTTGGTAAATACCAGAATGTACGGGTGCAAATTGCCGTAAATAAACATACAAGAAAAAAGAAGGGTAATGCAATAATAGACGAATGCTATGCATTGTTATTTAAATAATGCGTCGAAGCATACTGATACAAGTAGTGCAATAAGCAAAAAAAATAGGACAATTTGACATGTACTATCCAAGGCCAAGCTGCGTATGGGTATTAAAAACGGGTACTTCAATTGTTATCAGAGACCACCTGGGGAATCCCTTGTACGTCTTAGCTTCTTGCCTCCTTGGTTGTTCCTTCCCGTAATGTGTCCAGCAATCATACTGCCGGAAAGGGCTTCTAGAGAGTAAGGTCCTGAAAGAGAGAAAATGATAAAGGTATACAGCCCCTGGGGCGGTTGAGCCACATTGTGGGACGTGCCCTGGTCGTTCCCCCGCCTATGCCCATGGTATTTTCAGTGCGTAATTATATACGCGCGGCATGGATTTCGTCGCTTATTTGGGACTAGGGCCAGGGGCGAATTGCTAAGCGAGCTCTGAGCGTGCGGCGATCCTCACAGGTGTTACTCCGGACTCACTTGACGGTATCCGGGGCTTTATCGCCCGAATTGGCGGTTTGCCTTAAAAGGTTGTTTTGTGCCTCGGTGCGAGGGGTCGGTGTGTTCCTCCGTCTTGAGTGAGCGTTCTGTGTTTCCATTGACTGTTATAACCCCACGAGGTCCTGGCATTTTGAGCTTGAGGTATGCATAATGCGGCATCGCATTGAATCGGCAAATGCGGATCGCCAGCAAAGGCGTGATGGCCATGCGGAACTTGACGATATCAAATATTAAATCCTCACTTCGTAAGTTGTCCGTATATCCGAAGACCACTTCCATTGTGATTGAGCCCGTGCAATGGGCCTCTACACCTGGGATGACACCTTTAAAGGTGGTTTTAGTGGGTTTGATCCTCGAGGGGTCTATACCCATTTTGCGCACTGTATCCTGATAGAGCAGGTTTAGGCTGCTGCCGCCGTACATTAGGACTCGGGTGAGGTGAAATCCGTCGATGATGGGGTCGAGGACCAATGCGGTAGATCCGCCATGATGGATACTAGTGGGGTGGTCCCTGCGATCGAAGGTGATCGGACAAGAGGGCCATGGGTTGAACTTTGGGGCGACTGGCTCCATTGCATAGGCGTCCCTTAGTGCACGCTTCCGCTCCTTCTTGGGAATGTGAGTTGCGTATATCATGTTCACCGTTTTCACTTGTGGGGGGAACTTCTTCTGTTCTTCCGTGTTCGGCGGCCGGGGCTCCTCCTCGTCGTCGCTATGTAGCCCCTTGTCCTTGTTTTCGGTGTTCAATTTGCCGGCCTGCTTGAACACCCAGCATTCTCTGTTGGTGTGATTGGCTGGCTTGTCGGGGGTGGCGTGAATTTGACACGAGCGATCAAGTATGCGGTTCAAACTGGACAGGCCCGAAGTACTTCTTTTGAATGGCTTTTTCTGCTGACCGGATTTAGAGCCACTAAATCCGGCATTAACAGTCGTATCTTCGGCGGTATCACCATTGTTGCGGCGCTTGTGTCTATTACGACGTGGTCTGCCGTTAGTATCTTTGGTATCTGAATTGCCAGGATTCCTTGATGTGTTGTTGCTGCGAGCCAGCCAGCTATCCTCGCCCGCGCAAAAGCGGGTCATTAGCGTCGTGAGGGCTGCGATAGATTTCGGCTTCTCCTGGCCGAGGTGCCAGGCGAGCCACTCGTCACGGATGTTATGCTTAAATGCCGCTAAGGCCTCTGCATCTGGACAGTTGACAATTTTGTTTTTCTTAGTTAGGAACCGTGTCCAGAATTGCCTGGCCGATTCCCCTGGCTGCTGAGTTATATGGGTCAAGTCATCAGCATCCGGTGGTCGCACATAAGTGCCCTGGAAGTTGTCAAGGAATGCATCTTCCAAATCCTCCCAACTGCCAATTGAGTCTGCTGGCAAGCTATTCAGCCAATGCCGAGCTGGTCCTTTGAGTTTTAGTGGGAGGTACTTGATGGCATGTAGATCATCACCACGAGCCATGTGGATGTGGAGGAGGAAATCCTCGATCCAGACCGCGGGATCTATTGTACCATCATATGATTCAATATTTACGGGTTTAAAAGCCTCTGGGAATTCGTGATCCATTACTTCATCAGTGAAGCATAGGGGGTGTGCAGCGCCTCTGTGCCGGGCTATATCATGATGCAGTTCATATGAGTCTTGTCTGCTGTATTCGGCCCGGCCGGATTTGCTTTTAGTGTATCCGGCGTGATGGTCATCTTCTCGCGTTGGTGCGCGCCCCCGTGATGCGTAGATCGATCTTGCATGTTTTTCCTTGTTTTCCAATACGTCTTGCAGGTCCCGCGTGTTGCCCCAGGCCTTGGTGTTTTTGTTTGAGTGGCGGCGGGGTGCAGGCTGGACTTCAGGCTGAAATGCCTCTTTGTCTCAGCCACGAGGTGGCCGATCAGCCGCATCATACGCTGGTGATGTAGGTTTCAATGCTTCCTCCTCGAGTTGAGGTAGCAACCTGCGCTTTGGGTAACTCTTGGTTGGGCGCTCGAGTTCGTATTCGTCGGCTGCCAGGACTTCGGTCCATCTATCCGCTAGCAGATCTTGATCAACTCGAAGCTGTTGTTGCCTTTTCTTTAGGCTGTTTGCTGTGGCTATAAGCCGGTGCTTGAAGCGCTCCTGCTCGACGGGATCATCAGGCACGACAAATTCTTCGTCGTCGAGGCTCACTTCGTCTTCGGAGAGAGGCATGTAACTGTCATCCTCCGATTCTCCGTTTGCTGCTTGTTCCTTAAGGCTAGCTTGTTCAGCCTCTCGCTCGAGGTCTGGCTGGAGGGGATTATCGTCGTCTTCGGCACTATCCGGAGCATTATTGTCTCTTGTGCCGATATTGCTGCCTTCGCTATGGCGAGACTTAGAGCGGCGCCGCTGACGTCGGTGCTTGGGTTGCTTCTTGGAGGGATTATCCTCTGTTGTCTTATCGCCATCCCCTTCTTTGGGGGTGTCCACCATGTATATGTCATATGATGAGGCGGCAGTCCGGTATACATGGCGGTGGTTCGTGTTTGTCTCCTGCATCGTCGTCCATACCGTCGATGTCTTCGGAGCCAAAGTCGAGCATGTCGGTTAAATCGTCGACAGTGGTTACTTAGTGGGTGGTGGGTGGGGCGCGAATTTCTTCATCGTCCGCATCCCATTCTAGCCGGACATAGTTCGGCCAAGGGTGTCCCGACAGGGAGAGAGACTTCAGCGAATTTAGTACATCGCCAAAAGGCGAGTGCTGAAAGATATCCGCGGAGGTAAACTCCATGATCGGTGCCCGAACGGATTTGATGGGCACAGACACAAGCGGCTCGGAGTCCGTGGCCGGGGACGAATCCAACGGTTCGGCAACACGGGTCTCGTAGGAGGTGAAGTCGATTATTGGCGCTTATCGCCACCGAGTGTCTTGACCTCCGTGGCGGGGTCTATCCACCCGTCCTCCGATGGCGCAATTTGATCCAGATTAAGGGCCGGAGTAGTTGCAGGTGTGATCTCCCGAACACTATCTGACGGCGGAGTTAAGTCATGCATGTCGTGATTGTGCGGCGCACCTGACATGGGTTCGAATCCGTCGAAGATCAAGTCTCCGCGAATTTCGGCAGTATAGTTCAAGTTTCCGAACCTGACCTCATGGCCAGGGGCGTAGCTCTCGATCTGCTTCAGATGACCAAGCGAGTTGGCCCGCAGTATGAAGCCGCCGAATACGAAGATTTGTTCAGGGAGGAAAACCTCACCCTGGATCGCATCATTGCCGATGATCGAAGGAGTCATCAAGCCTTGCGGTGGCGGCATAGTGGAACTCTCAATGAAAGCACCAATGTCGGTGTCAAAACCGGCAGATCTCGGGTAGGGGGTCCCGGACTGTGCGTCTAAGGCGGATGGTAACAAGAGAGGGGGACACGATGTATACCCAGGTTCGGGCCCTCTCGATGGAGGTAATACCCTACTTCCTGCTTGATAGATCTTGATGATATGACTATTACAAGAGTTGATCTACCACGAGATCGTAGAGGCTAAACCCTAGAAGCTAGCCTATGCTATGATTGTTGTTGTCCTTCGGACTAAACCCTCCGGTTTATATAGACACCGGAGGGGGCTAGGGTTACACAGATTCGGCTACAAGGGAGGAGATCTACATATCCGTATTGCCAAGCTTGCCTTCCACGCAAGGAGAGTCCCATCCGGACACGGGACGGAGTCTTCAATCTTGTATCTTCATAGTCCGACAGGCCGGCCAAAGGATATAGTCCGGCTGTCCGAGGACCCCCTAATCCAGGACTCCCTCAGTGGGTGGGAGTGGGGAGGAAGAAGAACACCCAGGTTTTTTGGGGGCGGTGTGCTGGGTGTGGGTAGCGCCTCTCATTCAGTAAATATATGGACTTTTGAATTGATTTTACTATTTACTAGGGTGGATGGGCTGTTTTGTCTTGGGCCCAGAGAAACAATTACTACTAGTACAGTGGAGACACTCTACAGCTACCCAGAAAAACAATTACTACTAGTACAGTGGATACAATACCGCTTCTGGCTCCTCCTAGGTCATCGAAACGTCTCCCTCTACTGAATCCCGTTATACTTTCGTTCACCGACATGCGGGCCATGCAGCGCGCGGGCCCAAATGCCATCCACCAAATTAGAAGGCAGTATGCAGGCGGAGAGTCACCCCGGTCGTAGCGCGGCAATAACGAGCCGTCGTATCACAAAACCCCACCTCCCAGCAGTCTAAGTTTGACGGACGAAGCAACCATCATTTCACTCTTCGCTGAATCCCTTTCTCCCTCACCCTCTTCAAGAAAGGCAACACTCGCATCTGCCACTATTCTTCTCTCCCAACGAAGGGAAGGTAAGCGGATCCGTGATGTTGGTATATTTTCGTTCAGAGAAAAAAAAGAACTTTTGCAAAGCAGTAACCGATCCTCACTCTCTTTTTTGTTTCATTGTCATTGCGATTGTGTTTTCCTTTTAGTGGTCTCCTAGTATTCGTCAGTTTCATGATGGACCAAGGAGAACCAAGCAAAGATCTGCCGATATTGGAGCAGACGCGGGAGGCTGATCCCCACGAGACAGAGAGCTCCAAGAAGATGGAGGCAGCCGCCGAGCCGACCCCTGATACGCTCACAGCCACTACTGGGATGGTCAACGCCCTGTTTGAGGTTACAGCCCCCGTGGCACTTCAGGAGCAGTTTTCCCCCTTCGAGGATGGGTCCCCCCCCCCCCCCCCGCTGAGCTGCCCAAGGTGATTTTCTTCTTTGTCAATCTCGATTGTGGTTTTTCATCTAAGTATGTGGTGACGAATAATGCAAAATTTTATTAGCTTCGATGCCATGCTATACATAGTGGTTTAAATAACTTGTGTTTCTTATCTTTGGAAAGTAATTCATAATTTGTTTCTATTTCAATTAGAGCCACAGTCACAGACATAAGGATTGTGTGGTTGTACATGTCACTCGCTATGAGGCGGATGACCTGAATATATCACCTTTGGGAAAACAAAGTTTTTAGGCTGTTGGATCCTGGAAGCCATTTGCGCTTATACCAATGAAGAGTTGTATTCCAGACTCACTGTTGTCAGGCGTGTTGTCCATGGTGTACTGAAGCACAAGAAGTTCAAAGCTACTCCTTCGTTTGTGAGGCATACTGTTCTTGTCAAGCTTATGCAGAAAGATGACATGGCATGCCTCCACAAAAAAGTTTATGAGTGGCAAGGCCACAAGGTTGTCTTCATGAAGGTTCACAGGATTGAGCTGCTGCCGGACGTCCTCGATGATGTTCATGGCAAGGTTCGTTTTGTGTCCACCCCAAATTAGATCGAGGCATAAAATAGTTGCCCCAGCTAGTGTTTAATAGTAGTTTGGATTGTGTCTAATTATCTGAACCTTGCCTGTTATCGAGCCCTCTGGGGCTAGTACTCTATTTGAATTCGTCTATGGGAACTGCTGCTACTTTTGTGTGCCCGTGAATCATGTGAGAACCATCGGAATTGTTGCCGAAATAGATCCGTCTGTCGGGGAGGCTGATCTGACCTACGAACACCTATGAGACCGGCGGACCGAGCCCCTTTTGGTTCGGCGGGGGGCGGAGGTCGCACGAAGAGTGGATCGAGGTGAAGCACACGAGCGGTTTACCCAGCTTCGGAGCTCTCCGGAGAGATAACACTCCTACTGCTGCATGTCTGGATGTATTGAGCTCTTGCTCGGGAGCGCTTGAGTGCTACAGTACACACAACCTGCTAACGAGACCGAGCGTGAGTGTTCGAACCCCTTTTTACGTTGCGCATGGGCCTCCTTTTATATGCTTAAGGGGTCTCCGACAGGTGGCAACGTAGGCAAAAGGGTAAAAATGGAAATGGAGTGGTTGGTACAGCTACTTGTACAGTGTATCATACCTAACCACGGCGGGGGACAAAGGCATTAAATGCCCATCTACGCCGCCCTAACGGTGCAAACGAGGGACCGTCGGGCGCCACCGCTTGCCACGATGGCAATCTTGTCGGCGCCGCTTGCCACCTCGCATCACCGTCACAAGCCTCCGCCACGTCTTTGGAAAGGCCTCGAGGCGACACGTTGGTAGATGTCTTTGAGCACGCAGTCTGAGTGGTAGTCTGCGTGACAAGCGCCTTGATTGTTGTTGTCTTGTCGCGCCCGGAACCTTATCGCTCACCGGGCCTTCCCGGCAAGCTCCTCTTGCCGGGGCCTTGCCTCCCAAGTGCCTTGGGTGGCCTTCCCGGCAAGCTCCTCTTGCCGGGGCCTTGCCTCCCAAGTGCTTTGGGTGGCCTTCCCGGCAAGCTCCTCTTGCCGGGGTCTTGTCTCCTTGACTTGAATACTTTGTTCTTGAATGGCTCCAAAGGAACCACGGAGGACCTTGGCGGTCACCCGGCAAGCCCTGCCGCGGAGGGCTGCAACTGCGCGTGCACAAGTTCGGGATACTAGGGTACCCCTACTCTAGTACACCGACAGGAGCCCCCGGGCCTGGGCCACACACGGTGCCGAGCGCTGTTGGGCCAGGCCCAAAACAGGGCACGGGCACACGCGGCCTGGGTTGCGCCATAACTCACTCCGGACCCACCATGCCCTCCACGAACGGCACGCGTCAAATGTGGCGTCGTGGGAGAGATCGTGGGGGGTTTCTTTATTCGGAAAAGCGGAACGTCCGCCCCCTCCCTCTTTATAAGCAGGGGAAACAGGGGCAGTTCGCCCACCTTGCCGATTCTGTCCAATCTCGATAAACTTCCTGCTCCCCCTTCTTCCCAAGGCTGAATAGAGAGCGATTCGCCCCTTCATCGCCACCAGCATCACCAACGCCGTCGACCTCCCTCACCACCTCCGCCATGGCTCCGAAAGCCGACAAAGGGAAGGCTGTGAAGTCGGCCGAGGCGCAGCGGCTCGCGGCGCTGCGGAAGGAGCAGGCCATCTTCCCCCCTCAGCTCGCCGTGAAGGATTTGAGGGAGTACTACTACCTCTTCTGGTCGACGGAGACACGAGCGTATCCGCGCACGAAGGTACTTCCAGCCGCTGCTTCGGAACTAGCTCCGAACGGATATCCCTTCTTCGCGCTCTTCTTCTACTGCGGGCTCTGCTCGCCTTTCTCTGAATTTTTCTGTGACATCATGAACACCTACGGGTTCCGCCTCCTTGATTTCACCCCCAATGCTGTTCTGACCATGGCAGTTTTCGCACATCTTTGCGAAAACTTTGTCGGAGTCCACCCAAACGTAGCCCTTTTCCGCCACTTCTTTATGCCTCGGGTTGAGAGAGGGGAGCCCCTTTCCGGCGGAATCGCCTGGATCTCGAGGACCGGCAAGAAGGAAGCGTGTCTGGAGGGAGAGCTCCGCAGCAAATGGGACGAGTGGAGAGCAGATCGGTGCTGGGTTGTTGAGGAGAACTGCAGCCTTTACCGCCCAAAGACCAAACCCCGATGGTCTTGGCAGCAACGATTGGAAGCGGTCGGCCCCGGAAGACGCTTAGGCTGAAGATTGCGATCACCGAATCGCCGCCTTAGGCTTGCCGGACTCATCAGTAAGCGCCGTTGGCGCAGATTTTCTTCGCCAGACGCTTCTTTGCGGAGAGGAGGAGACCCGCTGGGAGTTTCGTGAACGCCGGCAGATATCATGAGGCTGCGCCCAGGCCTCAACTTCAACTTCACCGTCTTGGAACTTGACGCGATGCTCTTGGAGCTGTTCAAGCCCGATCCTGATCATCCAGAAATGTTTAGGTTGCCAAGGGGCGTCGTTCCGCTGTGCAACAATTCCTCGCTTGACCGCATCCGTGCAATGATGCCGTTGTGCGATTCGCATGGAATGGTCCCCACTTGGCAAGAGCCTGCAGATGACGTCGTGCGGGAGTTTTTCGACAGTCTGGTAGAAGTGCCGATCCGCCCTGACGAGCAGAGGAGCCTCACCCGCGACACCACCGATGATGAGATGCAGCGACGCCACTCAGCCGGAAGAGCCGGCAGCAGCGGCGGCGGGCGAGTTCAGATTCACCGTGGAGGCGAGGTGCAGAGGCGGCAAGCCTTGTCGAGCGAAAGGAGTTTGCGGCGAGAGGAGCTTGCCGAGCCTGAAGCTGAGTCGAGCGAGCCGCCGAGGGCGCCTCCTCCCACCTTCGACAGCTTGTCATGAAGTGAGCCCCCAGCTCCACCAAGAAGGCGTCTCTGCAAGGCCGGAGATGTAGCGGGGCGGCAGACGGGCCAACAGCCGCCGCGCCGCGCGACGCGCTCCACCACGGCAAGCACCGTTGCCGCGGGAGCACCTCACGCCACTACGGCAACTGGAGCGGAGCCCTCGCAGACCACCGCTACTATTCCCGCCAAGCGGCCAAGGGAACCCAGTCCTCCGCCTCGTCGCACTGGAGGCGGGCCAGAGTTTGATCTCTCCGCGCTCAGCTCCGACGAGGAAGAAGAAGAGTAAGATTCCTTGCTTATACTTGTAGTTCTTCAATTTGTTATTTTGTCTTGTATCTGCCTTGCTTCACTCTGAACCCATTCCTTTTCAGGACGCCGGCCCAGAGAGCGTCGAAGAGAGCCAAGGCACCGGTGATTGTCATCGAGGACGATCCTTCCGCGGCAGCAGGAGGCGCGCCCGAGACCACCTTGCCGGACGCGGCAACTCTTCCTCAAAGCAGCCCCCAGCACAGCCCCCAGAGTGAGTATATGGTTCACTTCCTGATGTTCGGTGTGCATGGGTGCTCTTTCTTTGCTGATATCTGACTGCTGATTTGTGTAGGAGCAGAGCAGCCTCATCAGGAGTACCCGGAAGCCGCTCCTGACATGTCGTCTGCTTCGACTACACCGCCAAGGGAGGATCCCCCGGCAAGGGAGCGTTCTCCGGCAAGGGGGACTTCTCCGGCAAGGGTCGGCTCTCCGGCAATGGACAGCACCAGTGATCCCCCGGTGGTTGAGACCACGACTGCAGATCCTAGCGCAGGTAATCCTCTTGCTGGAAAACTCCCCTTGTGTTCTTCTTCTGACTTTCTTTCTGAGTATTTGCTTGTTTTTTCTTCATTTTCCGGTCGTCAGATCCATCTACCACAGAGCCGATGGAGACCGAGGCCACCGGCGAGGCGGACGTGCGTGACAATACTGACGACACCGCCACCATCGAAGAAGAAGCTGGCGCTGAAGAGCCTGCCGGCGAGGAGGCCGCCAAGGCTGCTGCCGCAGAAGCCGGCGAGGGGTCCGGCGATCGCACTGACGGCCCTGAGGCCGCAGGAGCGCCAGGCGCTACGCCGACCGCCGATCCCTCCGCCACTGCTGCAGCATCAGGCTCCGAAGAGCCCCAGCCCGGCGCCTATTTGAAGGCCGGCGATGGCGTCTTCATCAAGCTCCCCTGGGCGTCGAGCTCCAGGGCTCCTCCGGTGGGGAGACTTTAACGAAGACTGCTCGCCTCCATTGGCCGACGCTGGTTGACGCGCCAAGCAGCAGCGTGGCGAGCGAGGAGGAGCATTGCTGCGGAAGCTCTTGTCGCTCTACCGCGCCCGACAAGCTAAGCTGGAATCCCGGGAAGCGCTTGTCGCGAAGGCGGGAGCGGACATTGAGAAGCGCGCGGAGGAGCTCCGGGGCCTTAACCAGGAAGCTCTCCGGTCCTTGGCAGCGGAGCGGGAACAATTCACCGAAGAGCGCAAAGCCTTCCTCCTCGAGAGGGCTGAAGCTGAGGAGCAACAGCGGCTTGCCACCGAGAAGCTATCTGCGGAAGAAGGCGAGTTGGCGCAGAGGAAGGTTAACCTCGACAGCCACGAGGAGGATCTAGCCACGCGCGAGGAGACATTTGGCGGGGCTCTCAAGGAGGCAAAGGATCTTTGCCCGCGCCGCCGAGGCCGCCAAGAAGGAGCTGGAGACGAAGGTGGCGCAGTTGGAGGCCAATCTCAAGGAGAGCGGCAAGGAGCTTGCTACACTCAAGCACGAGCGCGAGAAGGATGCCTACACTCTTGGCGAGCTGCAGGGCCGTCTCGCCGAGAGGAGCAAGGAGCTCAGCGCCGCTAAGGACTCCAATGCAGATCTTGAGTTGAAGCTAACTACTTTGACTCAGACGCTGGACGGCGCCCGAGGCAGGAGGTGGCCTTGAAGGAGAAGATCAAGGCCGACGAGGCGTTCTTTGGCGAAGTCTTCTTTGCCGCCTGAGAACACCTTTAGGGAAAAGCGTGGAGCACTTTGGACCGAGGGTCTCGTGGATGTTGCTTCTTGCCATCGACGAGGGAGGCGGAGCTGGGGATGGTGGATCTTGGATATTCTTCCGATGAGCACCTCCAACCCAGCGCCAAGCTCAGCTTGTTCTTCAAAGGCGTGGTGGCGGCCCTCCAGCGACTCGGGAAGAAGTCCCAAAGCAGCTGGCCGAGGAGTCGCGCCAAATCTGCTGGAGCTCTTCAAAAGGTGTCGATGAAGGTGGCCTTCCGCAATCCAGGCCTCAACCTCACCAACGTCCTCAAGTCCTTGCCGCCGGATGCTGATGTGGAGGCGCTCAAGACCTTTGTTGCACCCATCGTGGACAGGGTGAGCGGGATCAAGAGGGTTGAGGGCGATCGTGTAGATTAGGCCGCCCGCTTTCTCTTTTTCTTGCCGCTGCTGGCCATGTTATGAGAACAATTTATTAGAGCTGCGACAAGCTATCTTGTAATATAACTCTATTTCGGGTAGTGATTGCTATGTTATTTCCTTTACTTGATTCCTCCCTTTGTATGTTTTTGCCCTACGCTTTTAGGGAACTTGTCGGCGCAGGCACCTGGGCCGCAAGCACTGAGTACGGGCCGTCAGCAGCCTGCTGGTAGTGCCGCTCCCGACAAGTAACCTTGTCGCAACTAGTTGCAGCTCACTTAAGTTGTTGAGCAGACTCGAAACAAAGTAAGGGCGCAACCAGCTACGAGTTGGTTCCTCCGCGCACAGGTTTTCCATACAAAGCGTGATCGTTCGAGGAGAATAACTTAAAAATTTAAAACTAATTGCTCGAACTCTTAGCAACTTAGCTTTTTTTTGTTTTCTTCCCGGTAAGGCTAGACTTCCTTGAGCGACGCTTGGTCCACACCATTATCTTCTCCTTTCCCCCCGGCAATCTTGTGGGCGAGGGAACCTTCCTTTCTTTGAGAGAGAAGAAAGAAGAGAAAATAAAGATATGGAGCCTTATGGCTCGTTAGTGCTTACCGGGGTTATGTGCTGCACAAAGTGTCAGATAATGCATGCAAAATAAAAAGTAGAAAGCATGAAATTGACAAGATGTGCGAAGCACATTAGCTTTACTTATGCACAGGGTCTACGCCCGGCTTTGTACAAAGGATTACATGCAACATCGGCAAGACTTGTACAAGAGGTGGTTGCCGGAACAGGTTCCGGCAACCGCGCCTCTCTGAGTAAAACTTACGAAGATGCTCAATATTCCAGGAGTTGCTCACCGGAATGCCATCTTCGGTCTCAAGGCGGACAGCGCCAGGCCTAGTGACTCGTTTCACCCGGTAAGGGCCTTCCCACTTCGCCGCCAACTTGTTGGAATTCTTGGCGGACTGAACGCGCCGAAGAACAAGGTCGCCTTCCTCGAGACTTCTGGCATTAACTTTGCGGCTATGGTAGCGGCGCAAAGCTTGCTGGTACCGAGCAGCTCGTACAGCAGCCTGAAGACGATCCTCCTCAAGGAGCAGCGCGTCATCTTGTCGCAGCTGCTCTTGCTCAAGCTCGTCATAAGCGAGCACTCGAGGTGACCGGTATACGAGTTCCGTGGGGAGAACTGCCTCTGCTCCATAGACTAGAGTGAAAGGTGTCTGGCCAGTGGCTCGATTTGGCGTCGTCCTGATTGACCAAAGAACCACCGGCAGCTCCTCAATCCAGTTTCTTCCGCACTTGTGCAGCTTGTCGAAAGTTCTGGTCTTGAGCCTGCGCAACACTTCAGCATTTGCTCTCTCCGCTTGACCGTTACTTCTCGGATGAGCAATGCGAAGCGGCAGAACCTTGGCGCCAAGATCTTGGACGTCTTGCATGAAGGTGCGGCTCAGAATTGCGTGCCGTTGTCGGTGATGATCCTGTTAGGGATTCCGAAGCGGCAAACAATTGACTGAAGAACTTGACCGCCGATCTTTGTCACCTTCCTCATCGCTTCCACTTACGGCCACTTTGTGAACTTGTCGATTCACGACGTACAAGTACTCAAAGCCCCGACAGCTTCGGGGAAAGGGCCGAAGATGTCGAGCCCCGGACCGAAAATGGCCAGGATAAAGGGATCGTCTGGAGAGCTTGAGCTGGCTGGTGTATCTGCTTGGAATGGAACTGGCATGCTTCACACTTGGTTACTTGTGCAGTTGCATCCTGGAGGGCTGTCGGCCAAAAGAAACCTTGCCGGAACGCTTTGCCGGCAAGTGCTCTGGCGCCAATGTGGTGACCACATATGCCTCCATGTATCTCTGCCAACAGCTTTTGTCCATCTTCCCGGTGAATACACTTCAATTTCACACCGTTAAGTCTTCTTCTATACAGTGTGTTATCGACAAACTGGTACATACTTGACTGCCGGGCTACTCTTTCTGCTTCTTCTTGCTCTTCGGGAAGTTCTCCTGTCTGAAGGAAACGGACAATCTCTTTGTGCCCATCTTTGGAGCTTGCGGCTCGACAACAAGGACTAAAGGCATATCTGCTGCTGCGGGAACATCCGCTTCTCTGGCAAGAACACTGCGGCTTAGCCGGAGCTTGACGCGTTCCCGGCAAGCTTGCCGGAGCAAAACTTGTCGGGAGCGTCTGCTTCAACGAAACAAACCCTAGGGCTTGTCGGAGCAGACTGCTCCTCAGCACTGTTGGTGTTGAGCTTAGGGACCTTCTTGGCGGTGGCTTCGGGGAGCTCTGCCGGAAAGTAGTCACCAGAAATCAACTTCCTTTTCTTGCTCTGTCCAATTGATGGCGTTACAGACGGTTGAGTCAGCTTGAGCACAAAGATCCCTGGTTCCACAGGTAACTTAAGTGCGGCGCACTTCGACATGCCATCAGCAATGTCGTTCTGAGCTCTTGGAATATATTCCATCTGTAGGTCGTCAAAGTGTTCTTCTAGCTTTCTCACTTCATCAACATAAGCTTCCATCAATGGACTCTGATAATTCTTGTTCACTTGGCGGATGACAAGCTGTGAGTCACCCCTGACAATGAGCTTCTTGATCCCAAGGTCTACTGCGATCCTGAGACCGGCAAGCAAACCTTCATACTTTGCAGTATTGTTTGTTGCTTGCTCCTTGGGAAAGTGCATCTGGACTATGTACTTGAGGTGCTCTCCGGTGGGTGCAACAACTAGCACGCCCGCACCGGCGCCTTGCAGCGAGAAGGCACCATCAAAGTACATCAGCCACTCTTTACTTGCCTCCTTGACGGGAATGCTCGTTTCTGGAATTTCTTCATCTTGTGTTGGCGTCCATTCTGCTATGAACTCCGCCAATGCTCTGCTTTGTATAGTTGAAGTGCTCTCAAACTTGAGGCCAAAGCTTGACAGTTCCAGTGCCCACTCGACAATCCTGCCTGTTGCTTCTGGATTTTGCAGTATCCTTTTCAGCGGAAAACGAGTGACGACTGTGATCTCATGTGCCTGGAAGTAATGGCGCAGCTTTGTCGAGGCCACGAGGAGGCCGAAATGCAATTTCTGCACACCAGAGTACCTTGACCTAGCCCCCTGCAGAAGGGAACTGACAAAGTAAACTGGGCGCTGCACCATTCTTTTCTGCATCTTCTCATGCGTCTGCGCAGATCCATCCTTGTCGGGACCAGAGCTTGTCGGTGAAGCCCCCTGCTTGTCGCTGGATGCATCTGCCATGGTTGCTAGCTCATCATCCGCCTCCCTCTCCGCTACTAACGCATCACTAACCACTTGATTGGTTGCCGCTATATATAGCAGCAACTTCTCTTGTGGCTTAGGTGCGACAAGTGTTGGAGTGGAGGACAGGTACCTCTTCAAGTCCTACAGCGCAGCCTCCGCTTCCAGAGTCCATTTCATTGGACCTGCCTTTTTCAAAATTTTGAAAAATGGCAGGGCGCGCTCAGCAGACCTAGAGATAAACCTGCTGAGAGCAGCTACGCAACCGGCAAGTCTCCGTACATCCTTGACGCGCTTTGGTGCTTCAATCTGCTCAATGGCCTTGATCTTGTCGGGATTGGCTTCAATTCCCTATTTGAGACCACGAAGAACCCGAGAAGCTTGCGGAAGGGACTCCAAACACACACTTCTCGTGGTTGAGCTTGAGGTTGATCTTACTTGAGGTTTGCAAAGGTTTCGTCTAAATCTTGAATCAGAGTTGCCTTGTCCTTGCTTTTGACCACTATGTCATCCATGTAGGCTTCCACATTTCTGTGCATTTGCGGCTCAAAAGCGTGATGGACCACCCTCGCAAATGTTGAACCAGCATTCTTTAACCCGAAGGGCATCCGTACGAAACAGTATGTGCCACATGGGGTGGTGAATGCGGTCTTCTCCTCATCCTCTTCTGCCATGAAGATCTGATGATATCCTGAATATGCATCAAGAAATGAAAGCAAATCACATCCGGCTGTGGAGTCAACAATCTGGTCGATGCGCGGCAAGGGAAATGGGTCTTTGGGACAAGCTTTATTAACATCGGTAAAGTCAATACAAAGTCTCCATTTCCTGTTTGCCTTCCGCACGACTACAGGATTGGCCAACCACGTAGGATGGAGCACTCCTCTGACAAGGCCTGCTGCTTCCAATTTCTTGATTTCTTCTGCGATGAATTCTTGGCGCTCCACTGCTTGCTTCGACTTTCGCTTGACGGGCGGCGCATGAGGACAAACGGCAAGATGGTGCTCAATTACTTTCCTGGGAAGAACGGGGATGTCAGACGGTTGCCATGCAAACACGTCGACGTTCGCCCGCAGGAAAGCAACGAGCGCACTTTCCTATTTAGGGTTGAGAGTGGCACTGATGGTGAAGGTACCACCAGTGCCGTCCTCCTTGGCGGACACCCTCTTGGTCTCTGGCGGAGCTGCCATCGTCTTCTTACACTTGCCGGTGGAGCTCGATGGTGCGTCCTCGACGGTAGCGCAACACTCCGAAGAGGTGCGCTTGCCGGAGTGGGCATCAGAGCTCTTGCCGGACTTGGTCTTCTTCGCCCGGAGCTTGACAAGTGACTTGCGATCTGCTGCGGCTGCTGCTTCCGGTAGATCTTGTCGGCGCAGATTAAGAGCATCCTTCTTGTCGCCGAGGACGGAGATGACACTTATCGGCCTGGCATCTTCAAAGATGTTGTATGCATAGTGAGAGGCCGCCATGAATTTGGCGAGTCTTTGGGCGGCCAAGTATCCCATTGTAAGGCAATGGAAAGTCAGCAACGTCAAAAGTGAGCCTCTCAGTCCTGAAGTTCAACTCACTGCCAAATGTTACCGGCAACGTGATCTTTCCCTTCGGCTTGCTCCTTCCCGGATTGATCCCTTGGAACGTGTCGGTCTCTTCGAGCTCGCCATCAGGGATTTGGAGTTTCTAGAGCACCGCGGAGGAGATCAGGTTCAAGCCGGCCCCGCCGTCAACTAGCATCTTAGTGACTTTGAGGTTGCAGATAGTTGGTGAAACCAACATCGGCAAGCACCCGACCGCAGTTACGCATCAGGGTGGTCCTCAATATCAAAGATGATAGGCGTCTTTGGACCATTTCGAGGCTTGCGTGACTTGATGGATGGTTCTGCCGCATTGACTTCCCGCATCCACTGCTTGAGCTGGCGGTGTGAAGTATGCAGAGAAGCACCACCGTCAACGCACATGACCTCTGTGGCTTTCTGGAACTCCTGCTCATCGGTCTCGTCATCTTCTAAGTCTTCATCATCGTCGTCATCTTCATCCTTGTCGCGGCTGCGGGGAGGTCTGTCCCCTAGCCGTTGTTTGGCCTTGCCGCGGCGTCCTCCTCGGCCGGGACGTTTCTTGCTAGCTCCTCCAGCACCTTCCTGGGCCTTCTCCTTGTCGCGTCGCTCGTATTCAGCCTTCTGCTGCTCGACAAGCTGCTCGACCTTTTTGCAGCTCTGGAGGTCATGGCCCTTGGTGCGGTGGATCTTGCAATACTGCTTGTTGGAGCCGTCCTGCTTGTCGGCGACCGCCACAGCATGGCAGTTGGTGCCAGCGAAAACCTCCTTGCCGGAGCCACCAGCTTTGGCTTTGTTGGCGCCACCTCCGCTGCCGGACTGCTCAACAACTAGCACATCTTTGCCTTTCTTCTTTTGGTTGTTCCGCCGACGGCTTCTCTTTGCCGGGGCGGCCTCCTCACTATCAGATCCTCCTGCTTCAGTATTCTCTGCGGGGAGTCTCCTCCCTTCCTCAGCACGTGCACACTTGTCGGCCAGGGCATATAGCTCACTGACGTCTCTGATCTTGCACATCGCCATCTCCTCCCTCATCCTGCGGTTTCGCACGTTCTGATGGAACGCAGCTGATTACCGTGGCAGGTGGACGTCACGGGATGTTGTCTTTGTCTGTGGCTGAATCTCTGAATGTACTTGCACAGGGCTCTCCTTCCTTCGGGCGGCGAGATGAAGGTCGCTCTCTTGGCCATGGGGCTTGTGGCGCTTTGTAAAGCGCCGACAAACCGATGGCATAGATCTGCCAAGAGGATATGGAGTTGTCCGGCAAGTGCATGAGCGAGATCGACATTGGGCTTGAGCACCGGTGAAGTAGTTGGCGAGGATCTTGTCGTCTCGCCCCGGCAGCTTGCACCGTGATGGTGTAGATGCCGAGGAACTCCGACGGATGCGTCTTGCCGTCGTCGTACTTCTCTCGGGTCGGCTTGAAATTCTTCTTCTTTGGGCCCTTTGGACTTGCCGCAGCTCACGCAGTGAACGCAGGGCAACCTACAGCGTCTGAAAGTCGCTGGTTCCCCTGGCGCATGCATGTCGACAGAGGGCCCGGTAGCGCTGGTTGGATTGACGCCGCGCTTCTCTTCGGCGCTCGATGCGAGTTCGAGCATCTTCTTGCTGTCGTTCGTGAAGAACTTGGCGCTGATCGCGACGAGCTCGTGGATCTGATGACGCGGTGGAGTCGCTGTCGAGGTGGATCCGGCGAGTCGGCGATCTTGGCCTTCAGGGCGGAGAATGCATGGTGGTTGCACCCCCACCGGTTTCGTCGCCACCGGCTCGTGCCTTGGAGTCTTGCCGCGGCAGCGATGCACTCGGTTGCCACGGAACGTCGCCGTTGGCAAAGCCGATGAGACTCTGAATGGTGGCCCTCCATTCATCGACCTTGTCGGCTGTTGGAGGGTAGTCTAGGAGCAGCTGAGCTCTCGCCAAAGCTTCTGCTGGAGTGGTGGGTGGCAGTGGCGAGCGGTAGCGAGGCGGGGATATGCTCGGGCTTCTAACTATGTTAGAAGGAGCGATATCCCGTCGAGCGACCGATGCCTCGCTCGCGCCAGCATGTTGGCGTGCATGCTGGTCTTGAGCATCCCGAGATCCACCAGCTCGATCTTGGTCCAACGAGCGTATGGCATTGTAAGTACCATGACGCTATCGGTCCCGCGCCTCCTAGGACGGGCGCGGTGCATGTACGAACGCCGAGTTCTACGCAGCCTTGTCCTTGGACTTGGCAGCACCGTGGGCTCCCTCGTCGATGCCCGTTCTTCCGCCGGCGTCTACCCCACCACCCGTTTGCTCCGGTGGTGGTGGGTTCGACGCGGACGGAACCTCTGCCGCCGAAGCCTTCTTCTTCGGTGGTTGGTCGATGAAGATGATGAAGATCTAGCTCGTGTGGACGCCGGATCAGGTTCACACAACCTCGACGCCCTACAGCGCGCCAAAGATGTCGGGGAGGCTGATCTGACCCACGAACACCTATGGGACCGGCGGACCGAGCCCCTTTTGGTTCGGCGGGGGGCGGAGGTCGCACGAAGAGCGGATTGAGGCGAAGCACACGAGTGGTTTACCCAGCTTCGGAGCTCTCCGGAGAGATAACACTCCTACTGCTGCATGTCTGGATGTATTGAGCTCTTTCTCGGGAGCGCTTGAGTGCTACAGTACACACAACCTGCTAACGAGACCGAGCGTGAGTGTTCGAACCCCTTTCTACGTTGCGCATGGGCCTCCTTTTATATGCTCAAGGGGTCTCCGACAGGTGGCAACGTAGGCAAAAGGGTAAAAATGGAAATGGAGTGGCTGGTACAGCTACTTGTACAGTGTATCATACCTAACCCTGACGGCAGGGGACAAAGGCATTAAATGCCCGTCTCGTCGCCCTAACGGTGCAAACGAGGACCGTCGAGCGCCACCGCTTGCCACGATGGCAATCTTGTCAGCGCCGCTTGCCACCGCGCACCGCTGGCCGTGCAGCCTCCGCCACGTCGCTGGAAAGGCCTCGAGGCGACACGTTGGTAGATTCTTTGGAAGCGCAGTCTGAGTGGTAGTCTGCCATGTTGTTGTCTTGTCGCGCCCGGAAGCTTATCGCTCACCGGGCCTTCCCGGCAAGCTCCTCTTGCCGGGGCCTTGCCTCCCAAGTGCCTTGGGTGGCCTTCCCGGCAAGCTCCTGTTGCCGGGGCCTTGCCTCCCAAGTGCTTTGGGTGGCCTTCCCGGCAAGCTCCTCTTGCCGGGGTCTTGTCTCCTTGGCTTGAATACTTTGTTCTTGAATGGCTCCAAAGGAACCACGGAGGACCTTGGCGGTCACCCGGCAAGCCCTGCCGCGGAGGGCTGCAACTGCCCGTGCACAAGTTCGGGATACTAGGGTACCCCTACTCTAGTACACTGACACCGTCCTCACTACTTTTTTCATGAATATGGCATGGTAAGACATAAGTTGTCATGATTTATCATACGAGCAGTGTGTGTTTTGATGAAATAGAGTACTCGTTAAAGAACTGTCTTGACGTATACATAAGTACTTGTAAACACTTTTGGTGCTACCCCACTTGTAAGCAGTTGTGCAAAACACGGCACATTGGCTCAGCTCGCTTCAACACTAGGCTATCGACTAGCTAACAATCAACAATCTGATATCTGACATATAAGCAATTATGTATCTTGTTACAATGGTTCATGCAGTTAACTGAGGCTACAATGTAAATTCCAAACGTTCACACGCTAGTCCAGCGTTCATGTGGAACACTCACATTAAACTCGGCTTCATAAAAAACTTGAAAAGCATAAGTTAAGAAATTTTATACATCTCAATGATTCATAGAAAATAACAAACATATACTAGTTCACAGCAAAAGACTAAGTTGTGAGAAGGTTTACAAATCGAGGAAAAAACAAGCAAGGCTTCTCTGAAAGCAAAGGGCCTCCCGGCGAGCTTAAATTTCTGGAGTTCACTCTAGTTTTTCTTGTTGCCACCATCCAGGGTTAGGTTCTCTCATTCCAGAATAATCAATTATAATTGTGGTCTCAGCTGGAATGCTGAACTGAACCATGCAGTGTACTGAGCAGCTGAAAGTCTTGTGCATTCCACTAAATTTAAGCACCGCTATTTGCAGAAATAAGCAGACCAAAATGCCTCTTGTCTGCACAAGACCGTCAAAAACCGTCAGGCCGTGCAGGCCAGTCCTCGGTCCATGGATGAACTGGTAGAAAGTGCATTCCGGACTAGGATGCGATTGTTTCGCTTCGTCCCTACTGCTTTGCAATCAGGAAGTAAAATGTACAAATCAACTTCTTTTATATTGCGTGGGTCATTCTACCTAGTAACTACCAATGTAGGAATACCTGGAAGACGGGTGGTTATACGACAGCAATGAGGGATAGCCATCTGATTTTGCGCAGTTCTACTAAAACTGAGGTGTGTGCTTTTGATTGCGCGGATAGAAACAATACGGAGACAGACATCCCGAAACGATATGGAGACAGACATCCATGTTTGCGCAAATATGAAATATGGTTATTTAAATAGTGACAGATATTTGCAGTGGCGTATGATTAACAGCAGCATCTATTGTGTTATAATTGGCACTAGATTGACAATATAAAAGTGTCCTTAAGTAAGTAGCATCACATCACATCAACACTGCCACTAGGTTAACATGCAGAACAATAGCATTAGTATTACTGTCATGAGAGTAGCACATGGTCAGTAAATGTGCAATAAAATTTGTGCAGTTCCACTGGGATGAAGCAATGTTAGCGGTGTGAGATTTAGGTGTAACTGCAAAAACACAATTCATGGGAAATAAAGCAAGACAGAAGCACTTCATAAAATGGTGGTGGCATTGCTTCAATTTATCGACGGCACTAGACCATTACTTATAGTGACATTAGGTGGCATTGCTTAATGCTTCATGTGATTTTACATTAACGGTAGCGATATGGGCGTAGGGATAGCAGGGGCATAAAGTGGTGAGGCAGATGTGGTTGCCGAGAGCGGCAAACACTCAGGCAGCATGTCTGCATTTGTCCCATTATTTATATCCTCGGCGACATTTTCCTATGTGAGCACAGGAAATCTAGACCTGCTCATTCTCATTTGCGTTGTCCCCCAACACCCGTCACTTTCTTTCCTTTTTCAACCAAGAGATAGGTCCACTTCCCCCCACCCTTCGCCATCCACCATGCTTTCTTCGTCTTTTCAACCAAGAGACCGGTTGGTTAGCCAGTATCTACTACTTTCCCCCGTTTCTTCTTAGAACCAAGTCCTAGATTCATGCTACAGCTTTCCCACTTTCTTCCCTATTTGAACCAACTCTTAGAGTCGACTGTATGAACTAGCTTTACCTCTAATAATAGTAAAAGTCTAGGTGGCTTTGGAACAGCGGACGGAAGTAGAAAAAGATCCACACGAAGCCAAGTGGGGAGCTGGGGCAGTAGAGCAAGGCAGGTTTCGAAGGAATATATACCTGAGGGTCGTCGGCATGTGGCAAAGACGGCGTCGGGAGGCTGCATCTTGGCCACAATACCGCAGGGAGGAAGAAGGGGTCGGAGGCCCTCCTGAGCTGGCGCTCTCTCGGAGAAGAGCAGCCGCCGATCGGGACGCGCGGGCAGCCGTTGGTCTCCTCCCTCGCCACCGACGACAGTGTGAATGATGCACCTACACCCCTACCCCGGTCGAGGTTGTCCGGCCAGATTTGTGACCAGCCAAGAGCTGAGAGAGAGTGTGGCCACCTATGTCTTGCTTAGATCTGGAGAGCATGAGAGAGTGAACGAGAGGAACCCTAGTAAAGCTAGCACTAAGGCTCCTGCTTATATATATAGTGGAGTGATTTTATTGCACCAGCTTCAAAAAAATGCGCTCCTGCGTGTACCCGCGAGTTGGTGTGAGAGAACTAGTGCGTGCGTGCACCGCTTCTCTTCGTGAGAGTACAATATACTATGCCCAAAGAACGTTCGGCACAAGAGTAATAGTATAAGTGTGTGATGTGTGAGCTAAAATAAAATGTGCGCGTCGTCTTTTGTTTCTTAGAAGTTCTGAGGGTAGGGTGTGAAGAGCACATATGTGTGTGACGTCTACCTGCAGATAGATGGTGGGTGCGAGAGGACTCAGGAGGGTGCGTGTGCGTGAGAGAGAGGGGGCACGTATCAATGCAATGCATGTGTCCGTAAATCATTATCCAACAAACGTTCGCCACAAACCTTTTCCTGACGAACGCCGTAAGAACCGTTAGATCGGCATCCGACGGTGTCAGTTTTGCCATGTAATTTAATAGAACAGCCACTCCTCCTACACACAAATCTTCCACGTGAGTGTTAGCAACTGCCGTATGCTCCCTCCGTTCCAAAATGCAGTGCATATAGCTTTATTGAAAATTCAAACCTCGCAAACTTTTACCAAGTTTTCGTGTACCAAATTGCACATGTAGAATACCCTGTATATATCATTTCATTCATCTTCGAGAGGTAACTATAAAGATGGGGAGGAGTCTACAAAGAAAGACCATCGTATCACTGCAGCAATTTCAACCATCCTTTGGTGTGGAGGAATATCATAGGAACTCTATATGATATGATTTTTATAGGATTTTTTCCTTTAGAGCCAATTGGTTCATAGGTATAGATTCATATACTCCACATTTCAAAGGAAATAAACATGATATCATTTCTATAGCTTTAGAGCCACTTGGTTCATATGAATGGATTCCTATACTCCCATAAGTTCAAAGGAAAATAAACATTAGCGTATATTCAATAGAAAAGTTCCTATGATATGAACCAAATTACATCTCTTTTCTAATCCCTCCTCATAGGAATTGAGATACATGTCATCTATAGATTCAATAGAAAAGTTCCCATGATGTGAACCAAATGACATCTCTTTTCCAATCCCTACTCATAGGAATTGAGATACTCCATGTCATCTCTTTCCCTACAACTTCCATATATACATCTTCTATTCCTAAATAGCTAGTACAACCCACTAGTAGATTTTTTCCAAGACATGCAACTATGGCACAAGAACTATATAGTGTGCGAATAACTTGAAAGATGGTTGCTGGATGAAGCTAATCCGACAGTGCAGAGATGGCAAATCCAAGCACTACTGGCCATTGGATATCATCAACATTCCACCAGATCTGCTACATGTACAATTTAGAAGACTCCATGATTGAACTTAAGCATAATGCACAAACCTCAAAACACAAGCACTTCTCCTTTGTTCTAGAATCTTCCGTATCATAATTGATATTTTTTTCTAAATGAATTGCCATTATTTGTTTTTTACTTTATGCTTTACAATGCACAACCCCATGAACCTTAACATTTTTATAAAACTAATTGATTTTTAATGAGATGAATTATAAGAACTAAATGAACATCTACATCATGCATATATGACTCAAAGCTTTACATGCTATAGTGTGTATTTATTCATCATTTGGTTTCGAAATCTCATGCGTTCAATGCATGTGTACCTTACTAGTTTTGAGTAGATTAGCAAATTTCACGCGGCCTAGGGTATATCAAAATACAGGGCCCATGCATCATTGCCTTTCGGTCGAACCTACGTCCACAATTTTTTGTACGTACTATATCTCCACTGGTCCCCGAACCCAAAATTCTGCCTCGTTCACCTAAAACCAAGTGGCCCACACATATTTATGGCGTCAACTCAAACTCAATCCCTCTCCCGTTTACAACGACGTGGCCCCGCACGCCGTAGTAGTACTCCTACAAACCCTACCGCCGCATGCATCATCGGTTTTCTTCAAGAGGGCGAGGGAGAAGCCGATTTGTAGTGGAGGCGCTTTAAAAAAATGATCTGTAGTGGAGACCCCTACCCTAAGGTGCCCTAGGTAGCTGCCGCATGCATCATTGGTTTTCTCTTTTCTTTATGCTCTTGTGCCCTAGAGTGAAATCATGGTTGATTCGTTCGTCCAGCTTAATGCGGGAAAGGTGGGGCTTTGTGATTTGACCCCTCATCGCTCATTTTCTACTGCTGCGGTGCTACGACCGGGGTGCCTCCAATTCCAACCGCTGCTCCGAACTGTAATTTGGTGCATCGCACGTGGAACAAGACGGTGGATGAGCCACATGTCGGCCAAAGGGGTCTTGTTAAGTGTGTCGCCATTTCGTGTGTGGACTGACCACTGCTTGAGTCGCTATGCCCGGCCTGACAGTGCAGCCTACCACTTGGTTTTGCTCCTTGGTGAATCCCGATTATATTGATCTAAAAGATACATCTTGAACTACCCTCTCCGTCTTGTTTTTTTAGGCGTCTCGGTTTATAGGGTGTGCACGTAGTTCTAGGTCATCCATTTGACTAACTAAATATGAGTTACTATGTCACAAAAATTATATCATTGGATTATTAAGCGGATGTAGTTCTAAACATATACTGTTCATCACATATATAGCCAGTTAAATTCTCAACCTAGAACGACTTGCATGCCATGGAAAACGATACGGAGGAAGTATAGTAGTTAAATGAGGTGATTTTACCGAGCGATCGGCGGGGGAGCATGGCCTGTCATGCGGTCCTACGTGTCATGATGTACCAAGGTGATGCGCGTGTCCCTCTGGAGGCAGAAGCAATACTACGTGGTTTGAGATGACGGCGAACCTAAGTGTGAAATAATGGTTGCTTCGTCCGTCTGGGAAGGTGCGACATTGTGATTTGACGTCTCATTGCTCATTACTACTACTACTACTACTACTGGGGCGGTATGACTGGGGTGCGTCCCCTATTCTGTTACCTTTGTTATTTGGTGCTTGACACGTCGACCCGGTTGCTATATGTCCCACATGTTGGCGATAGGAAGTACAGAATTCATGAAAGTGAGCATCGACGGAGGAGTACAAGACACGGCTTGGGTTTTTGCTGCTTCGCGCGATCCATCGATACAAACCCGGACTAAAAAAAGGTGAGGGCGGGTCTTTTCCTTGTGGCAAGGCGGGGAGTTTGGCCTAGTCTGTTCAAGGCAAGGAGGCGGGAAGGGAAACAAGCAAATAAAGGTTGAGCGACTTAGTTTTGGGAAAATATGATTTTACGGAGTACGCACCCACTAGGGTTTATAGGTCTCATCTAAAAAAATATTTGTTTTTCCGTTTTATATTCTACTACTAGTAGTAGTACCATCACATGTTGGATTTCAAGGTGCGTTAGATCACCTGATGCAAGCAGTGTCAAGAGAAAACTCACCAATGCATGTAGAAGTTCATGGAAATTTAGTGGTCATTCATGCATTCGTTCTAATTAATGCCTCGGTAAACATAACTTCTTGAGAAAAACGAGTGTACCAATTACTTGTGTAAACTAGGAGTACGAAATTAATTCGACCACTCACCGTCTACCTTGGTCGGAGAGATTTTGAAATTTAGCCATAAACTGGAATGGAGGGAGTAGTAACTTTTGTCTCGATTACTATTTGTGGCCTTGTATAGATGCAAAATGTATTTTTTTATAGTGGCCTTGTATAAGTAAATGGAGGTAGTACTAAAGGACATATATATTCCAAACAATATGATAATCTCTCTAACCAAGGTAGTAGGGACGAGGAGTAATGGAGGGAGTAGTACAATTTTCTCCTCGTCCCGCGAGC
Organism: Aegilops bicornis; assembly: GCA_021605145.1. Lineage (NCBI taxonomy): Eukaryota > Viridiplantae > Streptophyta > Magnoliopsida > Poales > Poaceae > Aegilops > Aegilops bicornis. Next base: position 174,000,532 of record CM038674.1, read on the forward strand.
CACCGCGCACGTGGGCGAGGGAGCGGGCGTAAGGCGTACGATACTACTACTAGTAAGCAAGCTTCACCTCATCCTGCGAGCCACCGCACCCATGGGCGGGGGAGACGGCATACTAAGCGAGCTTCTCCTCGTTATGCGAGTTGACGGGACACATCAAAAGTACTCCAGTGTATAGAGCCTTGCCTCTAAGGTAGGCCCCACATGGTTTGCCTCTTTTTCAACATAACACGTCAAGTGGCAATTTGTTTGTCCACCCGTGGTAGACGATCCTCCCTCCACCAAGTGGACAACCAGTACACTGTCAAATTACCACGTGGGCTGCCTTTTCGTACAGAAATGAGCTCCACCGTCTACCTGCACGGGTGTGGTTAGGAAAGAGACGGGAGTACGTGCGCCGTGCGTGCACCTCTTCTCTTTGTGCAGAATAACTACACTTCGTAAGCCATTGTAAGAGTGGACAAAATGGTGAAGGAGGAGATAGAGGAGCGGCGGAGGTGTGCGATTCTTGGCCGGCATTTGGCCTCATTTAAACAGGAGATTAAATAGACGGTGGACGGGAGGAGCTCGGTCGGCATTGCGTTTAAACCCGCCCCGGTCATGAACAGACGTGTGTCCGGAGTGGGTTTCTCGGCTTCCACACGGGCGGGTTTCATGGAGGCGTTTGAATGCGGCAAGGAGGCGTGTTCAGCCGGGCATGCAGCGAGCGGCGCCCTCGACTCTGACGTAGGACACCGCGCCGTTCTTCCACTGACACGTGGGCTCTTTGGGTACATGGCCTGCATGTCAGTGACCCAACACAGGCAGCGCACAGCAGCGAAACCTTTGGTGGGCCAGGGCGGTCAGAAGCGGGCATTTCACAAACCAATGATTGTTCATTGAGTGTGATGTCATCCTTTTCATGTATATAAGCCTACTATGTTGATAGCCCGTTCGATACGTTGTGATTCATAAAGACCGCTGCAAACATAATGTTCTGCTTATCACAGATAAGATTGATTAATACCCATAACAATCCATGTCCTTAACAAAGGGTGCATGCACGTATAGGTTGAGCGTGTCTCTTGCGTTGTGTGCTGTGTGCATGCAGGTGTGCAAGTGTTGCGTGCGTGCAAGGGTACGTATCAGTGTTGCATGCATGTGTGCGTACGTGTGTGTGTTCGTGAGTGCATGTGTACATGTCAGTGTTGCACGCCTGCATGCGTGTGTGTGTTCTTTATGTGTACGTGTCAGTGTTGCACGCCTGCATGCGTGTGTGTCTTGCGTGCGTGCATGTGTACGTGCGGGGTGAGGCTACACTTCAGTCGACTAACTTTTTCATCTCTGGTCATTAGATTTTCCAGCCGTTGGATACGAAATCAAGGGCCTGCAGTTTATCATCAAACTCCACCCCCCTGAGCCGCCAGCCACCACCGGCCGAACCGCCGGCCCCCGCCGCCCGCGGCCGGCCCGCGCCGCCACGCCGCCCCGAAACCACTCCTCACCGCCGGTCCACCGCCCGCACCGGCCATCCCTCTAGTCCCCAGGCCAAGCTTTTTCTCCGCAAGCCCCACCCCACCGCCCAATCAACGCGCCCCCACCACCGGCGACTGCCAACAAGAGGTCTCACGACTTTGAGTACCCACCGACCACTAATTTATTACTATTTCTGTCCTTCATATATACGCGCTGACTTGTGGGCCCTATGGTAATGTGCGCTGATGAATGTGGACCGTTTGACTGGTCAATTGATCGTGTCATCAACATATGGTGAGCCAGTGAACGTATGATCACCCTAAAATGTATTTTATTAACACAGTACAGACTCAAACTACCATTTCTTTCTTTCATATACGGGCTGACAGGTGGGCCCCACGGTTAAGCGCCCCGATGGCGCAACACTAGTTGCGCCACGTAGAATGTTTGACTGGTCAATTGATTGTGTCATCAAAAAAATACGGAGTTGTACGAGTGAGCTAGTGACCGTATAATCATGACATGTATTTTTTAAACACGGTACATCACGCAAAGGGCTCATATATACGCAGAAGCACTCACCTCTATAAGCGCACACACGCAGACCCTACCCCTTCGAGCACCCTCGAGAGAGTGAGCCAGCATATGATCTTGAGATTTTACGAAGTCACCATAGGTGCCTCGTAGTCGAGTGGACCGTCTCCTCCCACTGAACGCACATTGCCGGAAAATACTGAAATTAACCCAGGATAAATGCGAGCACCAGGACTTTAACCCTGGTGGGCTCGAGAAACCACTATCCTCCTAACCATCCAACCACATGTTGGTTAGCACGACAAAATGTATGTGGTGACCGTGATGAGCTTATTCTGAAGTCCAGTGACCATATCATGCTTTCGCTTCAAATACAATGACCGTAAGTGTCGTCAACAAAATATGGAGCAGCAGACTAAGGCATAGCCTAGTGGTGGGAAGGGGTTGATGCCTTCCCACCCACCCAGGTTCAAGGCATGGTACTTGCAATTTGGGTTTGTTGCACCAATTATACTGTAAGGGGTTCCCTTACAGTCTTTCTGTAAAAAAAAACCAAAATGCACGCATCAAATGCAAAGTCCGTCAGTGTCATGAAGAAAATACGGAGACGTATCGTGAGCTAGATACCGTATGATCACCACGAGAATGTATATGGTGACAGTAATGAGCATATTCTGAAGTCCAGTGATCGTATAGTGCTTTAGCTTGAAATACAGTGACCGTCACGCGTGAATGTGTCGTGGGCATGCATACTTTTAGAGGGCGGAGAGATAGTTTGTTTGCGTACATGGAAGTGGTGTAGAAAGAGGGGATGTCCGGTGGAGACAAGGAGAGATATGCCCTTCGTTTTCTCTTTCATGTGACTAATATTTTAGGAGAACATATAAACATTCACAATGCAAAACAAATATTTTTGGATGCACCATGCAATTAATTTTCATGTATAACATTGTACTATTGTATATGCTTATTTTCTTAGTGGCCGATTGTGTGTGTGGTGTGGTGGGCACATCATTTCTAGTTGTGGTAGGTCAACATGAGGACTCATGGGTCGGTTCCATCCTGCGCCACATAGGTTGGATCGAGACGCATTATACGAAGGCCCATGTGGAGGACTCGGCGTACAACACGAAGCTAGCTACCAGAGTCACGGAGGACTCTATCCCCACTGGTGATAAGCCGACTATATATGATTTGTAACCCTAGGCCCCCAGTATGTTATAGAAGCTTGGGGGCTAGTTCGTCGATAGTATACACACACGCACAATGCCTGGTATTCACGTGTACTTTGTACACACCCCTATCACTAATGTACAGTACCAGGAGTAGGCTTTTTCCTGAACTGCAAGGGTCTGAACTAGGGTAAAGCTTTGCCTCGTATTACCATCCATCCTAACAGACAGGTATATCCTACCGAATGATATGATGGAATCATATCTGCCAACTACTAAGAGAGAGGTGTGTCTGGGGGGGGGGGCAATGTTTGCGAGAGAGGCCTAAAGATAATGTGCGTGCGGGAGACACGTAGGCACATATATGCGCGTATAGAGGGCTAGTAGAGACCGTGCGTGTGTATATATGCATGTGAGAGAAATAGTGTTTTCCAACTGAGATTAGTGAAAAGAGTGGTACATAGTAGTCAGAAAGAGAGAGAGAGAGAGAGAGAGAGAGAGAGAGAGAGAGAGAGCATGTGCGTGAGACTCCCCGACTCCCTGGGAGAGATTGTGAGCATGTGTGAAAGAGAAATGTTGATGCATATAAAGTGTGCGCACTTATGCGGTAGATAGAGAGATATATAGCGCATTTGTGAGAATGGGCCGAGGCATAGTGCATCTACATGTAAAATGTGGTTCTACGCATTAAATTAAAATATAAATGGCATTATTATTTTTGGATGAGATCTTGAATTTTGCAAATTGCGTATGGACGAAAAATGGTCTATCAGACACCCATACTCTATTGAATTCTAGCATGTGCATGTGTTTATTTCATATTATCGATCCATAGTCTGGGAGCAGTTTGAAATACAGGCAATGGATGCTTTTGCAATTCATATATAAACATTAATTAGTGCACTCCATGTTGTTAGTGTGAAGCACTTTATACATTTGTCACTTGCATGGATACATTCCAAATTGCTTGCTATGAAATAGAATACATGTTGGATTCAACATAAAGGGGGTTTCGAAGATTCAAATTCATAGGAAGTGCATTCATCTATTTGAACCCGAGATAATGGCATTTGTAAATCAGATGTAAAAGGGGGCATCAATCTTTGTTGTGCGTTTGAACATGCTATATATATATATATATTCATACGCATGTCTAACTTTTTTTTGCAACCAAGGAGATTATATCTGGAACCATGCATGAACTGAGGTAAGTTGCATATTTTTTAATATATACTCGTGTACAATGTATATTAAAATGTATCCCCTCCATTCCAAAATAATCGTATCTTTAGGATTTTCAAGAGTAAAGATTTGTGAAGTTTGACAAATCCTGAAAGTTCAATTCAAGAGAACCGAAACGTTAAGGCGTCTGCTCCCAAATATTGAACGAAGCGCCAAATAGGCCTCTGGTCACCCGAAACCGCGCGAGACTAATGTTTGGTGGTAGGAAATTACTGTCCTGACTCTGGCCCGTGTAGCCTATCGGACCGATGTCCAAAGGTCTAAACCGGGGTAGGTTTTGTAACTTCACCAAGACGCCAGTCTCAACCGCCTCCGAGAAGCATTCATACGCCGTGGGCGCCTAAACACCAATGCGCTCGGCCGAAATCTATCCTGCCCACATTTGGGACACCTGAGATTATTGTCCTACCCCTAACCCGCAATATGTCCGAAATTTTAGATGGGGGCAAAGTTTGTAACTTTCCCCAAATTTCAAACAAGCGCGTCCCAAACCGAAACATTGTTCCCCCTTAGTTCCCCGCCTCCCTCCGTTTCCCCATTCATACTCCATGGGCGCCAAAACGCCCTCTCCACCAGCCGCGAAACCCCAGCCTCCTCCGTCCTCCACCCCATAGCGCCCAATCCACCGCCGCCCTCCTCCATCACGCCGGAGCCGGTACCCCGACGTCGTCGTCCAACGCAACCGCAACCGCAACGCCCTCAAGGACTTAGCAGCTGAAGCCGAGGTAGAGCTGCCTCCACGATGCCAACGCTGACGTGCGCCGTACCAGAACCACTCCGACCACGCCGTCCTGCGCCTCACTGTTGCCGCTCCACTGTCGCAACCGTCCACCGCACCGGAGCTGTTCCTGCTACGCCGTTGTTCGCCATCTCGGATATGGTTCCCCGCCGCCGACAGACGGCCACCGCACTACACTCAACAACTTGGCCATGGGTTCTTCCAAGGCTCCACCGTCCTCCACAACTTCTCGTTTCCAGCGAACCATAAGAAGGTCGTTGGAAAAATAGAAGGAGGACACATCACTGCCAGCAGAAAGAGGTACTCCTCTTCCCTTATTTGTGCAAACCTTACGTCTCTGCTCACACCGTATTCATCCCATGAAATAAACTAGTTGAGCGCTTCTTACTGCATCTTCTTCGTGATACTAAATGCACAAGGTTTCCTCCCTTTACTATTTCACCTTTGCTAGAGGTTAGTAGCCCGCCTGGATTTCAATTCAGGGTCAGTCGAACTGCAATTAAAAGAAGCAGCACTCGCTTAGGCGCGCGGAGCACCTAGTCCGCCTGTTCGCCAGGGAAGCGGCACATCGGTGTCTATCATAGGGGTGTGGGGCACATGAGCTACTTGTGCCTGATCTGGAGGTCGGCGGGGCTTGAATGGATGGCCTGGGGGCGGTGCCAAGCACGGTGGTGTGGTGAGGTCGAAGGAAGGGCGCAGGCAGGGGACTGGGCCGGTGGTCGCTGCCGTTTCGAGGAAGATCATCAACACTGACTGGCTGGAGGTAGATGAAGGCGATCTGCCCGTTCTTTGTACATCGGACGGTGCAGAAGAAATGGACTGACCTATTTGTTTTCAAATAATGTTATTTTCATAGAATCCTATAGTAATTTAGTGTGCCATGCATGTTGTAGAGCTATCATATGTCTCCCGTCATTTATTTCTCACCGACCTACTATCTGCTACCTTTACACTGTACTAATTGTGCACACACTTCACCCATACTCACACTATTGTTTTTTTATGCATGGGTATTTCAGACTACGGCGCAGTGTTGATGAATCTGCTGAAAAGAAAAGATGTAAGTCGCTCGGTGTAATTCAAAGATAAGCACTAAGCGTTCCAGCTCTAAAGGGTGCAAGGTCGGCAATTGGAGACGATGGCGTAGCTCTGCGATTGATGATCTCAATTGCCACACGTAACCATCCTGTGTGCTTGCTTTAACTTCATGGTGTCAAATGTGGTTGCATGTTGCATATGGTGTCTAGCTTGTATTGCTTCCAATTTGGTTAAATTGCATCTGCTTACTTTACACATTATACCTTTGATAATGACATGCCTTCCTGCTTTGATACATACTACATATGTCTATTAACCATGTTCGTACATCAAACTAATGCTCTTTTGTATCCCTCGTCAATCACTTATGATGAGACAGTCACCCGAGTGGGTTACTATGAGACGCATACTCGTTTAAAGAGTGCAATGTCATCCTCCCCACATGATTCTCAAGAAACAGCAAGGCTAAATGAAGATAGTCAACGTAGCTCTCTAGTTGATGACCGCAATTCCCCCACACCACCATCACAGGTGCTTGCTCTAACTTCGCAGTGTGATATGTGGTTGCATGTTGCATACAGTGTCTAGCTTGTAATGCTTCTAATTAGGGTAAATTGCATCTACTTAGTTTACACATTATACCTGTGAATATGACATGCCTTCCTATTTTTGGTACACACTACATCTATGTGTTAACCTTGTTCTTACATGAAACTACCTCTCTTCTGTATCCTGCATCAATCACTTACGATGAGTCACCTTTATTCATTGCATATTGCATATTATTTCTAGCCTGTTGCCATGTATTGCTTCTAATTTGGTCAAATACATTTGTTAGGGCACCCTTTTAATTTGGCAGAGTGATATTGGTTGCATCTTTCCTATGGTTTCTAGCTTGCATTGATTCTAACAAGTTCAAGCACCTTGTGCTTAGTTTACGCTTTATACATCATACATGTCAATATGTCACGCCGTCCTGTTTTTCATACATATTCCATCCTCCTATCATGCGGCTACCTTACATGAAAGTAGTGTTCACAAGATCATGCATCAATGAGTTACGAAGAGCAAATTTTATTCCTTTTTCTTGTGGGTTTAACTTGACAAGGCAAAATCAAGAAAGATGAAGGAAAAGAGTAAGGAAGGCGATGATGGTGGTCCCCTGCAGCAACGTAAACGGAGCATCTATACCGATTCTCCTTGTACTGATAGTGCATTACAAGGTCCAAGTCTCCGCTCCCCTACTCCACCATCCAAGGTGCTTGCGCTTAACTTTCGGCAAAGTGTGATATCTGGTTGCATGTTGCATATGGTGTCTAGCTTGTATTGGTCCTAATTAGTGTAAAGCGCATTCCGCTTAGCTTACACATGATACGTGTGAATATGACATGCTTTCCTGTTTTTGGTACATACTATATCATCTATCACACCATGTTCTTACATGAAACTACTCTTCTTGTGTATCCTGCATCAGTCACTTATGATGGGACACCTTTAAGTTGGCAATGTGATATTGGTTTGTGTCTTGAATATGATTTCTAGCATGTATTGCTTCTAGTTTGATGAACGCCACCTATGACAAGACAGTTTTAACTTGGCAGAGTGATATTGATTGCACCTTTCATATGGTGTCTAGTTTGCAGTGCTTCTAATTTGTTGAAGTGCCTTCTGCTTAGTTACCACATCATAGGTGCGAATAAGTCAAGCCGTCCATTTTTTCATACATATTCCATCCTCATATCATGACTTTGCCTTTCATCAGAGTAGTGTTCGTCAGTATCATGCATGAATGAGTTCTGAAGAGCGAATTATATTCCTTTTTCTTGTCGGTTTGACCTCACAATGCAAAATCAATAAAGCTGAAGGAAATTGGCAAGGCATTGGATGATGGTGGTCCTTCCGAGCAACTGAAACGGAGGTTCTCTACAGATTCTACTCCGCCATCCTCCCAACAACATTCGCAAGACAACCCAAGGCTAGACAGTCAATGTAGCTATGTAGATGATGAGCATATCTCCCCTACTCCACCATCACAGGTGCTTGCTCTAACTTGGCACTATTATATGTGGTTGCATGTTGCGTATGATGTCTAGCTTGTATTGCTTCTAACTTTGTTGAATTGCATCTGCTTACTTTACACATAATGCCTATGAATATGACACGTGTTCCTGTTTCTACAACATATGTGTACATGATGAGCACATCTCCCCTACTCCACCATCACAGGTGCTTGCTCTAAATTGGCACTATTATATGTGGTTGCATGTTGCGTATGATGTCTAGCTTGTATTGATTCTAACTTTGTTGAATTGCATCTGCTTACTTTACACATAATGCCTATGAATATGACACGTGTTCCTGTTTCTAGAACATACGTGTACATGATGAGCACATCTCCCCTACTCCACCATCACAGGTGCTTGCTCTAACTTGGAACTGTTATATGTGGTTGCATTTTCCGTATGATGTCTAGTTTGTATTGCTTCTGATTATGTTGAATTGCATCTGCGTAGCTTACAACTTATACCTGCAACGATCACTTACCCATAAGACACATTTAACTTGGGACTGTGATGTAGGTTGCATATTGCATTGTCTTCTAGCTTGTACCGCTTCTAATTTCTTGAAATGGCACTTACGACGAGACACTTTTACCCGATAGAGTGATATTGGTTGCATGTTCATATGGTGCCTAGCTTTCATTTCTTATAATTTTGTTGAAATGCCTTCCGCTTCTTGTTTTTCCATACATATTCCATCCTCCTATAAATGCTGCGTGAATATGAAACGCTGTCTTTTTGGTATATATTCCATCCTCCTATCCTGCGCTTGCCTTACATCAAAGTAGTGTTCGTCTGTATCATGCATCAACCAGTTATGCAGAGCTAATTTTATTCATCTTCTTGTGGTTTTGACTTCCTAAGACAATATCAGAATATAGGAAGGAAAAGAGTAAGTTAGGGGATGCTGGTGGTCCTCTGCACCGACGCAAACAGAGACTCTCTAGATTTGCCACTTCTACTGCTAATGAAGTTGAAGTCCCAAGTCTACATGATGAGTTTATCTCCCGTACTCCACCATCGCAGGTGCTTGCTCTAAGTTGACAGTGTGATGATTGGTTTCATGTTGCATATGTTGTCTAGCCTGTATTTCTTCTATTTTGATTAAATTGCACCTGCTGAGTCTATACGTTATACATGTGCATATGACATGGCGTTCTGTGTCTAGAATACACTGCATTTATCTATCATACCATGTTCTTACATCAAATTATTGTTGTTGTGTATCCCGCATCAGTCACTCATGATTGGACGCTTTTAACATGGCAGTTTGATAGTGGTTGCATCTTGCATTGATTTCTATGTTTTACTGCTTCTTATTTTTTGAATTGCCACTTATGACAAGACACTTTTAACTTGCCAGAGTAATATTGGTTGCATCTTTCATATGGTGTCTAGCTTGCATTACTTATATTTTCTTGAAAATCCTTCTGCTTAGTTTACACATCGTAGCTGTGAATATGTCATGTCGTCCTATTTTTCTTACATATTCCATCCTCATACGGTTGTCTTACATCAAAGTATTGCTTGTCTATATCAAGCATCAATGAGTTCTGAAGAGCGATTTTATTCTTTTGTGTTGTGGGTACGGCTTGACATGGCAAAGTCAAAAAAGAGCAAGGAAAATAATATAGTAGGGAGTGGTGTTACTCGTTGGGTGAAAAGGAAAAGGATCTTCCATCCATATTCTGCTGGTACTTATAGTGCAGTAGAAGGTCCAAGTCCATCGGCTAAATCTACAAACATAGCATCGCCTGCTCCACCAGCTGCAGCATCCGCTTCAACTGTACCAGCATCTCAACGAGTTACTCGTTCGTTTGCTCCTGAACTGGCCAGTTCCCAAGCTGCCTTCACACCTAACAGTACTTCCGAATCACTGCTGACACAACATGACTTGGCAAGATCAGATGAACCTCATGAGCATCAACACCAAGACGGTACCTGACCGAGTCAAGTTGCAGTTGCATGCTCCTTTATATGTACTCTCACAGTTTGATGTCCACTAACACTTTCCATATTCGTTGTTGAACTAGCACCACGGCGCAAGCGGAAACAGACATGAGGGATAATGCATGACAGATTAACAAAATCTAAAAGAGGAAGAATGGAGATCCATTTTCAGACGGGTTTAAAAAGGCCACCTGATGCTACAGAGTCGGCCAAGTTAGTATCAGAGGCAGCCTTGCCGTTAGGTGTCATGCATGTATCCTCCCAATGTGGATCCAGTACAGGAATGAGAAAGACAATACCCAGTTTAACACCTTCCTTGACCATTTATCTGTAAGTAATGTTATTCATCGCAATTAGTAATATTGTCTTGCTCTGTCCCATACTTTCTAGCTTCCTGCTAATAAGACTCACATTCTTTTTTCAACATATGAGGTTCAAGTTGGATCCGAAAGATGATGCAACTAAACAAGCATGCACTCACGTTTTCAGTATGCTCTGCAACAGTATCGGTACCACCTTAGAAAATCTCACTTTGAAGGCAAGGCTAACAATGAAATCGCCCAAACATCTCCAGTGGAATATATTACAGATGAAGACTTGACAACCCTCATTAAACACTGGTCTGATCCAAAGTATCAGGTAGGCTATATGTATTTGATCTGACCACATGTTGAACTTGTATTTATGTATGTGCCTTACAAGTGTATCTTCTTCTAGGCTAACTGTTTGAGGAACAAGACCAACCATTCTAAAGTGAAATTCCAACAGACAACAGGATCTCGTAGCTATATTGCACACTGCGAGGCTCTTGTAAATAGCTGCTACTTCCTTATTTTTCTGTGCCATATTATCGTATCTATATTGACTTGTTCCAAATACAGAGGAAAGCCTGTGCGGACCAAAAAGAACCTGAACCGAATGCGGTGCAAATCTTTAAGGATTGCCACACCAGCAAGATGAAGGGCATGATCACATCAGTTCAAGCCGATGTTGTAAGTCCTTACTCCTTCTGCCTTTGAACTGATTGGTACTGTGATGTGTTCATTTAACTACTTGGTTTGCAGCCAATGTCAGTTACTCTGTTCACTTTTATACACAGTTGTCTTAATGTATCATTTCACCTTACATGGTTTAAAAGAGATAAAGGATATTCTTTTGGTCTTGATCTGTAATCTAGTTGTTATGTTCACGTGCGCACATAATGATAACATAGCCTGTTCGTTTTATATCTGTTTGCCCATGATATGAATGATGTCATACTATGTTCATCCTACTTTAAACCATGTCTCTTTATCCTTAGATGTCAACGAATGTGAGGAAATAGACAATAAGGTAGGCATGCTACATGGAAATATGTTCCGAAAGTGATTTTATTATGTAGTTGGCACTACAATACATGCTAATGTATTACAGTAGTTCACCAAAATAAGTTATATATAGACGTGTAACCTACTTTGTTTGTTTTTGTCTCATTAGTAACTTATCTGGTACACTAATCTACAAGTTCAAACTTTAAGGAAGCTATGGAACAAATGATTGAACAACCACAACCACCGGAAGGTGACGAGGCTACCACAGGAACAATGTCACCTCTTGCTTTGCAAAGGCGTCAAGATATCTCTCCACTAACGTGCAAAAAGCACCTTCCTGCGTAATTCTGGGTTGGTTGTCAAGGTAACCTCGTCCAAATTGCCCTCTTGAACAAAATCTTCCTGCGAGACAGAGTGATATACCTGTGCTCCAGACACAAGTCCAATCCCTAATGGACGTTGTTTTGGAAACAAGAATAGTGGTTGACAAATGTCGTCAAGATATGAATGGTTTTGAAACCAGACTATCAGACATTCGCTTCATTGTTCAAGAGCAATGGCGGAAAAAAGGTGAAGATCGTGCTGCTCCATCAGATTCTACAGCCTGAAACATTAGCACTCAGGTCAAATGATCTATGCTTCTATACATCTGATGGTGCTTTTACCTGCAAGGACTATGATGCTACCAAAGGCTGCAGTAATTACGACATATTTTTGTATAGTGTAGGTTTATCTTAATAATGTATTCGGCCGAAAGCTTCGTAGGAGCCTAACATGCCAACATTCGTCGGGACCATTCCAATTGGGCGAAAAACGATTATGGGCCTAAATTTGCATGTAGCCCACTAAAAATATCTAGGCCTAAATCAGCATAAGCTTTCATATTTTTCTGGTAGGCCTGTGCCCATAGTGCGCCTTTAACAGGCCCAAACATAATTTGGGCCCTCAGTAACAATAGCCCGTTTACAGGTGCAAATATCTCGAGCCCATAAAAAACATGGGCCTTTAATAGACCGAAAGTGAGATTGAGCCCTGATTGTGCCAAATAACCCACTAGTCTTAGCAGGCAGAAATGGTGGCCCATTTACGATGCGGATCTTTCACAGGCTGAAATTCGGACGGGCCGTAAATGCGCCGACCTAATACATGGGCCTTTAATAGGCTGGAAGTTCAGTCGGGCTAGATTATCGTCATTTTTATATGGCTTGTTAATGGGCCTGATGTGACGTTGGGCCACATATGGCCCATGGACTTCGTCCGACGTTAACAGGCCGAAAATCACAACAGGCCGACGGTGGCCCAAATCTATAGTGGGCCTCTAACAGGCCGAATGTCAGACATGGCCGAATATGACCCAAATCCTTCACGGTCGTTTATGGGCCGAAAGTTTCAATGGCCTGTAAATGGGCCCAAATGAAGCAGGACCTTTAACAGGCCGGAAATACACCGGGCCGTAATTCGGCCCATATACTTAGCGGACTGTTAACGGGCCAGAAGTGACCATGGGCCGCGATGATGACAAGTTTAGGACAGGCCGTTGACAGGACAATTTGCCAGTAGCCGTACGGAGCTTAATTGAGAATGTTGGGCCTTTAGCTGGGCCGACCCATTATGGTCTGCAAAATCTTGTGGGCCTTTAGCTGGGCTGGCCCATTGTGGTCTGCTAAATCTTGTGGGCCTTTAGCTGGGTCAGGCCATTATGGTCCGCAAAATCTTGTGGGCCTTTAGCTGGGCCGGCCCATTATGGTCTGCTAAATCTTGTGGGCCTTTAGTTGGGCCGGTCCATTTAAACTTTATGGGCCACTTTTGGGCCCGTCCACGTGTCAACATATCATAGGCCCATATCGAACGTTGGATGAGTGACACTTGTGCCAACGCGGAGCTGACGCGTGGTTCCGTCGGCCAATGAGAATTTTACACATGGAAAATCGGCATTGGTCGTGGTTGTTAGCGGGTAATCGGATCCAAAACCGGACCCGATAGCTTAACGGCGCCCCGTTACGGTGGATGCCACGTGTCGGTCACCCTTGACGAAAGCACTTCTATGACACGCGATTCATCGTCATGGAAGTGAACACTTCCATGATGATAATTTTGGTAATGTCATGGAACACTTCTACGACAGCACAAGTATGACTATCTTCACTCTGTCATAAATTTGACATGGATGTACATGCATGACAGAAAACCTGACCTACTGTGACAAACACGTATCATCATGGAAGTGTATTGTTTTTGTAGTGACTCCTTTTTACCAAAAAGACTTTGCTACCTGTGTGAAGGAAATACCTCCTCTGGTGACTCTGGTTGCTGATGAAACAAATCTATCAAAATACCAGCCGGCTTATGACACAAAAAATCAGAAGACGCCCACGCCGGCTTATAAAGTGATGGATCTGATTCCCCCAATCCATAAGCATACTTTCGCCCCTGAAGTTGATCCGTCCGACCTTATAGATGATGAAGCTGAATTCCAAGCCTTGTGTGGCATTGATTGGACATCACCAAACTTCCAGACGGCGGCGGAGGACGAAGAACCGGAGAAGGATGATCCAGAAGCTTCAAGTCGTCAAGGCCAAGAAGATTGATCCGCTGGGAGGTTCAAATATTTGATCTTCTGAAAAACACTTGATCTTTTTGGCTCACTGAGTCATGTAATAGGCTAGTGAAACTTTGATCTGCCGTGCCATCATGCACGTTTTGTTTTGCACAAAGTGCTGATCCGCCAGTTAAAAAACTACCACTTTATGCTTATGATAGCGTCGATTTATGCAGATCAGATTTAACAATACCCTACACACAAACAGATCACAAGTGGCCTGGCGGTTTACCGCAGGACGGGTCATAATACCCCATATAAAACCACTGGTGACTAACAGTTCATAACCAGTGCCAGTTTAATCATAACCATATATAATCAAAAAATATCATACCTGTGATATTTGATCGCACTGCCGGCTTATTATACCAGTGCAGCAAGGGCTAATATCCCGAACTTAGAGCATAGTGCTTCCAAGTATCATCATATACTGGCGACTTATAGTCTGCCATCATGGCGGGTTATAGAAAACCCAAAGATGCTCAAATATGAGACAAACAGGGCTGCTTGGCCCGATTGTTAAAACCATATGGTGAGAAAAAGGAGTGATATAAATCCAAAATAAATAAAACCCATAAAAAATGAGGCTGTTATAAATTTCCAAAACCAAATCTCAACATAAAACTTCAATGAAACTAGCATGATAGCCACTGGAGTATCCTCGCTTTCCATAAGCCGGCTCTCACATGACGCAATCGATGTTTTAACCTGGATAAGTTCAGGGTCTTGTTTAAAGATTGACTTATCGAGAGTACACGAGGTCGGAGTAGCATCATGCAAACAGGTAGGTTTAACCAAGTTTCAATGAAGGCGGCTTAATACCCTGGATTCATCCTCGCCATCCGTAAGCCGTGCCCTCACATGACAAACCAGCGTTTTAACCTTAACGAGTTCAGGGTCTTGTTTAAAAGATTGACTGTTAAGAGTTCGGCGGGTCAATCAGGATTACCTGATGGAGAAGCGTCTGGCATACAGGCAGGATGACCCGGAAGGGTTACATCCTCTTTGGTGAATACACCTATGTTTGAACAGGATAACAGATACGTCTCCAACGTATCTATAATTTTTTGTTGTTCCATGCTATTATATTATCTGTTTTGAATGTTTAATGGGCTTTAATATACCTTTTTATAATATTTTTGGGACTAACCTATTAATCAGAGGCCCAGTGCAAATTGCTGTTTTTTTTGCCTATTTCAGTGTTTTGCATAAAAGGAATATCAAACGGAATCCAAACGGAATGAAACCTTCGCGAGGATCGTTTTTGGAAGAAACGCAATCCAGGAGACTTGGAGTGGACGTCAAGGAAGCCACGAGGCAGGAGGGCGCACCCCAGGGGGGTGGGTGCGCACCCACCCTCGTGGGCCCCTCGCAGCTCCACTAACCTACTTCTTTTGCCTATATATACTCATATACCCTGAAACCTTCGGAGAGAGCCACGAAACACCTTTTCCACCGCCGCAACCTTCTGTACCTGTGAGATCCCATCTTGGGGCCTTTTCCGGCGATCTGCCGGAGGGGGATTCGATCACGGAGGGCTTCTACATCAACACCATAGCCTCTCTGACGATGTGTGTGTAATTTACCACAGACCGTCGGGTCCATAGTTATTAGCTAGATGGCTTCTTCTCTCTCTTTGGATCTCAATACGAAGTTCTCCTCTATCTTCTTGGATATCTATTCGATGTAACTCTTTTTGCGGTGTATTTGCCGAGATCCGATGAATTGTGGGTTTATGAACTTGATTATCTATGAATAATATTTGATTCTTCTCTGAATTCTTATATGCATGATTTGATATCTTTGCAAGTCTTTTCGAATTATCTGTTTAGTTTGACCTACTAGATTGATCTTTCTTGCAATGGGAGAAGTGCTTAGCTTTGGGTTCAATCTTGCGGTGTCCTTTCCTAGTGACAGAAGGGGCAGCAAGGCACATATTGTATTGTTGCCATCGAGGATAAAAAGATGGGGTTTATATCATATTGCTTGAGTTTATCCCGCTACATCATGTCATCTTGCCTAATGCGTTACTCCGTTCTTATGAACTTAATACTCTAGATGCATGCTGGATAGCGGTCGATGTGTGGAGTAACAGTAGTAGATGCAGAATCATTTTGGTCTACTTGACACGGATGTGATGCCTATATTCATGATCATTACCTTAGATATCATCATAACTATGCGCTTTTCTATCAATTGCTCGGAAGTAATTTGTTCAGCCACCGTAATACATGCTATCTTGAGAGAAGCCACTAGTGAAACCTATGGCCCCCGGGTCTACTTTACATCATATAAGTTTCCAATCTACAATTCGAGTTTACTATTTATTTTGCAATCTTTATTTTCCAATCTATACAAAAATACCAGAAATATTTATCTTACTATCTTTATCAGATCTCACTTTTGCAAGTAGCCGTGAAGGGATTGACAACCCCTTTATCGCGTTGGTTGCAAGGTTCTTATTTGTCTGTGCAGGTACTAGGTGACTTGCGTGTAGTCTCCTACTGGATTGATACCTTGGTTCTCAAAAATTGAGGGAAATACTTACACTACTTTGCTGCATCACCCTTTCCTCTTCAAGAGAAAACCAACACATGCTCAAGAGGTAGCAAGAAGGATTTCTGGCGCCATTGCCGGGGAGATCTACGCACAAGTCAAGACATACCAAGTACCCATCGCAAATTCTTATCCCTCGCATTACATTATTTGCCATTTGCCTCTCGTTTTCCTCTCCCCCACTTCACCTTTGTCATTTTATTCGCCCTTTTTTGTTCGTCTCTTTTTGCTTGCTTCTTTTGTGATTGTTTGTTGGATTGATTGATTGTCACGATTGAGGGAGTCCTGGATTAGGGGGTCCATGGACAGTCGGACTATATACTTTAGCCGGACTGTTGGACTATGAAGATACAAGATTGAAGACTTCGTCCCGTGTCCGGATGGGACTTTCCTTGGCGTGGAAGGCAAGCTAGGCAATAAGGATATGTAGATCTCCTCCCTTGTAACTGACTCTGTGTAACCCTAGCCCCCTCTGGTGTCTATATAAACCGGAGGGTTTGGTCCGTAGGACAAAAACAATCATACCATAGGCTAGCTTCTAGGGTTTAACCTCTACGATCTCGTGGTAGATCAACTCTTGTAATACTCATATCATCACGATCAATCAAGCAGGAAGTAGGGTATTACCTCCATCGAGAGGGCCCGAACCTGGGTAAACATCGTGTCCCCCGCCTCCTGTTACCATCCGCCTTAGACGCACAGTTCGGGACCCCTACCTGAGATCCGCCGGTTTTGAAACCGACATTGGTGCTTTCATTGAGAGTTCCACTGTGCCGTCACCACAATGTTGGATGGCCCCTTCGATCATCGGCAACCATGCGATCCAGGGTGAGGTTTTCCTCCCCGGACAGATTTTCGTATTCGGCGGCTTCGTACTGCGGGCCAACTCGCTTGGCCATCTGGAGCAGGTCGAGAGCTATGCCCCTGGCCATCAGGTCAGGTTTGGAAACTTAAAATACACTGCCGACATCCGCGGAGACTTGATTTTCGACAGATTCGAGCCCATGTCAAGTGCGCCGCACGATCACGACGAGCATGACTTAGCCCTGCCGTCGGACAGTATTCTGGAGATCGCACCTGCAACTACTCCAGCCCTCAATCTGAAACAAATTGCTCCATCTGAGGATGGGTGGATAGACCCTGCCACGGAGGCCGCACTCTCAGTGGCGATAGAGCCGAATATTGACTTCACCTCCTACGTGATCCGTGTCGCCGAACCGTTGGATTCGTCCCCGGCCACGGGCTCCGAGCCGCTTGCGTCCGTGCCTATCGAATCCGATTGGGCACCGATCATGGAGTTTACCTCCGCAGATATCTTTCATCACTCACCCTTTGGCGACGTGCTAAACTCGTTGAGGTCTCTCTCCCTGTCAGGAGACCCTTGGCCGAACTATGTTCGTCTAGATTGGAATGCGGACGACGAAGAAATTCTCTCCCCACCCACCACCCACTTAGTAGCCACTGTCGACGATTTAACCGACATGCTCGACTTCGGCTTCGAAGACATCGACGGTATGGACGACGATGCAGGAGACGAACAAGAACCACCGCCCACAGGGCGCTGGACTGCCACCTCATCATATGACATATACATGGTGGACACCCCCAAAGAAGGCGATGGCAATAAGACAGCGGAGGATAACCCCTCCAAGAAGCAATCCAAGCACCGACGTCAGTGGCGCCGCTCTAAGTCCCGCCATAGCAAAAGCAGCGATACCGGCACAAGAGACAATAACGCTCCGGATAGTGCCGAAGACAACAAAAATCCCCTCCAGCCAGACCTCGAGTGGGAGGATAAACAAGCTAGTCCTCCGGAACAGGCAGCAAACGGAGAACCAGAGGATGACAATTATATGCCTCTCTCCGAAGACGAGGTGAGCCTCGGCGACGAAGAATTTATCGTGCCTGAGGATCCCGTCGACCAGGAGCACTTCAAGCGCCGGCTTATAGCCACAGCAAATATCCTGAAGAAAAAGCAACAACAGCTTCGAGCTGATCAAGATCTGCTAGCGGATAGATGGACCGAAGTCCTTGCGGCCGAGGAATACGAACTCGAACGCCCAACCAAGAGTTACCCAAAGCGCAGGTTGCTACCCCAACTCGAGGAGGAAGCATTAAAACCCACATCACCAGCGTATGATGCGGCTGATCGGCCACCTCGTGGCCAAGACAGAGGGGCACATCAGCCCGAAGCCTAGCCCGCACCCCGTCGCAAGACCAACAAAAACTCCAAGGCCCGGGGCAACACGCGGGACCTGCGAGACGTTTTGGAAAACAAAGCAAGGCATACAAGATCGATCTACGGATCACGGGGTCACGCCCCAACTCAGGACGACGATCGTCACGCCGGATATACCAAAAGCAAATACGGCCGGGCCGAATACAGTAGACAAGACTCGTATGAACTACGTCGTGATATAGCTCGGCACAGAGGCGCCACACACCCCCTATGCTTCACTGATGAAGTAATGGATCACGAATTCCTAGAGGGTTTTAAACCCATAAACATTGAATCATATGATGGTACAACAAACCCCATGGTATGGATCGAGGATTTCCTCCTCCACATCCACATGGCTCGCGGTGATGATCTACATGCCATCAAGTACCTCCCACTAAAACTCAAAGGACCAGCTCGGCATTGGCTGAATAGTTGGGTGTTCAAGCAGGCCGGCAAATTGAACGCCGAAAACAAGGACAAGGGGCTACATAGCGACGACGAGGAGGAGCCCCGGCCGCCGAACACGGGAGAACAGAAGAAGTTCCCCCCACAAGTGAAAACGGTGAACATGATATACGCAACTCACATTCCCAAGAAGGAGCTGAAGCGTGCACTAAGGGACGTCTATGCGATGGAGCCAGTCGCCCCAAAGTTCAACCCATGGTCCTCTTGTCCGATCACCTTCGATCGCACGGACCACCCCACTAGTATCCGTCATGGCGGATCTGCCGCTGTCAGATTTTGGGTTCCGGCAGACCCTTGAGGTTCGAACACTGGGGTGCACGCGGAAATCTCGCCCTCTACCTACCTGCACCCCGCCGCCTCACTAGGATCTAAACTACGAAAGGAACAACACAAAAGACGCAAGGTTTATACTAGTTCGGGCCACCATTGTGGTGTAATACCCTACTCTAGTTTGTGGTGTGGTGGATTGCCTCTTGGGCTGATGGTGATGAACAATACAAGGAAGAACAGCCTCGCGAGGGGCTGTTCTTGGCCGGGGCGATGAACTACTAGGGGGAGTTCAGTCGCCTTCTCTCTCTATCTCTCTCTCTCTCAGATTGCTTCTTGCTCCTCTAGATTAGGCCTCAGCTCAAGCTCAAGCTCCAGCTGCCCCTACCCTGTGGGAGGCTAGTCATATTTATAGGCAAAGGCCCTGGGCCTCTTCCCAAATATTGAGCGAGAAGGGCGCCAACAATTGGCCATTTTGAAGGGGGACATCTGGTACACTTATCCTAACTAAACTTGGTCCTCGCCTGTCAAAGGCTATGGTGGTGACGCCGGCTTGGGCTCCACAATGACTTCCTTCCTGCCGTTGGGCTGGTCTTGGTCTTGTTGCACCGAAATGGACACCTTTGCTTGATGCTCTCGCCTGCGCTTGCTCCCTTTGCACCAAAGAGGAAAGGAGGACACTGCGCGGGCTGGCGCCCGCCTGGCGCCCTTGGTCGTCATGGCTTGCGTCATGGGCACCTCGTGAGGTACCCCGCCTTGATCTCTCCGCCTCCTCGCGAGCCAGCCTGATGAGGCCGTTGTCGGATTTCGGGTTCCGGCAGACCCTTGAGGTTCGAACACTGGGGTGCGCGCGGAGATCCAACCCTCCACTGTCTCGTACCTCGCCGAATCGCAGGGACCTAAACTACTAAAAAAACAGCACAAGAGACACAAGATTTATACTAGTTCGGGCCACCGTTGTGGTGTAATACCCTACTCTAGTTTGTGGTGTGGTGGATTGCCTCTTGGGCTGATGAGGAACAGTACAGGGAAGAACAGCCTCGCGAGGGTCTGTTCTTGGTGGGTGCGATGAACTGCTAGGTGGTGTTTCGTCACTCTAGCTTGAGGATCGGGTCTCTATCTCTCTCTCTGGATTCCAAATGCCAGATCTAGATCTAGATCTAGATGCCTCTTCTCTCTGAGTGTGGCTACTCCTATTTATAGGCGAAGGCCCTGGGCCTCTTCCCAAATATTGAGCGGGAAGGGCGCCAACAATTGGCCATTTTGAAGGGGAACAGCGGGTACACTTATCCTGACTAAAGTTGGTCCTCGCCTGCCAAAGGCTCCAGTGATGACGCCAGCTTGGGCTCCACGATGACTCCCTTCCAGCCGTTGGGGCTGGTCTTGGTCTTGTTGCACCGAAACGGATGCCTTTGCTTGATGATCTCGCCTGCGCTTGCTCGCTTTGCACCAAAGAGGAAAGGAGGACGCTGCGCGGGCTGGCGCCCGACTGGCGCCCTTGGTCGTCATGGCTTGCGTCATGGGCACCTCGCGAGGTACCCTGCCTTGAACTCTCCGCCTCATCATGAGCCAGCCTAACGAGGCCGTGCCTGAGGAAGCTCCTTGTCGTCCACCCCGTGAGGCTTGGCCCCTCGCGAGGGTCTTGAGCTTGCGTTGATGAAGATGGGCTGTCCTGGGCCTCCTTTGAGCCACGCCGCAGGCCGCAGTGCAAGTCCTGGGACCCCTGCTCCCAAACGCCGACAGTTGCCCCGGGCCCACGGCGCGCCCGAACTTGGCCGAGCGGAGAGGCGAAAGGGCAAGTGCGGCGTCGCGAGTTCTAACAGCTCAAGGCCTTGGGCGCCGCGTGGCGTTTGATTGGACGCGTGCGCCTCTGCTTCCCCACGATGCCTCGGTAACCACCCGGATTCGACAAGTCCTTGCATGCAGAGTTGGTCATGATTACCGGTGTTCGTGGAGGCCGACGGTTGGCCTTAGCCGGCAATAAGTACGGAACTGCGTGCGCCCTTCCAGTCTATCCTTCTGCTTCTCCTCTTCCTCGTCTCGTCTGGTTGCCATGGCTCCGATCCGCCGGTTCTCCAAGGAAGAGAAGGGAAAGGCTCCTCAAGAGGATCCTGACCTGCTCCCCGCAAAGAAGCGGCTTGATCTCTGGTGTCAGGGTAGGAGTGCTCGCCAGGAGGCGCCCATGCCCTGGTGCGAGCGGCCGCCACCAGGGTTTCCTCTTCCCTTGTACGCGCAAATTGGTGGCCCTGAAGGAGGCGACGCCGGGCGCCACGAGCGGCGCCGCCGGCGACGCCGGTGGGTCATGAAGGTGTGCGTCTTCCCCCCTGGAGTCCACGCTGAGGGCTCCTGCCAGGAGTTCGTGCTCCGCGTCGCTGCGCCTCCTAAGTCTTGGATTCGTCTTCCTTCTTTCTTCGCCTCCGTCGTCCGGCAGGGGGAGCCCCTGGGACACTCTGGCTGCAGCATGCCGGCTGTGGCACCCTCGCGACCGGGGCAGAGGTTGCGTGAAGCCCCGGGCGAGGTCTTCATGACTCGAGGCTGGGCGAGGTCGCCTGGTCTGCAGGACGAGGGCGCCTCACGATCCACCTGAGTACGACGGTGCTTCGGTGGTGTCCTTCAAGGTCTTCGACGGAGGGTCGCTATCGGAGTGCTGCCCCGGGAGAGGTGGTCGAGGTCCTGCTGTGGTGAGACAGAGGCCGACCGGCCACTCCCTTGGCATCTCCTCAGGCGACGAAGGCGCCGGAGGATCCAGCGACTCCGCCAAGCTCTTCGCGACGCCGGAGACGAGCGACGACAGTCTGAGCCCGAGCCTGCGCCGCTCCCGGAGCAGGGCGAGCTCGTCAGGCCGTCGCCGCCCCTGATCTGGATGGGGTTGGCTCTGGACCGGGTGGCCCACTGTAGATGATAGCGTCTGCCGCGGTGGTCCCTGTAGGTAGGACTCCTTAGGATTCGCGTCTTTTGTTCCTGCGAGGAGCCAAGAATGTACCCCGCGGGGGCTTGTAAGGTGCTTGTAGCTTCGTTTGTCAATATAACCCTTATTGTGAGACGGTCCGAGATGCTCATTCTGCCTTAGCTTAGTTTCTTCCTTTCGGACCTCGTGAGGGCTTGATGCTCTGCACCGACAGGTCCCAGTCCCAAGGCGGCTTCAGCCGTCGCTGGTATGCCAGGTCGCGATGCCGTGGTCAAGGCCAGGAGGTGAGCGGCCCGAGGTCCGGTAAGAGCCTGAAGTCACGATGCTCGGGGTCCCCTTGGCGCCAAGCAGCCATCATTCGAGAAAGGAGAGCGACGTTGCTATAACACGGGGTTGCATTGAGTGTGGGGATGCTGTTGCGATGACTAGTGTGTCCGGAGGGTGACTTATCTCGAGGGTCAGGACAATGCTTCCTGGTGCGGCGCTAGGTCCGTGCCTTGGCCGGCTAGAGATTGCGTGGCGAGGTCGTTTCGTGCTCCTTGGACGGACCCTGCAGGTTCTCCACAAAAGGAACAAGAGCTTGCCGTGTCGATCGTTAGTCCTGCCGTTAGTTGCTTTGGAGAGGCGCGAGAGGCCTCGCGAGGTGTGTTGGGGCACCCGTGAGCCAGCGCGGGACTCACGAGGCCCTACCTCAAGGCGGGTTGCGCCTGGCTCTGGGCCTTGTCTTCGAGTGTGTTCCTGCAAAATTGGCCAGATGCCGGTGCTCTACGTCTTCGGGTCCCGGCTCTCGGGCTGGTCTCAGCCGTCGCTGGCAAGCCAGGTCGCGATGCCATGGACAAGACCAGAGGTTGAGGGCCGCAGAGCCTGTAGGAGCCCTGAGTCGCGATGCTCAGGCACCCCCCCCTTTAACGCGCAAGCTAGGTTAGATGACGCAACTCTACGTCCTTGGGTCCTGGCTCTCGGGCTGGTCTCAGCCATCGCTGGCAAGCCAGGTCGCGATGCCATGGACAAGACCAGAGGGTGAGGGCCGGAGAGCCGGTAGGAGCCCTGAGTCGCGATGCTCAGGCACCCCCTTTAACGCTAAGCTAGGTCAGATGCAAGAACTCACGTCCTCGGGTCCCGGCTCTCGGGCTGGTCTCACCGTCACCGGCAAGCCGTGTCGCGATGCCATGGACAAGACCAGAGGGTGAGGGCCGGAGAGCCGGTAGGAGCCCTGAGTCGCGATGCTCGTGCACCCCCTTTAACGTGCAAGATTCCGCCACCCGTGAAAAAGGCACCAAATAACAAGCATGGTGGAGCGAGGGCATAATCCTAAGGAAAAAGTAGGAAGGATACATGCCGCTGGGACTGGCCCGAGCGGCTTGGGGGTGATGCAGCCCGAGGGGCGCCCCCAACAGGATAGGCTAACGACATGAAATAAAAGGGATACCTGCCGCAGGGACGGACCCACGCGACCTGGGAATAATGCGGCCCTGAAGGCGCTCCCAGCCAGAAATAAAACTTAAAGATGTCACCTGGTGATGCTGGGGATGAAGGGGTGTTGGTGTAGCAGACTCGGTGGGCTGCGGGAGCCGATCCTCACGAGCCCCAGTGCCCGGGGGCCTCGGGAGGCTCGAGGCGCCTGGTGGCTCCTCGCGGGCCATCTCCATCTCCGCTGTGGCTGCGGGCGTGCTGACCTCTTGAGCCTCCAGATGGTCCTCATGAGACGCTGGTGCGCAGCCGCTTAATGTGCCATAAGGCATGCGTACGTAGCTATGGGGCGGACCCTCGCAACGTCCCACTCGCGAGGGCCAGAGGTGCTCTTCAGATGCGGCTCGGCTGAGCCCTGGTATGTCGATGCAGACGCGCAGCCCACCATCCTCGCCTGGATGGGGGGCCACAGCGGGTAGGCGGCGGCTGCCCCTCATGACCCTTGACTCATGTAGCTCCTGAATGGCCTTGCTGACGAACTCTTGAGGGTTCTGCCCTCCTGGTCTTGCTCCTGCTTGCGGGAAACATGCTTCGAAACACGCCTCCACGTGGTGCCCAAGCGCCTCCCTCGAGACCTTGGCGAGGTCGGCGGCTCTCCGGGGGAGAGCCCCCGAGCACTGCCTGAGGAGGGCGCCGGGCACACTTTCCTATGCGATGGAAGGAGGCTCCCCCTGGCCTGGTGCGGGCCCTGAGGGGCCTGTCTCTTGAGGAGCCGGGTCGGTCGATGTCTTCTTCTTCTTGGGTGCGGCCTCGGGAGGCCTCCTGCTGCTGTGGTCTGGGTCTCCTAGCGATGCGGCCTGAAAGGCTCGCTCCAGGGAGCACACTGCGTCTCTCTCTTCACAGGGCACCGTGATGACCCCGCCGCTGCCATCGCATCTTGAGGACGTTGTAGCCATGGTGGGTTACGGCCATGAATTTGGCCAACGCTGGGTACCCGAGGATGGCGTTGTACGTCAAGCGAATGTGGGCGACGTCGAAGTCGATGAGCTCGGTGTGGTAGTTGTTGCGAGCCCCGAAGGTGACAGGAAGGCGGACCTGCCCGATCGGGACCGTGGAGTCATCGGTGACTCCGGAGAAAGGCTTGGTTGGCTGAAGCTGACTGTAAGGCACTTGAATATTGTTGAATGTCTCCATGGATAGGACGTTGAGCCCTACTCCACCGTCGATGAGGGTCTTGGTGACCAGCACGTTACTGATGATTGGGGAGCAAAGCATCAGGAGAACTCCGGCTGTGGCTGCGCACTTGAGCTGATCCGCTGAGCTGAACGTGATGGCGCACGCCGACCACCTGAGAGGGCGCGTGGCCTCGAGCTTGGGGAGGACTGCACTCACTTCACGGGTGAACTGCTTGAAGATGCGCTGAGAGGCTGGGGCTTGAGCTCCGCCCAGGATGTAGGCGATCGCGCGCGCTTCCTGGAAGCCCCCAGCCCCCTCGTCCTGATGACGATCTTCAATTCTCCTTGGCGGCGGTGGCAACGGAGGGAGGCCTGCGTTCCCCTGTGGGCGATCCTCGCGAGGCTAATCCCTCCAGCCTCCCTCGTGAGGTGGGTTTTGCCAGCGGTCCTCGCGAGGTCGGTCGCGCCACCCTTGGCGCGGGCCGCGGTCTTCCCAGCGTCCTGCATTCCTTTCTCCTCCTCGGCCATAGCCCCGGTCGCTGCGCTCGGGGTGTCTGCCGACCCTTCCTTCATGTACGGCCCGGAGTTCTTGGCATTCACTGGTGTTGTGGGCGTGGAGGTCATGGTACACGCAGCACGGGCTGCCCTTGGAGGACTCGGGCTGATCTCTGCCTCGCTTGGTGTCTGGTTCGGCCGCGAGTACGGCAGCCCCCGTTGCGATTCATGTCCTTGGCCTTGGACTTCTTCTCTTCGGGATCCGCGGCAGGCAGCTCGAGGAGGGAGAGGCGCCCCTCCTCAGCCCTAGCGCACTTGGTCGCCAAGTTGAACAGCTCCAGGGAGGTGCACAAATCTTCATGCATCGCCAGCTCCTCCTTCATCTTGACGCTATGACGCCGCCGGAGAAGGCAGAGATGATGGCCTCCTCCATTACCCCGGGATCTTGAGGCGCGCATTGTTGAAGGCCGATGTACTTTGCAGGGTTTCCGCTGCTGCTTGATTCGGCGCATGTCGCTACGGCGGTGGCCGGTCGCGAAGTACCGGAAGTTGGCGATGAAGCGGAGTACGCATCTCGCCCAGAAGAGATCGTGCCTAGGGCCATTCGTGGAGCCGTGAGCGGGCTCCGGCCCTTGAGCGCCATGGGAAACCAGTTCGCCATGACCTTTTCATCCCCGTTGGCAGCTTCGATGCCCAGCTCGTAGAGCTGGAGGAACTCCGTAGGGTCAGTTGTGCCGTCATAGCGAGGAGGCAGGTCTGGCTTGAACTTGGCGGACCACGCGACCTGCGCAGCTCGGAGGTGAAGGCACGGCAGCCCGCCGTGGCCGCGGGGGGCCTCAAACGGCAGAGGGCTTGGTCTTGTGGGCCTCCTGCGCCCATGGCCGGGGCAGCGCAGGTCTTGACGTCTTTGGAGCGAGGAGCGCCGGCAGCTTCTTGTGGGCGAGGAACTTCTTGACAGCTCTGCTCTTGCCGCGCCGGCGCCTGGCGGAGCGGGTTCCGCCCAGGGACCGCACGCCTTGGGGCCAGGGCGCCGTCTTGAGGAGGAGGCGGCTGAGGTGCCCCGGGAGCTTCATCGCCCACGCGGGGCGGGGTGCGGTGCAGTGAGACGGACGGTGTGGGGGCGCCTCCTGCAGCGCGATTTGTGCTCAGCGACTTCGGTCGAGCCATTCTTCGTAAACGCTGCCGACGGGCGGTAGCGCAGGAGCTCGTTTGCCGCGATGAGTGCAGCTCGGGCCTCCATGGCCGCGTGGGGCGCGCGTGACGAAGAACCAGCGGGGGTGAGCGAAGGCGTGGCGGTGCGGCCGTCCCGCCTCATGGACGGGTGTTGGGACAACGCTTGCTGCTCGTTCCCCGCCGGGCCGATGGCGGCGTTGACGGCAGGTGACGGGGAACGACGAGGGCGCCCGCCGACGGGAGTTGTCTGGGCGACATGGGAGGCGAGGGCGGCTTACGCCGGGCGCGGGCCCGACGGGCGTCGAACATGGTTGCGGTGGTCGGGAAGAGCGAGGCGACGAAGGCAGATTCCGCGCACCTCTACCGGGCACGCCAAATGTCGGATTTCGGGTTCCGGCAGACCCTTGAGGTTCAACACTGGGTGCGCGCAGAGATCCAACCTCCACCGCCTCGCACTCTCGCCAATCGCAGGGACCTAAACTACTAAAAAGAACAACACAAGGGACACAAGATTTATACTAGTTCGGGCCACCGCTAGGTGTAATACCCTACTCTAGTTTGTGGTGTGGTGGATTGCCTCTTGGGCTGATGATTTAACAAGACAGGAAGAACAGCCTCGCGAGGGTCTGTTCTTGGTGGGTGCGATGAACTGCTAGGTGGTGTTTCGTCGCTCTAGCTTGAGGATCGGGTCTCTATCTCTCTCTCTGGATTCCAAATGCCAGATCTATATCTAGATCTAGATGCCTCTTCTCTCTGAGTGTGGCTACTCCTATTTATAGGCGAAGGCCCTAGGCCTCTTCCCAAATATTGAGCGGGAAGGGCGTCAACAATTGACCATTTTGAAGGGGAACAGCGGGTACACTTATCCTGACTAAAGTTGGTCCTCGCCTGCCAAAGGCTCTGGTGATGACGCCTCTTGGGCTCCACGATGACTCCCTTCCAGCCGTTGGGGCTGGTCTTGGTCTTGTTGCACCGAAACGGATGCCTTTGCTTGATGCTCTCGCATGCTCTTGCTCCCTTTGCACCAAAGAGGAAAGGAGGACGCTGCGCGGCCGGGCGCCTCGATCGGGTGCCCTTCGTCGTCATGGCTTGCGTTATGGGCACCTCGCGAGGTACCTGCCTTGAACTCTCCGCCTCCTCATGAGCCAGCCTGACGAGGCCGTGCCTGAGGAAGCTCCTTGTCGTCCGCCCCGTGAGGCTTGGCCCCTCGCGAGGGTCTTGAGCTTGCGTTGATGAAGATGGGCTGTCCTGGGCCTCCTTTGAGCCACGCCGCAGGCCGCAGGTAGGCAAGTCTGGGGACCCCCGTTCCCAGAACGCCGACATCCATGCCTGAGGAAGCTCCCTGTCGTCCGCCCCGCGAGGCTTGGCCCCTCGCGAGGGTCTTGAGCTTGTGTTGATGAAGATGGGCCGTGATGGGCCCCCCTTTGAGCCACGCCGCAGGCCGCACGCAGGCAAGTCTGGGCCCCCGTTCCGAGAACGCTGATAGTTGCCCCCGGGCCCAAGGCGCACCCGGACTTGGTCGAGCAGAGAAGCGAAAGGGCAAGTGCGAAGCGCCGCGGGCCCTAACAGCCTGCAGCCTTGGGCGCCGCCTGGCGGTTGATTGGACGTGTGCGTCTCCACTTCCCCCACGACGCCTCGGCAACTGCACGAATTGACAAGTCCCTGCATGCAAAGCGGGTCATGATTACCTGCGATCATGGAGGCTGGCGGTTGGCCTCCTCTGGCTTTAAGTACGAAACGGTGAGTGCTCCTCTGGCCCATTTCTGCTTGCTTCTCCTTCTTCCTGGTACTTGCTCCGTCTTGCTGCAATGGCTCCGATCCGCCGGTTCTCCGCGGCAGAGAAGGGAAAGGCTCCCCGAGAGGGTCCTGACCCGCTCCCGCCGAAGAAACGACTAACCCTCTGCCATCGGAATGAGGGTGCCCACCAGGCGGTGTCGAGGCCCTGGTGCGAGCGGCCACCACCAGGGTTCCCGCTTCCCTTGTATGCCCACATGGAGGGCTCTGAAGGAGTTGATGCCGAACGCCACGGGCGACGCCGCCGTCGGCGCCGGCGGGTCACGAAAGTGCGTGTCGTTCCCCCTGGAGTCCACACTGATGGCTCCTCCCGAGAATTTGTACTCCATGCCGCCATGCCTCCTCGGTCTTGGATTCGCCTTCCTTCCTTCTTCGCCTCTGCGATTCCGCTGGAGGACCTCGAGCTCACTGCAAAGACGCCGGGCCAGCACCCTTGCAACCGGGGCTGAGGTTGCGGTCGTTGCCCCGGGCGAGGTCTTAATGACTCGATGCTGGCGCGAGATCGCCCGGGTCTGCAGGACAAGGGGCGCCCTCATAATCCACCTGGAGTACGACGACGTTTCGGTCATGCTCTTCAAGGTCTTCGATGCGGAAGGGCGCCGGCTGGAGTGCTGCCCCGGGAGAGATGATTGAGGCCCTGCCGCGGCGAGGGCTAAACTCGCCGACCGCTCCCTCGGCAGCTCCTCAGGCAGCGGAGGCGTCAGGGGATCCAGCGACTCCGCCGAGCTCTTCGCGACTCCGGAGACGAGCGACAACAACTACGAGCCCCCGAGCCTGCGCCGCTCTCGGAGCAGGGCGGGCTCGGCAGGCCGTCGCCGCCTCTGATCTGGATGGGGTTGGCACTGGTGCCTAGCGGCCCACTGTTGATGATGGCGTCTTTTGCAGGAGCGCGTGTAGTTAGTGTTCTTTAGGATCTGATCCCTGCGATGAGTCAAAAGCGCACCCCATGGGGGCTTGTAAGGTGCCTGTGGTCCTGTTTGTTAATATGATCCTTGTTGTGAAACAGTGCGAGTTGCTTATTCCGCCTTAGCTCAGTTCTCCCTTTTGAACCTTGCGAGGGCTTGACGCTCTGCACCGACAGGTCCCAGTCCCAAGGCAAGCTTCAGCCGTCGCTGGTATGCCAGGTCGCGATGCCGTGGTCAAGGCCAGGAGGTGAGCGGCCCGGGGTCCGGTAAGAGCCCCTGAGTCGCGATGCTCAAGAGGTCCCCCTTAGCGCTCAAGCAGCCATCATTTGGTGAGAAAGGAGAGCGACGTTGCTAACACGGGATTGCGTTGGGTGAGGGGACGGTGCCCGTATTAGCTAGTGCTTCCGGAGGGTGACTTATCTCGAGAATCAGGAGTCGCTTCCTGGTGTGTTGCCGGGTCCGTGCATCGGCAGGCGAGGGGTCGCCACGAGGTCCTCACGTGTCGCCTCCCTCTCGCCTTTGCTCCCCTTCTGCTCTACGCCCCGGTCCCGCCCTTGAGCGAAGTCTCAGCCGTCCTCGGTATGCTGTGTCGCGATGTCGTGGTCAAGGCCAGAGGGTGAGGGCTGGAGAGCCAGTAGGAGCCCTGAGTCGCGATGCTCAGGCACCCCCCTTTAACGTGCAAGCGGTTCATGCGGATGAGAGTGAAGGGGACACCATGGGGGCCTCGCCTGACGTTGCTCCTTGAAGAGATCCTGCAGGCTCATCATAGAAAGAACGCAAGTTCACTGTGACAATCGACAGTCAGCCGTTAGTTGCCCCGGGGGGGTGACGAGGCACTGAAGGCTTGGCGAGGTGGTTCTATGCGGGGCTGCCGCGGCCATAGCTCAGCCATTCAGGTTTGTCGGCGTTGCAGGGACGGACCCACGCGCAAGCGTCGTGCCGTTAGGGGGCAGCTCCAGCAGTTGGTGTCAGTTGAGCGGGAAACTAGGTCAAGTATCTTAATCACGAAGGAGCAAGTCCATTTAGATAAGCGCAAAGAAGACGAACATCGCCGGGTCGGACCCGAGCGACCTGGGGATGATGCAGCCCGAGGGGCGCCCCCAACAAGATAAGCTAGGAACATGAAGTAAAAGGGATACACGCCGCAGGGACGGACCCACGCGGCCTGGGAATAATGCAGCCCTGGGGGGCGCTCCCAGCTGGAAATGAAACTTGAAAGATGTCACCTGATAGCGTTGAAGACGAAAGGGTGTTGGTGCAGCAGACTCGGTGGGCTGCGGGAGCCGATCCTCATGAGCCCCCAGGCTCAGGGGCCTCGGGAGGCTCCGGAGGCGCTGGTGGCTCCTCGTGGACCATCTCCATCTCGCCAGGCTGCGAACGCCTGGCCTCTTGAGCCTCCAGATGCTCCCTCATGAGGCGCTGGTGCGTGGCAGCCGATTCGGCAAGCCGTAAGGCATGCGAACGTAGTTGTGGGTGGACCTTCGCAGCCCCCACGCGAGAGGGCCAGAGGCGCCTCGGGAGGCGGCTCGGTTGAGCCCTGGTATGTCGATGCAGACGCGCAACCCACCATCCTCGCCTGGATGGGGAGCTATGGCAGGTAAGCGGCGGCTGCCACTCATGACTCTTGACTCCTGCAGCTCCTGAATGATCTTGCTAACGAACTCCTGAGGGTTTGGCCCTCCTTGCCTTGCTCCTTCTAGAGGGAAACGTGCTTCGAAACACGCCTCCAAGTGGTGCCCAAGCGCCTCCCTCGTGACCTTAGCAAGGTCGGTGGCCCTCCAGGGGGGAGCCCCCGAGCCCTGCCTGAGGAGGGCGCCGGGCACGCTTTCCTATGCGATAGAAGGAGGTTCCCCCTGAGCAGGCATGGACCCTGAGGGGCCTGCCTCCTGAGGGGTCGGGCCGGACGATGTCTTCTTCTTCTTGGGGGCGGTCTCGGGAAGCCTCCACCTCAGCGATCCGGGTCTTCCAGTGATGCAACTGAAAGGCTCGCCTGTGGAGCACATCGCTGCCTTTCTCTTTGCAAGGCACCGTGATGACTCCGCCACGCCCCCGGCATCTTGAGGACGTTGTAGCCGTGGTGGGTTACAGCCATGAACTTGGCCAGCGCTGGGTACCCGAGGATGGCGCCATGGCGGCGAATGTGGGCGACGCCGAAGTCGATGAGCTCGGTGCGGTAGTTGTCTCGTCTGCCCAAGGTGACAGGGAGGCGAACCTGCCCGATCGGGACCGTGGAGCCGCCGGTGACCCCGAAGAAAGGCTTGGTTATCAAGCTGATTGTAAGGCACTTGGAGGTTGTTGATGCGTTTCACGGACAGGACGTTGAACCCTGCCCCGCCATCGATGAGGGTCTTGGTGACTAGCACGTTGCTGATGATTGGGGAGCAAAGCATCGGGAGGACTCCGGCCGTGGCCGCACACTTGAGCTGATCCGCTGAGCTGCACGTGATGGCGCACGCGCACCACCGAGGGGGCGGTGGCTTCGAGCTTGGGAGGACTGCATTCACTTCAAGGGCGAACTGCTTGAAGATGCGTTGAGAGGTCGGGCTTGAGCTCCGCCCGGGATGCGAGGCAATCGCTGCTGCTCTCGGAAGCCCCCAGCCCCCTCGTCCTGATGATGGTCTTCATTTCTCCTTGGCTGCGGTGGCAGAGGAGGGAGGCCTGCCTTGCCTTGTGGGCGATCCTCGCGAGGCTGATCCCTCCAGCCTCCCTCGTGAGGCGGGTCCCGCCAGCGATCCTCGCGAGGTTGGTCGCGCCACCCTTGGCGAGGGCCGCGGTCTTCCCAGCGTCCTGCGTTCCTTCCTCCTCCTCGGCCGTAGCCCCGGTCGCTGCGGTCGGGACGTCGGCCGATCCTCCCTTCTCGCACGGCTCGGAGCTCTTGACATTCGTTGGTGTTGTGGGTGTGGAGGTCGTGGTACACGCAGTACCGGCTGCCCTTGGAAGACTCGGGCTGATCTCTGCCCTGCTTGGTGTCCGGTTCTGCCGCGAGCACGACAGCTGTCTTGGGCTTCACATCCTTGGCCTTGGGCTTCTTCTCTTCTGGGTCTGCAGCAGGTAGCTCGAGGAGGGAGAGACGCCCTTCCTCGGCCCTGGCGCACTTGGTCGCCAAGTTGAACAGCTCCAAGGAAGTGCACAAGTCTTCATGCATCGCCAGCTCCTCCTTCATCTTGACGTCACGCACACCGTCGGAGAAGGCGGAGATGATGGCCTCCTAGGTCACCTTTGGGAATCTTGAGGCGTGCATTGTTGAAGGCTGGATGTATTTCTCTGTGGTCTCCCTGTTGCTGCTTGATGCGGCGCATGTCGCTCCACGGCGGGTGGCAGTCCACGAGTACCTTGGAAGTTGGCGATGAAGCGGGTGCGCATCTCGTCCCTGTAGGAGATCGTGCCTGGAGCCAGGTTCAGGAGCCAGGTGCGGGCCCCGTCCTTGAGCGCCATGGGAAACCAGTTCGCCATGACCTTCTCGTCTCCGTTGGCGGCTTCGATGCCCAGCTCGTAGAGCTGGAGGAACTCTGCGGGGTCGGTCGTACCGTCGTAGCGAGGAGGCAGGTCTGGCTTGAACTTGCCGGGCCACGCTATGCTGCGCAGCTCAGTGGTGAAGGCACGGCAGCCTGCCGTGGCCACGGGAGGCTTGGGTGACGAAGAGCTTGGTCTTGCGGGTCCCCATGCGCTGCAGCTGGGAGCAGCACGGGGTCTTGACGTGCTGGAGCAGGAGCGTGGTCACGTCGAGCTGGAGCGGGGAGCACTCGAGCAGCTTCTTGCGGGCGAGGGACTTCCTGGCAGCTCTGCTCATGCCGCGCTGGCGCCGGACGGAGAGGGTTCCGCCCAGGGACCATGCGCCTTGGGGCCAGGGCGCCTTCTTGTGGGGGAGGCGGCCGAGGCGCCCCCGGGGCTTCGTCGCCTGCGCAGAGCGGGGTGCGGTCCAGCGGGACGGACGGTGCGGGGGAGCCCGGCGCGACGAGCTTCAGCAGCGGTCGAGCCACTCTTCGTGAGACGTCGTCGGCCGACGGGACGGTAGCGCAGAGCTCGTTTGCCGCGATGGCGTAGCTCGAAACCTCCATGGCGCGCTTGTGAAGGCGCGAGACGGAAGAGGCGCAGTGAGGGTGGCGATGCGGCGCTGCCTCGCCTCATGGAGGGATGCTGGGACGATGCTTGCTGCTCGTTCCCCGCCGAGCCGGTGGCGGCGTTGACGGCTGGCGACGGGGAACGACGAGGGCGCCCGCCGACGGGAGCCGTCTGGGCGACGTGGGAAGCAAGAGCGGCTCGATGCTTGGTGCGGGCCCGGCGAGCGTCAGACATGGATGCGGTGGTCGACGGAGAACAGGGCGACGGAAGACGAATTCTGGCGCACCCCTACCTGGCGCGCCAAGTGTCGGATTTCGGGTTCCGGCAGACCCTTGAGGTTCGAACACTGGGGTGCGCGCGGAAATCTCACCCTCTACCTACCTGCACCCCGCCGCCTCGCTAGGATCTAAACTACGAAAGGAACAAGACAAGAGACGCAAAGGTTTATACTAGTTCGGGCCACCATTGTGGTGTAATACCCTACTCTAGTTTGTGGTGTGGTGGATTGCCTCTTGGACTGATGGTGATAAACAATACAAGGAAGAACAGCCTCGCGAGGGGATGTTCTTGGCCGGGGCGATGAACTGCTAGGGGGAGTTCAGTCGCCTTCTGTCTCTCTCTGTCTCTCTCTCTCTCTCTCTCTCTCTCTCTCAGATTGCTTCTTGCTCCTCTAGATTAGGCTTCAGCTCAAGCTCAAGCTCCAGCTGCCCCTACCCTGTGGGAGGCTAGTCCTATTTATAGGCAAAGGCCCTGGGCCTCTTCCCAAATATTGAGCGGGAAGGGCGCAAACAATTGGCCATTTTGAAGGGGGACATCTGGTACACTTATCCTGACTAAAGTTGGTCCTCGCCTGTCAAAGGCTCTGGTGGTGGCCTTGGCTTGGGCTCCACAATGACTTCCTTCCTGCCGTTGGACTGGTCTTGGTCTTGTTGCACCAAAATGGACACCTTTGCTTGATGCTCTCGCCTGCGCTTGCTCCCTTTGCACCAAAGAGGAAAGGAGGACACTGCGCGGGCTGGCGCCCGCCTGGCGCCCTTCATCGTCATGGCTTGCGTCATGGGCACCTCGTGAGGTACCCCGCCTTGATCTTTCTGCCTCCTCGCGAGCCAGCCTGATGAGGCTGTGCCTGAGGAAGCTCCCTGTCGTCCGCTCCGCGAGGCTTGGCCCCTCGCGAGGGTCTTGAGCTTGTGTTGATGAAGATGGGCCGTGACGGGCCCCCCTTTGAGCCACGCCGCAGGCAGGCAAGTCTGGGGACCCCCGTTCCCAGAACGCCGACAGCCGCATTGGTCCTTGACCCTATAATTGACGGGTTTCACCTTGTCGGGGAGGCTGATCGTACCCACGGACACCTATGGGGCCGGCGGAGCAGGCCCCTTGTGGTTCGGAGGGGGGAGGAGATCGCACGAAGAGCGGATCGAGGCGATGCACACGAGCAGTTTACCCGGCCGAGCTCTCCTGAGAGATAAAACTCCTACTGCTGCTTGTTTGATCTATTGTGTTCTTGCTAGGGAGCAATGCGAGCTACAAAACCTAAGCGTGAGTGTCTAGTCTATGGCGGTCAGATGAATGAATCGAATCCAGCCAACCTGCGGAACCCTTTTCACGTTGCACTCGGGCCTCCTTTTATATGCTCAAGGGTCTCCGGCTGTGGCAACATAGGCGGGGTACAAATGTAAAAACAGGAGTTGGTACACCTACTTGAACAAAGGTACAAAGGCAAAATACCTAACTCTGACGGCAAGGGACAAAAGCAATAAATGCCCGTCATTGTCGCCCAAACAGTGTAACAGAGGCCGTCAGGTGCGCCTCCGCTCGCCACGATGGCGATCCTGTCAGCGCCGCTTATCGCTGCTCTCCGCTGGCTGCACAGCCGCTCGACACGCGCGCATGGAACGGTCCCATGGCGACACGTCGCTGGGTGAGTTGGAGCGGAGACGGAGAGAAGTTGCATGCCGCGGCAAGCGCCTTTGTCAGCGGCCGAATCCTTGTCGCTACCGGAGACTTGTCGGCGCTGAGTCTTCCCGGCAAGCTCCTCTTGCCGGGCCTTGTCTTCGCGTGCACGAGGTGGCCTTCCCGACAAGCTCCTCTTGTCGGGCCTTGTCTTCTCAATCAAATACTTTGTTCTTGAATGGCTCCAAAGGAGCCACGGAGGATATTGGCGGTGATGAGGCAAACCTTGCCGCTGGTGCTATAATCGTCTGTCCGTGCACGAGTACGGGATACTAGGGTACCCTACTCTAGTACAACCGGACAGGAGCCCCGGCCTGGGCCGCATTACTAAAGGCCGAAGCGCATGTCGGGCTAGGCCCTGTAATCGCACGGACACGCGCTGACCTCGACCACGCCGCAACTCGCCTCGACCCACCACGATCCCCACTAACGGCACGCACCGGACGTGGCGTCGTGCGAGATCGTGGGCGCGGGTCGTCAGGGGTTCTTTATTGATATAAGCGGAACGTCCGCCCCCTCCTCCCATTTATAAGCGGAGGAAACAGAGGCAGGCCGACCACCCCTGCCATTGCTGTCTTGTCAAGAAACCACCGCCGCCCCCCTCTTCTTCTCCGGTGCGAAGAGAGCAGTGCCCCGCCCCCCCTTTCGCCGCAAGCACACTCACCGCTGTCGACCTCCTCCGCCCTCCTCGCCATGGCTCCGAAGGCCGATAAGGAGAAGGGCGTCAAGTCGGCCGAGGCGCAGCGGCTCGCGCTAAGGCAAGGAGTGAGCCATCTTCCCCGCAGCTCGGGCGCACGGAGCTGCGGACGCCTTCTACCTTTTTTCCGTCGACGGATACCTGCGTGCGCATCCGCCAAGACGAGGGTGCTTCCCGCCTCCGCCGCTGATCTGGCCTCAACAGGTACCCTTTCTTCGCCATTTTCTTCTATTGCGGTCTTTGCCCGCCAGATTCCAAGTTCTTTTGCGACATAATGAACACCTTTAGCCTCCGCCTCCTTGATTTCACCCCAACGCCATCTTGACCATGGCTGCCAAGACATTTGTGCGAAAACTTTGTCGGAGTCCACCAATGTGGCACTCTTCCGCCATTTCTTTGTTCCCCGCCGAGAGAGGAGAGCCACTTGCCGAGGGATAGCTCGGGTCTCTAGGATCGGCAAGAAAGAGGCCTACCTAGAGGGGGAGTTTCGAACAAGTGGGAGGAGTGGAGAGCCAACTGGTGCTGGGTCAGAGGAGAACCCACAGCCCTTTCACCGCCAGGCGCCAAACCCCAATAGTGTGTGGCAGGGATTGGAGTAACTTGGCGCCGAGGATGCGGGTGAAGATAGTTGTGACCAATTCTGCGCCTCGGGCTTGCCGGGTTGACAGAGGCAGTTGGCGCAGATTTCATTCGCCGCCAGACGCTTCCCTTGCAGAAAGGAGGAGGCCTGCTTGGGAGTTCCAGAATGCGGCGGACATCATGAGGCTGCGCCTGGCCTAATTGGAACTTCACCGTCATGGAGCTGGACTCGTCGCTCGAGCTGTTCAAGAACGACTCCCAACATCCAGAGTGGTTCAGGTTGCCGCGAGGGGTCGCCCCATTGTGCAACAACTTCGGCGCTCGACCGCATCCGGCGCCATGATGCCACTGCGGCGACTCCCACGGATCGTCCCCACCTGGCAGGAGCCCCCGACGAGGTCGTGCAGCAATTCTTCGATGATTTGCAAGAAGTGCCGATCCGCGCCGACGAGCGTAAGAGGCTCACCCGCGACACCACCGACTGTGAGATGGCGAGATCGCCACCAGGTGGAGGAGGCGGCAGCAGCCGCCGCCGGAGCCTTCGGGTTCACCGTGGAGGAGGCGGACGCGGGCGAGGCGGCAAGCTCTGCCGAGCGAGGGAGGTCGCCGCCAGGAGTACGAGCTTGTCGAGCCCGAGGCCAGGTCGAGTGGACTCCGCCGAGGGCGCTTCTTCCCCACCGCTAAGCGACTTGCCGCCAGCTGAGCCCCGGCCTCGCCGAGGAGGCGCTCTCCAGAGTTGGAGACGAGCCGGGCGACAGACCGCCCACAGCAATAGCGCCGCCGACGCGTTCCACCGCTGCAAGCGAGGCTGCAAGGAGCGCCACACCGCAGCGACAACCGGGCGGAATCTTCTCAGGCCACCGCCGACGCCCGCTTAAGCGGCCAAGAGAGCCCACTCCCCCGCCTCATCACACCGGAGGCGGGCCGGAGTTTGACTTCTCCGCGCTTAGCTCCGAGGAGGAAGGCGAAGAGTAAGCTTCTCGAGATTGTGCTTGTATTTCTTCAAGTTTTATTGCTTCATCTTGAATCTGATTTGCTTCGCTCGACTCTTTCCTTTTCGTGACGCCGCCCGTAGAGCGGCGATGAGGGCCAAGATCCCGACGGTCGCCGTTGAGGACGATTCTCGCGTGGCGACAGGGACGCGTCCGAGACCGCCTTGTCGGACCCGGCAACCCTCCCTCAGAGCAGCCCCCAGCACAGCCCCCAGAGTAAGTGTGCAGTTTTCTTCTTACTATTAGGTGTGCAGGGTGCTCCTTCATTGTTGATATCTGACTGTGTGCTTGTGTAGGAGCGGAGCAGCCTCATCAGGAGGGCTCGGAAGCCGCCTCCGAGATCCTGCCCGCTGCCACTACGCCGCCAAGGGAGAACTCCCCGACAAGGGAGCTCCCTCCGACAAGGGAGGCCACCCCGGCAAGGGAGGCCACTCCGGCAAGGGAGGCTACCCTGCAAGGGACGGCGCCGCGACCCTCCAGCTTGTCGAGGCCATGGCTGCGGATCCTGCTGAGTAACTCCCTTACGCGAAAATCTCCCTTGGGCTTGCTTTCTTTTGTTTCTCTTTTTGAACATCTGTTTGACTGCCCCTTCTTCTTCTGACGCGGACCTGATGGAGGTCGAGGCCACCGGCGAGGAGGAAACGCGCGGCAACACCGACAAGGCCGCCGTCGAAGAAGAAGAGGTCATCGTCGTGGAAGAAGAGGCCGTCGCCGACGAGCCTGCCGGCGAGGAGGCCACCGAGGCTGCCGACGCTGAGGCCGGGCGAGGGTCGGGCGATCGCATTAACGGCCCTCGAGGTCAGCAGGAGCGGCAAGCGCCACACCGACAAATGATTTCTGGCCGCTGTCAAGGCCAGTTCGAGGAGCTCCCAGCCCGGTGCCTACCTAAAGGCCGGCGAAGGCGTCTTCATCAAGCTCCCCTGGGAGCCAAGCTCCAGGGCGCCGGTCGAGGGAGAAACCTTCGACGGCGAAGCGCTACCGCCTGGCCAGTTGACGCTGGTGGACGCGCCAAGCAGCAGCAGCGGCGAGTCCGAGGAGGAGCAGCTGCTGAAGAAGCTGTTGTCGCTCTACCACGCCCGGCAGGCCAAGTTAGAGACCCGGGAAGCCCTTGTCGCGAGGGCAGGAGCGTACATGGAGAAGCGCACCGAGGAGCTCCGGAGCGCCAACAAGGAGGCCCTCCGCGACGTGGCGGAAGCGCGGGGGCAACTCGCAGAAGAGCGCATGGCCTTCATCCTTGAGAAGGCCGCGGCTGATGAGGAGCAGCAGCTGGCTGCCGAGAAGCTCGCCGCGCAGGAAAGCGAGCTGGCGCAGCGGAAGGTCAACCTGGACAGCCATGAAGAAGATCTTGCAGCTGCTGCAAGGAGTCGCTAGGGCGCTTCAGAAGCGAAGGACGCCGCCGCAGTCAGCCGAGGCCGCCAAGGAAGAGCTGAAGGCGAGGGTGGCACAGCTGGAGGCCACCCTCAAGAAGAGCGGCGAAGAGCTTGCCGTGCTCAAGCGTGAGCGCGAGAAGGACGCTTACACCCTTGGCGAGCTGCAGAGCTGCCTCGCCGACAGGCTAAGGAGCTCGACGCCGCCAAGGATTCCAAGGCGGATCTGAGCTGAATCACCACTCGACGCAGACGTTGGATGGCGCCAGAGAGCGGGAGGTGGGCTTGTTGGAGGCGATCAAGGCCAAGGAGGAGCTTGCTGGCGAATGCTGTCTCCGCCTGTAACACCTTGAGGGAGAGCATGGAGCATCGGGACCGAAGGTCTTGTGGACACCGCCGCCGACATCCACAACGAGCCGATGGAGCTGGGATGGCGGACCTTGCGTACTCCTCCGACGAGCATCTCCAACCCAGCGCCAAGCTCAGCTTATTCTTCAAAGGCGTGGCGATGGGCCTCCGGCGACTCCTGGAGGAGGTCCCAAAGCAGCTGGCCGAGGAATCACGCCAGGTCTGTGCAGGGGCCCTCGAGAAGGTGTTGATGAAGGTGGCCTTCCGCAACCCGGGCCTCAACCTTAACGGCGTCCTCAGATCCTTGCTGTCCGACGCCAACGTGGAGGAGCTCAAAGCCCTTGTCGCACCCATTGTGGACAAGGTGAACAAGATCAAGCGGATCGAGGGCGACCGCGTAGACTAGGCCGCCAATCTTATCTTTTCCTTGTCGCTGCTGATCATGTTTAGAAAACTTTGTTAGATCAGCGACAAGTTATTCTGTAATATACTCTATCTTAGGTGAATCGATCAATGCAACGTTATTTCCTCTATTTGATTCCTTCCTTTGTACCTTTCTGCCTTACGCATTTAGGGGACTTGTCGGTGCGAGCGCTGAGTGCGGAACGTCAGAAGCCTGCTGGCAGTGCCGCCTCCGACAAGCAACCTTGTCGCGACTAGCCGCAGCTCACTTAAGTTGTTGAGCGGACTCGAAACAAAGTAAGGGCGCGACTAGCCGGCGAGTTGGTTCCTCCGCGCACATGTTTTCCATACAAAGTACTATCGTTCAAGGAAGATAACTTGAAAATTTAAAAATTGATTACTCAAACTTTGGCAACTTAGCTTTTCTGTCTCTTGTTTCCCGATGAGGTGAAACTTCTTCGAGCGGTGCCTGGTCCATAGTATTATCTCCTCCTCCCCCCATGGTTAACTTGTGCGCGAGGGGGCCTTCCTTTCTTTGAGAAAAGAAAAAGAAGAGGAAATAACGTTATGGAGCCTAGCGGCTCGATTCTGCTTACCGGGTGTGATTGCTGCACAAAGTGTTAGCCGAAACATGCAACATAATGATGAAAGCATGAACTTGACAAGTTGTGCGCAACACATGAGCTTTACTGATGCACGGGGTCTGCGCCCGGCTTTCTACAAAGGATTACATGCAACTGCGGCAAGACTTGTACAAAAGGTGGTTGCCGGAACGGGTTCCGACAACCGCGCCCTATGGGTAAAACTTACGAAGATGCTCAATGTTACAGGGGTTGCTCACCGGAATGCCATCTTCGGTCTCAAAGCGGACAGCGCCAGGCCTAGTGACTCGCTTTCACCCGATAAGGGCGATCCCACTTCAAGGCCAACTTGTTTGAATTCTTGGCGGATCGAACGCGGCCAAGAACAAGGTCGCCTTCCTCGAGACTTCTGGCATTAACCCTGCGGCTATGGTAGCGGGCGCAGTAGCTTCAGAAGCGAGCGGCTCGCCACGCCCGAAGATCGACCCTCCTCAAGGAGCAAAGACGTCATCTTGTCGCAGCTGCTCTTGCTCGAGCTCATCATAAGCGAGCACTCGAGGCGATCCGTGATACGAAGTTCCGTGGGGAGAACTGCCTCTGCTCCATAGACTAGAGCAAAGGGTGTCGGCGGTGGCTTGATTTGGCGTCGTCTGATCGACCAAAGAACCACCGCAGCTCCTCGATCCGATTTCTTCCGCACTTGTGCAGCACAGCCGAAAGTTCTGGTCTTGAGCCCGCGCAGCACTTCAGCATTTGCCCTCTCTGCTTGATCGTTGCTTCTCGGGTGAGCAACAGAAGCAAAGCAGACCTTGGCGCCAAGGTCTTGGACGTACTGCATGAAGGTGCGACTCGTGAATTGTGTGCCGTTGTCGGTGATGATCCTGTTGGGGATTCCGAACGGCAAACAATTGACTGAAGAACTTGACTGCCGATCGTGCCGCCACCTTCCTCACTGCTTCCACTTCCGCCACTTTGTGAACTTGTCGATGGCGGCGCATAAGTACTCAAAGCCCCGACGACTTCGGGAAGGGGCCAAGGATGTCGAGCCCTGCACCGAAAATGGCCAGGATAAAGGGATCGTCTGGAGAGCTTGAGCTGGCTGGTGTATCTGTTTGGAATGGAACTGCACGCTTCACACTTGGTTACTTGTGCAGTTGCATCCTGGAGGGCTGTCGGCGGAAGAAACCTTGCCGGAAAGCTTTGCCGGCAAGTGTTTTTGCGCCAATGTGGTGACCACATATGCCTCCATGTATCTCTGCCAACAGCTTCATCCATCTTCCCGGAATACACTTCAATTTCACACCGTTGAGTCTCCTTCGCATGCAGATGCTGTCGACAAAACTGGTACATACTTGACTGCCGGGCTACTCTTTCCGCTTCTTCTTGCCCTTCGGGAAGTTCCCTGTCTCAAGGAAATGGACAATCTGTTGTGCCCATGCTTTGAGCTTGCGGCTCGACAACAAGGACTAAAGGCACATCTGCTGCTGCGGAACATCAGCTTCCACGGCAAGAGCCTCGCGGCCCTACCGAGTTAGATGCTCCCCGACAAGCTTGCCGGAACAAGACTTGTCGGGAGCGCCTGCTTCAACGAAACAAACCACAGGGTCTGCCGGAGGCGGTGCTCCTCAAAGATCAAGTTGGTGTTGATCTTGGGGATCTTTGCAACGATGGCTTCGGGAAGCTCTCTCGGAAAGTAGTCACCAGAGGCCAACTTCCTCTTCTTGCTCTGTCCAGTTGATGGTGTTACGGTAGGCTGATTCGGCTTGAGCACGAAAATCCCTGGTTCCATAGGTAACTAAAGCGCAGCGCACTTTGACAGGCCGTCAGCAATATCATTCTGAGCTCTTGGAACATGTTCCATTTGCAGGCCGTCAAAGTGCTCTTCCAGCTTCCTCACTTCATCCACGTAGGCTTCCATCAACGGACTCTGGTAATCTTTGTTGACTTGGCGGACGACGAGTTGCGAGTCACCCCGACAATAAGCTTCTTGATCCCAAGGTCCATCATGATCTCGAGACCAGCAAGCAAACCTTCATACTCTGCGGATTGTTTGTCGCTTGCTCCACAGGAAAGTGCATCCGGACGACGTACTTGAGGTGCTCTCCGTGGGTGCGATAGCAGCACGCCGCACCGGGCGCCTTTGCAGCGAGAAGGCACCATCAAAGTACATCAGCCACTCTTTGCTTGCTTCTTTGACGGGATGCTGCGTCTCCGAATCTCTTCATCTGGCGTTGGCGTCCATTCTGCTATGAATTCTGCCAAGGCTCTGCTTTGGATAGTTGATGTGCTTTCAAACTTAAGACCAAATCTTGACAGCTCCAGTGCCCACTCGACAATCCTGCCTGTCGCTTCTGGATTCTCCAGTATCCTCTTCAGGGGAAAGCGAGGCGCAGCTTTCTCGAGGCCATGAGGAGGCTGAAAAGCAATTTTTGCACACCAGAGTACCTTGACCTAGCCCCCTGCAGAAGGGACCTAACAAAGTAGACTGGGCGCTGCACCATCCTTTTCTGTATCTGGTCATGTGTCTGCGGGGATTCACCCTTGTCGGGACCAAAGCTTGTCGTGAAGCCCCCGCTTGTCATTTGGATGTGCTTGCCGTGGTTGCTGGCTCGTCATCCGCCTCCCTCTCCGCTATTAACGCAGCACTAACCACTTGATTCGCTGCCGCTATATATAGCAGCAACTTCTCTTATGACTTAGGTGCGACAAGTGTTGGAGTGGAGGACAGGTATCTCTTCAAGTCCTGCAGCGCAGCCTCCGCTTCGAGTCCATTTCTTTGGACCTGCCTTTTTCAAAATCTTGAAAATGGCGTATGCGCCGCCAGAACCTAGAAATAAACCTGCTGAGAGCAGCCACGCAACCGGCAAGTCTTCGTACATCCTTGACGCGCTTTGGTGCTTCAATCTGCTCGATGGCCTTGATCTTGTCGGTATTTGCTTCAATCCCTCGCTGAGACACGAAGAACCCGAGAAGCTTGTCGAAAGGGACTCCAAACACGCACTTCTCGGGGTTGAGCTTGAGGTTGATCTTGCGCAAATTCGCAAAGGTCTCGTCCAAATCTTGAACCAGAGTTGCTTTGTCCTTGCTTTTGACCACTATGTCATCCATGTAGGCTTCTACATTTACGTGCATTTGCGGCTCAAAAAGCGTCATGGACTACCCTTGCAAATGTTGAACCAGCATTCTTCAAACCGAAAGGCATCCGTATGAAACAGTATGTGCCACATGGTGTGATGAATGCGGTCTTCTCTTCATCTTCTTCGGCCATGAAGATCTGATGGTATCCTGAGTAGGCATCAAGAAACGAAAGCAAATCACATCCAGCCATGGAGTCAACAATCTGGTCAATGTGCGGCAAGGGAAATGGATCTTTGGGACAAGCTTTATTAACATCCGTGAAGTCAATACAAAGTCTCCATTTCCCATTTGCTTTGTGCACGACTACAGGATTGGCCAACCACGTAGGATGGAGCACTCCTCTGACAAGGCCTGCTGCTTCCAGTTTCTTGATCTCTTGACTATGAATTCTTGGCGCTCCACCGCT
Source organism: Aegilops bicornis (assembly GCA_021605145.1). NCBI lineage: Eukaryota > Viridiplantae > Streptophyta > Magnoliopsida > Poales > Poaceae > Aegilops > Aegilops bicornis. The sequence goes on from CM038674.1 coordinate 174,044,519, forward strand.
TGCTTCGACTTTTTGCTTGACGGGTCGCGATGAGGACAAACGGCGGCGGTGCTCAATCACTTTCACAGGAACACCGGGATGTCGGGACGGTTGCCATGCAAACACGCCGACATTCGCCCGCAGGAAAGCAACGAGCGCCTTCCTATTTAGGGTCGAGAGAGGCACCGATGGTGAAGGTACCACCGGTGCCGTCCTCCTTGGCGGGCACCTTCTTGGTCTTCGGTGGAGCCACCATCTTCTTGCACTTGCCGGTGGAGCTCGATGGTGCGTCCTCGATGGTAGCGCAGCACTCCGAAGAGGTGCGCTTGCCGGAGTGAGCATCAAAGCCCTCGCCGGACTTGGACTTGGTCTTCTTCCCCCCGGGAGCTTCAGCGGCAAGTGCTTGGCAATCTGTCGCGGCTGCTGCATCCCGGAAGATCTTGTCGGCACAGATAAGGGCGTCCTTCTTGTCGCCATGGACAGAGATGACGCTTATCGGGCCCGGCATCTTGAGTAGGTTGTAGGCGTAGTGAGAGGCCGCCATGAGCTTGGCGAAGTCTTTGGACGGCCAAGTATCCCATTGTAAGGCAATGGGAAATCGGCAACGTCGAACGTAACCCTCTCAGTCCTGAAGTTCAGCTCGCTGCCAAATGTGACTGGCAACGTAATCTTCCCCTTCGGCTTGCTCCTTCCCAGATTGATTCCTTGGAAAGTACCGGTCTCTTCGAGTTCGCTGTCAGGGATTTGAAGCTTCTGGAGCACCGCGAAGGAGATCAGATTCAAGCCGGCCCCGCCGTCAACTAACATTTTTGTGACCTTGAGGTTGCGGATGGTTGGTGAGACCAACATCGGCAAGCACCCGACCGCAGTCACGCGGTCAGGGTGGTCCTCAATATCAAAAATGATAGGCGTGCTGGACCACTTCAGAGGCTTGCGTGACTCTACGGATGGCTCCGCTGCATTGACCTCCCGCATCCATTGCTTGAGTTGGCGGTGGGAGGTATGCAGGGAAGCACCTCCGTCAACGCAGAGAACCTCTGTGGCTTTCTGAAACTCCTACTCGCCGGCGTCGTCGTCTTCCATATGTTCGTCGTCGTCATCATCTTCATCCTTGTCGCGGCCGCGGGGAGGTCTATCTCCTTGCCGCTGCTTGGCCTTGCCGCGGAGTCCTCCCCGGCCGGGACGTTTCTTGCTTGCTCCCCCAACACCTTCATGGGCCTTCTCCTTGTCGCGCCGCTCGTACTCAGCTCTCTGCTGCTCGACGAGCTGCTCGACCTTCTTGCAGCTCTGGAGGTCGTGGCCCTTGGTGTGGTGGATCTTGCAGTACTGCTTGCCGGAGCTGTCCTGCTTGTCGGCGGCCGCCACCGACTGGTGGTTGGCGTCAGCGGCAACCTCCTTGCCGGAGCCACCAGCCTTGGCGTTCTTGTCGCCACCTCCGTTCTTTGGACTGCCGACCGCTAGCACTTCTCCGCTTTCTTCTTCCTGTTGCCTCGCCGCCGCCCTTCTTTGCCGGGCGGTGTCCTCACCGCCGATCCTGTCAAGCATTCTCTCCTGGAGTCTCCTCCCTTCCTCGGTAGCGTGCACATTTGTCGACCAAGGCGTACAACTCATCGACGCCCTTGACTTTGCACATCGCCATCTCCTCCCTCATCCTGCGGTTCCGCACATTCCGATGAAATGCGCTGATCACCACGGCAGGTGGACGCTCGATGTTGTAGTGCACACGGCTGAATCTCTGAATGAACTTGCGCAGGGACTCTCCTTCCTTCTGGGCGAGCAAGTGAAGGTCACTCTCTTGGCCATGTGGTTTGTGTCCACCTGTGAAGGCGCCAACAAACTGATGGCATAGATCTGCCCAAGAGGATATGGAGCTGTCCGGCAAGTGCACGAGCCAAGATCTGACGTTGGGCTTGAGCACGAGCGGGAAGTAGTTGGCGAGGATCTTGTCGTGCCGCCCCCGCAGCCTGCACCGCGATGGTGTAGATGCCGAGGAACTCCGACGGTGCGTCCGGCCATCATACTTCTCCGCACGCGTCGGGCTTGAAGTTTTTCCGTCAGCCATCGACTTGCCGCAGCTCACGAGTGAACGCAGGGCAACCTACCGCGTCACGGCAAGTCGCCTGCCCCTCCGGGCGCGCGCATGTCAACAGAAGGCCCGGGCGCGCTTTGTCGGATCGACGTCGCGCTTCTTCGGGCGCTCGATGCGAAGTTCGGCGCCCTCTTGTTGTCTCTCATGAAGAACTTGGCGTTGATCGCGGCGAGCTCGTGGATCCGACGATGCAGTGGAGTCGCTGTCGAGGTGGATCCGGTGAGTCGGTGATCTTGGCCTTCTTGGCGGAGAGTGCACGGTGGTTGCACCTCCGACAGTCTCATCGCCACCGGCTCGTGCCTTGTCGTCTCGTCGCGGCAATGATGGCGTTGGTTGCCGCGGAGCGTCGCTGTTGGCAAAGCCGATGAGGCTCTGGATGGTGGCCCTCCACTCGTCAACCTTGTCGGCCGTCGGAGGGTAGTCGAGGAGCAGCTGAGCTCTCGCCGAAGCTTCGCTGGAGTAGTGGGTGGCATTGGAGAACGGTGCGAGGAGGGACACGCCGACTTCTAACTACGTTAGAAGGAGCAGCACCCCGTCCGGGCGACCGTATCTCACTTGTGCCAGCATGTTGGCGCGCATGCTGGTCTTGAGGGTCTTGATCCAACGAACGTATGGCGTTGTGAACGCCATGACGTTGTTGGTCCCACGTCTCCTGAGATGGGCGCGGGGGACGCGCAGACGCCGAGGTTTGCGGTGCCTTGTCCTTGGACTTGGCAACGTCGCGAGCACCTTCATCGGCGCCCGTTCCTTCGCCAGCGTCTGCCCCACCACCCGCTTCTTTGTGGTGAGGGTGGAGTGCAACGCGGACGGCTCTGCCGCCGCCGAAGCCTTCTTCTTTGGTGGCATGTTGAGGAAGATGTTGATGACGCTGCTCGTGTGAACGCCGGATCAGGTTCGCACGGCCTCGACGCCCCCTACCTGGCGCGCCAAAGATGTCGGGGAGGCTGATCGTACCCGCGAACACCTATGGGGCCGGCGGAGCAGGCCCCTTGTGGTTCGGAGGGGGGCGGAGATCGCACGAAGAGCGGATCGAGGCGATGCACACGAAAGCAGTTTACCCAGCTTCGAGCTCTCCGGAGAGATAAAACTCCTACTGCTGCTTGTTTGATCTATTGTGTTCTTGCTAGGGAGCAATGCGAGCTACAAAACCTAAGCGTGAGTGTGTCTAGTCTATGGCGGTCAGATGAATCGAACCAGCCGAACCTGCGGAACCCTTTCACGTTGCACTCGGGCCTCCTTTTATATGCTCAAGGGGTCTCCGACGGTGGCAACATAGGCAGGGGTACAAATGTAAAAACAGGAGTTGGTACACCTACTTGAACAATTATGCGATTGCAAAATACCTAACTCGACGGCAAGGGACAAAAGCAATAAATGCCCGTCATTGTCGCCCAAACAAGGTAACAGAAGGCCGTCAGTGCGCCTCCGCTCTCTCCACGATGGCGAGCTGTCGGCGCCGCTTATCGCTGCTCTCCGCTGGCTGCACTGACCGCCGACACGCCAAGCATGGAACGGTCCCATGGCGACATCGTCGCTGGGTGAGCTGGAGCGAGACGGAGAGAAGTTGCATGCAGCGGCAAGCGCCTTTGCCGCGGGCCGAATCCTTGTCGCGCCCGGAGACTTGTCGCGCTCCGAGTCTTCCCGGCAAGCTCCTCTTGCCGGGGCCTTGTCTTCTGCGTGCCTGGAGTGGCCTTCCCGACAAGCTCCTCTTGTCGGGGCCTTGTCTTCTCAATCAAATACTTTGTTCTTGAATGGCTCCAAAGGAGCCACGGAGGATATTGGCGGTGACGAGGCAAACCTTGCCGCGGGGTGCTGCAACTGTCCGTGCACGAGTACGGGATACTAGGGTACCCCTACTCTAGTACACCGACACACCTCACTCGAGTCCTTATGGACGGTGGCAACAGCCTGAACCTGCTCTATCAGGATATAATGTGCAAAATGGGCAAAGACCCCTCGAGGATCAAACCCACCAAAACCACCTTTAAAGGTGTAATCCCAGGTGTAGAGGCCTGTTGCACGGGCTCAATCACACTGGAAGTGGTTTTCGGTTCTCCGGACAACTTTCGAAGCGAGGAGTTAATCTTTGATATCGTCCCCTTTCGCAACGGCTATCACGCACTGCTCGGACAAACCGCATTTGCCAGATTCAATGTGATACCACATTATGCATACCTCGAACTCAAAATGCCAGGACCGTGCGGGGTTATAACAGTTAATGGAAACACAGAGCGCTCGCTCCGCACGGAGGAGCACACTGCGGCCCTCGCAGCAGAAGCGCAAAGCAGCCTTATTAGGCAAACCGCCAATTCGGCGAAAAAGACCCCGGACACCTTCAAGCCAGTCCGGAGTGCCCCGTAGGCGGATCGTCAGGCACGTTTTGAGCTCGACTAGCAATTTGGCCTCCGTCCTAGTCCCAGTCAAGTGGCGAAATTTGCACCGCGCGTACATAACTACGCACTCAAGATACCATGGGCATAGGCGGAGGCACAACTACGACACGTCCCGCAATGCGGCTCAACCGCCCCAGGGGCTGTATACGTTTATCATTTTCTCTCTTTCAGGACCTTACTCTCTGGAAGCCCTTTTCGGCGGTCTAATTGTTGGACTCATCGCGGTAAGGAAATACCAAGGAAGCAAGACGGTCTGACGTACAAGGGAATCCCCAGGTGGTCTCTGATAACGATCAAAATACCTGTTTTACATACCTGCACGCAACTTTCCCTTGGATGGGACATGTCAAATGGCCCTATTTTTTGCTTATTGCACTACTTGTATCCGTACGCCTTGACGTATTATTTAATAACAATGCATAGCGTTAGCCTATTATTGCATTCCCGTTTCCTTTTTTCTTTTCCTTGTCTGCCTATTTACGTCAAATTGCACCCGTACATCCTGGTACGACCAGTGCGCCAGGGGCTTCAGTATACCCCATAACACGGCGTGAGAAGTCCGAACACTTTCTACAGTGCGGCACCCCGAACTTATAGCATTATATGCATCATCTCCGAATCATGTCTTGGGTCAATAGTTGGGTTTGCCCGGCTCCCATGTTTTGGTACCTTACGTTCCGCAATATTGGCTAAGGTAGCGCTGGGAGAACTACTGCGATTGTGTCCCGGTTCTTCCGGACGAGCACCTCAGTAGAGAAAGCCGAAAACTGACTGTCATCATGAGGCGAGAGTTGGTCGCTGTTCGAGAGGTCTCAAGTCCTTAAAGACTTTTTCCGCTTCGGGTGAGGAGTCGGCCTTGCCCGACTTAGGCGTATATAGCGCCCCAAATTCGGCCTTCCGAATACTAGGGGCTTCGCCAAAATTTAAAATTGTAGACTTCTATGGCTAAGTGAGGGTGATAAAGCTTTATAGTCCGATTGCCAGTTCATCAGGTTGAACACCTCCTTGAAGGACCCAAAATTGGGATAAAGAGTGCTCAGGTTTATCCCGAACACCCCAGTACTAGTTACATGGGGGCAGAAGCCGACGACTGGCCAACTCTCAGATTTCATAAACGGCCGCACAGAAGGTAATATTTTAAATTAACAAGCATGGTATAGCGCAAACGAACTCGTTCCATATTATAGGATCACATGAGTACATTCATTCGAATATTACATCCTTAGCACATTCCTCCGCCACAAGGCGAGCACCCTTCAGGACACTATCATAATACATTTCGGGGTGGCAATGCTCCTTGCCTTCCGGCGGCCCCTCCTTCACTATCTTTACAGCGTCCAGCTTCACCCAGTGCACCTTCGCCCGTGCAAAAGCCCTGCACGCACCCTCGATGCAGACGGGCCGCTTTATAACTTCAAGCCGTGGGCAGGCATTCACAAGCCGCCTTACCAGACCGAAGTAGCTATCAGGAAGGGGCTCGCCAGGTCACATCCGGACTATAAGACCCTTCATGGCCTGTTCGGCCGCCTTGTGGAGCTCAACCAGTTGCTTCAGCTGGTCGCTCAAGGGCATTGGGTGTTCGGTCCCAGTATACTGAGACCAGAACAACTTCTCCGTCGAGCTCCCCTCCTCAGCCCGGTAGAACTCTGCGGCATCCGACACACTGCGGGAAAGATCTGTGAACGCCCCTGGAGAGCTCCGAACTCGGGTAAGTAAAAGGAAAGTTTCCTTCACATGCTTGCTTTGCATAATGAATGCCTTACCCGCTGCTATCTTCTTAACCGCCTCAATTTCCTGGAGGGCCTTTTGGGCTTCGGCCTTGGCATGCTGTGCGCTTTAGAGGGCCTTCGCAAGCTCGGACTCTCGCATCTTAGAGTCAAGCTCCAAGGAATCGTGTTTTTTGGCGAGAGCCTGGAGCTCTTGGTGCACCTCGCCTACCCGGGCTTCTTGCTTTTCTCGCTCGGTTTGCTCCTTGGCCGCTTTGTCTTTGTCCTCGGATAGTGCCTTCTACAGGGTCGCCACTTCGGTTGTGGCCCCTAGCAAAGTTCATGATGATCCTATTATCTAAAACCAAATTTTCTCATACACAGACGGGGTATCGCTTACCTTTGTTCTCTTCGAGCTGCCTCTTGGTAAGGCCGAGCTCTTCCTTGGACCGCTCAAGGTCCTGCTTCAATGCAGCGACCTCCACAGTACGTGCGGCAGCGGCTAGCACTGAAGCCTGCATATGCACATAGACATATTCCGATTAGACTCCTGCGATTATTATTTGATCCTCTATTCGGCCTTTCTTCGTGAACGCCAAACAAAGCATCAGGGCTACTGTCTATGCTGTAACATTTTCTTATAATTTTATTACTTACCTCAAAGCTCGTTAGAGGAGGGCACGAGCTTGGCCAGTCCGCTTTTGGCGGATCGAACCTTCTTGATCACCGCACTCATGATAGTGTGGTGCTCTTCGTCGATGGAAGCGCCCAAGCGCCGAACAAGTTGTCCGATGCCTCTGGATGGACAGAGGCTGCCAAGACAGCGGCTTGCCCCTCTTAGCGAGGGGTCGCCTGACAGAGTCCGGAACCACTGGAGGTTCCGGCGCAGTATTCGGCTGGGGGCTGAATTTGCTGCCCCCGTCATCAGAACCCATGGGAGTCTTGCTCCCCTTGCGCCCAGTGTCCGGAATGTCGCCTTGAGGCTCCTCCAGGACAACCTCCCCTTGGTTCGGTGCCCTTCGAGACAACACCTTGACATTGTCCATAGGGCGAGGGGAGGAGGCGGTCGGAAGTGAATAGCTGTTCAGATCCGAGGGGCCCAATGAATCATCCGACAAAGATACGTCGATGTGCACTACAAAAAAAATACACTTCCGTGATGATACGTGTTTGTCACAGTAGGTCGTGTTTTTTGTCATGCATGTACATCCATGACGATTTTATGACAGAATCAAGATAGTCATACATGTGTGTCAGAGAAGTGTTCCATGACATTACCAAAATTATCATCACGAAGTGTCCACTTCCATGACGATAAATCGCGCGTCCACGTAAGTGCTTTCGTCAAGGGTGACTGACACGTGGTATCCACCGTAACGGAACGCCGTTAAGCTATCGGGTCGGGTTTTGGATCCGATAACCCGTTAACAACCCCGACCAATGGGAAATTTCCACGTGTAAAACTCTTATTGGGCGGACGAAACACGTGTCAGCTCGTCAGTGGGTCAGATGGGCGCCTATGATATGTCGACACGTGCCACGGCCCACCACTGGCCCATTTAGCTTACAAAGCCGTCCCATTTGACTTGGTCACAAGTTAACGGGCTGGCCCATGAAAAGCCTATTAATGGTCTCTTCGCAAATAACCCATTTTACGGCCCGTTAACTCACGGCCCGTTAGGCCCTAAAGGAAATCGGCCCAACAACGTCATGTGGGCCGTCGAATATAACACCAGCCCATTTCACTTTCGGCCCATGTATGGCCCATGATGTCTTTCGGCCCATATGAGGCCTTCGTATCTTTCGGCCCTTTACAGGCCTACGGTGACTCTAGCCCATAATGAACAGTAATTTTCGTTGTACCCGTTAATGGCCCGTGATTTACATGGGCCGTTTCCACTTCCGTGTTAGCTTTCGGCCTATTGACGACCCATACGTTCTTGGGCTCCTTTTTCGCCCTCGATTATACGGCCCGTTCTTCGCCTGTTCCCTAATGGGCCAAATTCGGCCCATGGCAAGAGTCGGGCCGTTATTGGCATGTTCCCTAAATGGGCCAAATTCGGCCCATGGAAAGAGTCGGCCCGTTACTGGCATGTTACCCTAATGGGCCAAATTCGGCCCATGGCAAGAGTCGGCCCGTTTCTGGCTTGTTAACCTGTTGCGCCGTTTCCAGCCCGTCCTATATTCTGGCCCATAACGACCTGTTATTCCTGTGACAGAATTAAGCCTTTGCAGTCCTACGGCCTATTAACGACCCGTTACCGTGCTGGGCCGATACCAATTATGCCCGATTACGGCCCATGTAGACAAATTTATTCGACGGCCCAAGGCCCACCAATTAGATGCCCATTTATCGACGGCCCGTAGGAGACCCATGGATCCTACGACCCGTATATGGCCCATGGTAGTTGCGGCCACTAGCAAACCAGGGAAAAAGAAGACTAGGAAATAAATAAGGCTGAAACTAACGCTAGGCTATTAAAGGCGATTGCGAGATTACATCCACTTTCGACATCAAAGATCACCACCGGTGCAAATATAGGGAACACCCTACACTATACAAAAATGGCTTGCTGTTTTCTTCAGCCAGTGGCTGCACGTTAAGAATAAATTTTGTATCGCACCAAAACAAATTACAACTATATAACAAAAGGAAGGTTGGCATAAAACTTAACAGTCTAGCAGATAAATGCACTACCAGAAGTTCAGAAGCTCAGTTCATTTGACCTGACTGTTACGTTTTCATGCTGTATTATCCGATGGAGCACCATAACCCTCACCTTCATTTCCCCTAGGCTCCTGAACAACATAGAAAATGTCTAATAGTCTGGTTTCAAAACCATGCATATCTTGACGACATTGAGCAATGTTTATCCTTGTTTCACAAAGGGCCTCTGTTAGGGAATGGACTTTTGTCTGGAGCGCAGATTCAACATTGCTTTGAGCTTGCATATCTTGATCATGAGGCAGTTTGGATGATGTTGCCTTAACAACCAACCCAAAGATACGCAGAACATGCTTTTTGGCATCGTTAGTGGATTGTATCGACCCACCGCAGCAAGAGCCGACATTGCGGTTATAGTTGCCTTGCCACCTTCGTAAGGTGGAGGTTCCACCATTTTTCAATAGCTCATTTGAAAAGTTGAGGTTTTACATTAGTAGTACCGTAATAGAAGATATTAAGGAGGCAAAGAAACCAAACAAAATAGCTTTGGTCTATATACGTAACTTATTCTCGTGAATCCATGTAAAATATTAGTTGTATTTTATTGCAAAGTACATAATAAAACCAGGTTCCAAACATATGACCATGTACCATCGCGAATGTATTGTCTATTTCTTCACATTGTATTGAGGGCTAAGGATAAAGAGACGAAGTTTATAATACTGATAAGCATAGTATGACATCATTCATATCACAAAACAACCGAGAAATGCATAAACGAGGCAATTGTAACATTGTGTGGGCAAGTCCAAAGACGGAACTAGATTACGGGTCAAGATCAAAGGAACATCACTCCTCTCTTTTAAACCTTGTAAGGTGCAATGATACGCTAAGACAAATGTGTATAAAATTGAAAAGAGTAAAAGACATTGGCTGCAAACCATGTAGTTCAAGGCACAAGTCAGAGTAAGTAGTAGTTAAAAGGCATGAGGATTAAGGACTTACAACAGCGGCCTTGACTGGTGTAGTGATGCCCTTCTTCTTGTTGGTGTGACAGTCCTTGAAGATTTCACACATTTGGTTCAGGTACTTTTTGGTCCTTGCGGGCTTTCCTATGCATTTCAACAAGTTAATATAGATCTGATAATATGGTACAAATGAAAAGAGTGAAACAACAACTAATTACAAGAGCCTCGCAGTGTGCAATATAGCTACGAGATCCTGTCGTCTATTGGAATTTCACTTTCGTACGGTTGGCCTTGTTCTTTGAACAGTTCACCTACAAGAAGATAGATTTGTGTGGCACATGCGTAAATAGGACTTCAACATGTGATTTGATCACATATATATAATGTACCTGATACTTTGGATCAGACTAGTGTTTAACAAGGCCCCTCCAATCTTCATCCGATATATTTTCCACTGGAGATGTTTGGGAAAGTTCACTGTTAGGCTTGCCTTCAAAGTGAGTTTTCCTCAAGTTATACCTATACTGTCACAGAGCAGACTTGAAAACATGGGTGCAAGCTTGTCTGGTTGCATTATCTTGGCTATCCAACTTGAACCTCATCTGTTGAAAATTATGGGAGTCTCATTATCAGCAACCTAGAAAGTATGGGACATAGCAAGACGATATTACTAGTTTCCATACATAACCATACTTACAGATAAATTGTCGAGGAAGGTGTTGAACTGGGTTTCGTCTTTGTCATTCCTGTACTCAATCCATGTTGGGAGGATACGTACATGACACCTAACGGCAACCGCTGCCTCTGATACTAACTTGGTGACTACAGCAGCATCACGTGGCCTTTTTAAACCTGCCTCAAAACGGATCTCCATTCTTCCTCCTCTAGATTTAGTTAACCTATCGAGCATTATCCCTGATGTTTGTTTCCTCTTGCGCCTAGGTGCTAGTCCAACAACGAACATAGGAAGTGTTAGTGTACATCAAACTGTGAGACTACATATGAAGAAGCATGGAACTGTAACTTGACTCCAGCAATTACCTTCAAACTGTGAGACTACATATGAAGATGCAAACAACATCACACTACCATGTTAGAGGTCTCTTGTCATTAGTGCCATTGCATATTCACAGCATTGCATATTCACAGCTTACGATGTGTAAACTAAGGAGAAGGCATTTCAACAAATTAGAAGCAACGAAAGCTAGACACCATATGAAAGATGCAACGAATATCACTCTACCAAGTTAAAACTGTCTCGTCATAAGTGCCATTTCAACAAATTAGTAGTACAAGCTAGAAAAGAATGTGAGATGTAACCTATATCACACTCAAGTCAAACGTGTCTTATGATAAGTGATTGTTGTAGGTTACACAAAGTAGTAATTTGATGTAAGAAAATGGTGTGATAGATGCACATTGTATGTTCTAGAAAGCAGAACACGTGTCTTATTCAAGTATAATGTGTAAAGTAAGCAGATGGAATTCAACAAAATTAGAAGCAATACAAGCTAGACATCACACATAACATGCAACCACATATAACAAAGTGCCAAGTTAGAGGGAGCACCAAAGTGATGCTGCACTAGGGAGACGTGCTCATCATAAACACAGCTTTGTTGAGTATCTATGCATGTGTTGTCTTGGAAATCATCTTGGGGGTGTGGAGGAGTAGAAATCAGAGAGGCCCTCCGTTCGGAAGGAGCACCTTTATCCGCTGCCTCACTAACTTCCTTCTCGCTTTATTGATTTTGAATTGTCAAGTAAAACCGACAAGAAAAAGCAATAAAATTCTCTTCGTAACTCATTCATGCATGATACCGACAATCACTACTTTGATGTAAGGCAAACACATGATACCAGGATGGAATATGTACGAAAAATGACGACATGGCATGTTCACAACTGTTTGTGTAAACTAAGCAGAAACCATTCCAGCAAATAAGAAGCAATGCAAGCTAGACACCACATGAAAGATGCAACCAATATGACTCTGCCAAGTTAAAAGTGTCCCATCATAAATGTAATTTCAACAAATTAGAAGCAGCGCATGCTATAAATCATATGAAAGATGCAACTAATATCGCAATGCATATACTAAAGGTGTCTCGTCATATTGATTGATGCGGGATACAAAAAAACAATAGTTTTATTTAAGGACATGCTTAATAGACAGATGTACTATGTACTAAATACAGTAAGGCATGTCACATTAACAGAGTAATGTACTCCCTCGTTCCCATAATGTAAGACGTTTTTTGGCACTAATTTAGTGCCAAAAAGCGTCTTACATTATGGGACGGAGGGAGTATAAGCTAAGAAGATTAGCACATGCAGTTTAACTAGATTGGAAGAATTACAATCTAGACACCATATGCAACAACCACATATCACGCTGCCAAGTTTGAGCAAGCACCTGCGATGCTAGTGTAGGGGAAATGATGTAATCAACTATAGAGCTACGTTCACTATCTTCATCTAGCATTTCTGTTTCTTGAGAATCATGTCGGAGGTCGACGCTGCATTCTTTAAATGAGTAGTCCCTTCCCTGCCTCGCTTCATCATAAGTGATTGATGAGGGATACACAAGAACATTAGTTTGATGTAAGAACATGGTTAATACACGTATGTACTAGTATGTACCAAAACAGAACGGCATGTCATATTCAAAGGTATAATGTGTAAGCTAAGCAGATGCAATTTAACCAAATTGGAAGCAATACAAGCTAGACATCCGGCTGGAGTGGTGAACATGATCATCTAGGACCTGAGAGCCTGGTGTGAGGCGGGCTGCTTCACCACCATCGCGGCTTTTTAGTTGGCTTCCAGGTGATGTCTGTCTTTGCTGGGCTTGTCACTGGCTTGGCCAGTGCCCTGACTAGCTATTTGTCTTCTGGTGCTCACGGGATGGTGGTTCATGTAAAAACTATATTTCCTTATCTTAATAAAGACCGACTTCGGCCTTTCGAATACAAGCTAGACACCATATGGAACATGCAACCACATATGACACCGCTGGTTAAAGCAAGCACTGGATGGTGGTTTATTGCGGCGAGGTCATCAACTCGAGCTATGTTTACCATCTCCATCTGCTGACACTGCACCCTTTATAGCGATGTAACGTGTCGTGCCTAGCCGCGTAGAAAGCTGGCACGACTTGTCTCTTTTCTTTTTTGCTTCTCTCGAGGCAGACTCTGAAATACCCTTGCATAAAAACACAATAGTGAGAGTATGGGTGAAGTGTGTGCAGAACTAGTGCACAGTAAAAGTAGCAGATAGCAGCTGGCTGAAAAATAAATGACAGAAGACATATGATAGCTCGACAACATTGCATGGCAAACAAAATTAGATTCTAATCCATATGATTTTGTAATATATGAGCACAGGAAATGCAGGTACTCCTCCAGCACACCACCACATGTGGTCATATCTAAGATAACAATGATCGAAAATAAATAGGTCACCGATTTTTTAATGAACCGTCTGATCTATAAGGAACGGGCAGATGACCTTCGTCTACCTCCCGCCAGTCACTGTTGACGATCTTTCCCGAACCGCCAGTGACCACCGGCCCAGACCCCTGCCTCCGTCGCCCCGCCCTCCCATCGACCTCACACCATCGCCGTGCTTGGCAGCGCCCCCAGGCCATCCCTTTAATCCCGACCGACCTCCAGATCGGGCGCCAGAGTTTCTAGGCCGCACACGCCCTAAGATAAACACCAAGGCGCTGCTTCCCGGCGTAATAGTCGTATTTAGCGCCTGTTACGTCGGGGAATGCTTCCGTTAATTGGGAATCAATCGCCGAAATTGAAATTGTGGGGCATTTAACTTCTAGCTAAGGTGAAATAGTATATGAGGAGAAACCTTGTGCATCGCGAGTTACTAGGAACATCTAGTATCAAGAAGAAGTGGTCAACTAGTGTCTTCTGTGGGGTGAATACCGTGCAAGCAGAGACGTAAGGTTTGCACGAATAAGGGAAGAGGAGTACCTTCTTCGGTTGCCGGTGTGGTCACCTCCACATGTCGCGCCGATCTTCTTTTTACCGGGGAAACCGATGTTCTAGAGGGTGCAGGCTTGGGACGAACCCATGGCCAAATTGTTGATCAGGTGTTACCGTACGGGTATGTCGGCGGAGGGGAAGCAGATCCGAGGCTGCGAAGGACGGCGTAGCAGGAACAACTCCGGTGCGGTGGAGGGTGGCGAAGTTGGAGCGGCAGCGGTGAGGCGCAGGACGGCGTGGTGGAACTGGCTTTCTGCACGACGGCTCGGCCTCGGCTTCAACTACTAGCCATGGAGGGCGCTATGTTGAGGTTTCGTGGACGACAACGTCGGGTATCGGCTCCGGCGTGATGGTGGAGGCCGGGCGGTTGATGGGTGGGATGGGTGGCGGACGGAGGACGCCGGTTTCGCTTGGCTGGTGGAGAGGTAGTTTTGGCGCCCATGGAGTACGAATGGGAATCGGACGGGTGGGGGGCCATGTTTGATGCAGGGACGCGCTTGTTTTTGGCTTTTTGAATGTAAGATGGGACACGCTTGTTTGAAATTTGGGGAAAGTACAAACTTTGCCCCCTCTTAAATTTTGGACCCATCATGGTCGGGGTAGGATGGTAATCCTGGTGTCCCAAATAGTGGGCGGAGCGATTTCGCCGCGTGCATGCGTGCTTAGGCGGCCATTGTGTATGAATGTTTTTCGGAGGTGGTTGCGTGGCGTCTAGATGAAGCTACAAACCTACCCCGGTTTAGACCTTTGGACGTCGGGCCGGTAGTTTTCACGGGTCGGAGTTATTAGAAAAGTTATTTCCTTGTACTACCAAACATTGGTCTCACGCGATTTCAGGCGAGTAGAGGCTCTTTTGGCGCTTCGTTCGAAATTTTGAAACACAAGCATTCACGTTTAGAGTACTCTTGAACTACGAGGATTGACCTAAATAGACAACGTTATATTTGACCTTGTATGTTTGAAAACCTCATTAAATTATCCGCTTCTTTTTGAAATTTTGACACTTGAAAATCCTATAACTACGATTATTTTGGAATGGAGGAGCTAAATTTGAATCTATTTTGTACACGACTACATATGCTATTATGTACAAAATCAGAGCAAAGATTGGTGCCCCCATAATTTAGGTATGGTTTACAAATGCCATGATATGAAACTCAAATAATTGAATGGACATCATGTTGAATTCGATTTTTTTAAACCACCTTAAGTTGAATTCACATGTATGCTAGTTCATATGTAGCTATTCATAATGTCCATTGTGTAACTTTCGTATGTATAATGTGCTTTACACACACAACATGAACTATACTCACGTTTATATTCGATTGCTAAAGCGATGCATTGTCTGGAGTTCAAAATACTAACTATGTGGATCAATTGTGTCGAATAATAACATAGACATGCTCAAATTTGATAGAATCTAGATGTCTGATGGATCAACGACCGCTCCTTACGCGAATTGCAAATATCATGATCCCATCCTAATATTTGGATACAGTTTATATCTTTAATCAATGTGTAAGCAGTCTTTTACGTTTAGTTTCACTCTCCGTCGCTGGTCTCTCACACATGCTCACACACTCTCTCCCGAGGTGTCTTTCTCGCACACATGCTCTAGATATAACCCTCCCTCCCTCTCGTAACCATTTACAACTGTTTTCACTAACCTTTATCACAAGCACTCTTCCTCTCGCAAACATACACACGCACAATCCTCATCGACCCTCTCTATATACATGGACCTGCCTACGTGTCTCATGTACGCACATTATCTTTACGCCTGTCTCTCACGCATTGTCTCACACCTCCCTTCCTAATCGACGAGTATGATTCTAGCAGAGCATTCTGTAGGATGCCCCTTAAAGTTAGGTTGGATGAATAGTAATATCAGAGATAAAGGGGTTACCTTAGTCCGAGAACCTATGGTTACAAATCCTAGCCGGCTTTGTCAGTGGACACAGAGTCCTTCACAATTCTTCTATCTTTGTCTTGTACGACTAGTCATCCATGGGTATTCCTAAATGTGTCATGGGCCGACCAATGTGGCGCAGGATTTGAACCGAACGAAGGGCCTCACCTCGACCCACAGACCTCACGCGGTGACACACCCTCCGCCCCACGCCTCATTATCTTCTCACACCCACACATACCAACACAAACACCACACACACGTAAAATTTCTCCTGGTGCCTCTATTCCCTCCCCCCTTGCATATACACACTCAAGGGAATGGAATCTCTTGTCGTGACGTCATATTCGTCTCTCTCTCTCTAGACCACTCTCATTTCTCGTGCTATCTCTCCCACGCCCCCCCCATCGGCCTCTCTATCCATGCCTCTCTCGAATACTTAATACACACACATACCTCTCTAGGCCCCGCCAAATGCATCAACTACACATTCACACATGTTACATCACGTACCCCATCTAAAAAGCCCTCTCTTCATGTTTATTTCGCATACAACATTTCTTTTGAATAAAGTGTGGCCAAAAAATTATTTTAGAGTTTCTACATATATACAACATTACAAAGTTATATGGAGGAGTACGAACGCTAATTTGCATTGCATGGTGCCCACAATGATATTTATTCTGCACTATGAATTTGTATATCTTTATATTATATACAAAGTTAGTCATAATAAAGAGAAACGAAGAGCATCTCTCTCCCCATCGCATACTCCCCCTGTACGCCCCTTTCACGTATGCACACAAAACTATCTCCAGGTCCTCTAAAAGTAAGCCCCAGAAAATTCACGTTGTTTCATCTTTATCTCGCGATATATGCAATGACGATCATTGTATTTGAAGCGAAAGCACGATACATACATTGGACTTCATAATCCACTCATTACGGTCACCGCCACGTTTAGTGGTTATTATACGATCCACGGGCTCACCGTACAACTCAGATTTGCTCATGACATGACTAGTTGACCAGTTAAATGCTCCACGTGGCACCTCTAGTGTTGCATCACATTATCTCACTACCATCATGCCCACCTGTCGACTTGTATCTACTCTACATCTACACTCCTATAAAATACATAAAATACACTCTTATAAAAACCAGAGTTGGTGATGATGGTGTGCCCGCCATCCTCAAGAATATAGGCCGTCCGATTTATATCCTCGCGGATAGGAAAGAAACTATGGCAATTTTGCAAAAAGGTACCCACACACCTCTCCAAATTTGCAAATAAGGCCTTCCCTCGTTCATCATTTTCTCTCACGAGATAAACAAGTCATACAAATGCATCTTGATGTTACGTGCAACGCACGGGCATCTTGCTAGTAAGAATGAAAACAAACAACAACAAACACATTTTGACGGTGGTTCGAAGTCATGACCGCGACCACAGAGGACTAGGTGGCCTTGTATTGGTATGCTGACCCGTCTGTTTTAACACACATGAGCTGGTGTGGTGATTATACACACACGCACGAATGCACACGAACTGCTTCCACGCAACACTCACACAAACACATGCACCCACGCACGCACGCAACACTCACACGTACACACGCAGCCACGCACGCACACAACACTCACACGCACACACGCACGCATGCATGCACACACCAGTACACCACACGACCAATACACACTCTCACGCTCAAGTGCTCAACCTACACGTGCATGCGCACACATCGTGCCTTGATGCATACATACACAACCAGGTGATTCCCGCACGGGTTGGAGCCTTTGTCGCTACCACAGAATTTGTGTTTATCTGACCTTTTCCCTATGCAAACTGACATGTGGGACCCACAAGGAACATGAACAATTTAACTAGTCAACATGGCGCCACGCAGACTATTTGGCCGGTCAACAGAGTGCAACCGATGTTGAACTGTGAGCAAGTGACCGGATAATCACCCCAAAACGTATATAGTGACCGTAATCAGCTTATTCTGAAGTTCGGTGACCGTATTACGCTTTTCTCTCTGTAGGCCCTCCAAAACTACATCTCTACACGTTCTCGCATGTTACATCTAACATCTACACAATACAGCACTACTACTACACTCTAACACAATAAATCATACGTGTTTTTAGTTTTACTAGATATCATATTGTTACTTATAATTATTCAGTTTGCATACATTAAAATTGCCTTTGAAATGTATGGCCAGTATCATCTACCGCGCGGGAAAAATCCCGCGCTTTCCTGTTTAATCGTGTTTGTATCGATGGATCGTGCGAAACAACAAAACTATAGTACTATACAAGACAAGTGACAGTTCATCGGGCCGTCAGGTCGCCTACTCCTCCGTCAGAAGAGTGGAGCACTCGCTTTCATAAATCTTCTAGTCCCTTTCGCCGACATGTGGGACATCAAGCTATCGGGTCCACGTGCCATACCGAATACAAGCAGAGCAGCCGGTGAAGCACGCCACCATGGCGCCGGCGTAGTAATGAGCAATGAGGCGTCAAATCACAAAGCTGCACCTTTCCCGCAGTTAAGTTGGAGGGACGAAGTAATAATGCTAAAAAAGAAGTTGGAGGGACGAAGCAACCATCATTTCACTCGTTGCTGAATCCGCTTCTCCCTCATCTTCTTCAACTTAACCACGTGTTGCTTCTGCCGTTGTTCTGCCTCATGTGGGATGCGGATCGGCTTGGTAAAGCACTGACACGTGGGACCGCATGTTAGCAAACCGCCATCCGCGCGGCAAAATCACCTCCTTTTTACTAATCTTGATTCTATAATTTTTTAGATCAATATAATTGAGATTTGTATAGATAGTACACAGGAGCAAAACCAAGTGGTACAGTTAAGGGCATCCACAATGTGTAGCCAAATGTGAAAATAGCTTGGCATTGTGGGAACCATTGTGGACGGTGTTGCCAAAGCCAAAAATATGGAACCGAAGCTCCCTGATTGATTGATTGAAGGAATAGAAAAATGCAACGTCTCTCCTCTTTCTCCCATGCTTGGACGCATGTAATACAGTATAGAGCACAGAGTCTACTCCCCTGTCCCTTCTATCACAAATCACAAAGCAGTGAGGCGTCAAATCACAAAACACGGACGAAGCAACCATCATTTCACTCTTCGCTAACTCCGCTTCTCCATCGTCTTCTTCGAGAAACCATCTCACCGCACTAGTACTCCTAGTAGTAGTACTAGTAAAGGAATTCCTAGATGCAAATAAGGTGGTTGTCTCGGCTTGCAGGCGACACTTGCAAACGACTTAACGTGGTCTCCCTCAATGGTGTTCTCCGTCGAACGCACTTCGCCAAACCACAAAAATAAATATCGTCGACGTCACCGCAATGGGGAAGGAAGTCAAATATAATTGCTACCTCCATTTTTTTGTACACAAGGCCAATATATCAAAATTACAATTTGCAAAGGGCCACTAACACTAATCGAGGAAAAATTGATGGGGTTAGCAACCAAGGACATTAATATCCCCTGCATGCTTGCGGAAGTGAGGAGGTTGATTTGCATGGCGCTGCATTAATCAAGCGATGAGGAGTGAGATGGTTAGCTCTTTGGTCTTTCGAGAAAAAATTATGCATTAATTGACACGTGAAACGAGGATTTGTATCGATTAAATCCCGTGAAGGAAAACCCCGCCTTTCTTTTTTAACACTAGTACTCCTAGTACGTACATACTTATCCTGTTTGGGTCTAGGCCTTGCATTGCCAAACTTAGCCAAAAAAATTTGCCAAGCTTGCCTAAAGTTTTCAAAATGAGAAGGAGGTACACTTGCGCACGGCTGTTGCGGTCGCACCGCATGCTCACACGGTCGCTCCTGCACGCCGCGGTCGCACCGCACCCTCACACAATCACTCCTGCACGCCGCAAGCCCAACCAAGGGAACGCACACTCACTGACACGTGCTGTCACATGTGAACAAACCAAACTCAACCATCCTATCACTGACATATCATTTTCGTTCATAGAGTATGTTTATCCATTCGCATGTTGGGGAGTATCTGTACGGCCCGTGCGGTGGTCTGTTGGGGAAGAAGAAGAGGTGAGGAAGAAGGAATGAAGGGTTAGGAGACGTAGTGTATTCATCCAACCGCCTGAAATGGTAGACTGACCCAAGTTAGGCGACTTTCATAACAAATATAGTATGTCTTTACACAGCAAAAGATCCATAAAAACAACAACATAAAGAAAAACTATCATCGTCATGGAAAGAGACGACCTCGTCGTCTTTGGCTGCCGGCACGAACCAGCCGTCGCTGACGACGTGTGTCTCCGCACCGTGGTTGTCCTCGGCCTCCAGCTACTCATTCAAGCGGAGCGTGCGGGCGCTCTGCACGGATGAGAGCATGGCCCGGTTCAAGTTGAGGACGTCCGGTTCCACCTGCAGGAGGGCCTCGATGGCAGCGGCATCCGCGCGCTCCGTGTCGAGTAGAGCCTCCGCCACCCGGTTCAAGTCCAGGACGTCCGGTTCCGCCTGCAGGAGGGCGTCGATGAGAGCGGCATCCGTGTGCTCTGTGTTGAGTCGATCCTCTACCACCCGGTTCATGTCCAGGACGTCCGGTTCCGCCTGCAGGAGGGCCTCGATGGCAGCGGCATCCGCGCGCTCCACCTCAAGTTGAGCCTCCGCCTCCCGATCCTCATTTAGTATCGCCATGTTGAACCGTTGGTCCGCCGGCCACAGGGGACTTCGGGGCCTTGACGCACGAAGTCGGCGTCCATCGCCTCATACCCATCGGGGCCTTCGCGCGACCTCCGCAGTGAATATTGGATCGGCTTCCTCCTCCTCGTAGCTTGGCTCGAGAGAACTCGGGGATTGGCCCGCCGCAAAGCAAGCTTGGGAACGGAGGTCTGTGGTGCCGACCGCCACCGCGATTTCTGTATGGCGCTCCAGCATCAGCATCTTGTAGTAAGTGATCTTGCGGTGCACCATGGCTTTCCGGAGAACTAGGGGACGCTTGATGCGGGCTAGGGGATCGAAAGGTGGGGGAATGGGCTAGAGATTTCGTGTGGTTTTAGGGCAGTTGGTGGCGTGAAATTTGAGCAGCGAAGGTTCCGTGTGAATACTGGTTCGGTGACGACCGGTCAATCGGTTTTGACTGTACATCACTCTTGTCGTGTTGGCGTTGCAGCCCGCACGCTGGACCCTCCACGTCGCTCACCGAATGAAGCAGCGCTTGTCTTGCGTTTTTAAGTTTCGCTTGTGGGACCGCAGTTGAGAGCAAACCGACGTCCCTCCCCCTCCCCAGCCCACGTCATTTATTATACCACCACTCCCTCCGTTTTATGTGGAGTAAATAAAAACAGAGGGAGTATACTATGGATGAGGATCCCATGACGTGGCCGAACCCATTGAGTAACTGACATACGGGGCCTAGCAAGCATGGGGTCCGCCAGTAAGTGACCGAAAGGGAGGGTAAGGCAAGGATACCTACGTCGGAGGATCCACTTCCACTATACTACTTTGACCAAATGTTAGAGTAATAATATATGACATGCAACTTACACAAATGTTAGAGTAATAATATATGACATGCAACTTACACAAAGCATACAGTGTCTAATGCGTTTTTCGAGGCTAACTTTGACCAAATGTTAGAGTAATAATATATGACATGCAAATTACACAAAGCATACGGTCAATTTCATATGTGAAAGGAGTTTCCAATGATATAATTTTCACATTATACATCTCATGTACTATTAATCTTGTCAATAGTCAAATTGGAAACCATCTCGAGTACAAATCTAGGAGTACGTATTTAATCTAACAATATTGATTGGGCGTTGTTGAATGTTCATTCCTTTTTTATCATAGTAGAGATACTTTGACTATACATAAAACTTATATGTAAAGTAGAAAGGATAGGAGGGGGTATATTGTACGTTCAAAAACGAAACGAACATTGAATACCCTTTATATATGATTTGCGGATGCTATGATCACCAGTTCAAAATTTTGAATCCGCACTAGGTATCACGTGCCCCCACTCGTTCCCTCTCGATTTCATCTCGGGGTCCGAAGATCTATTGAAAGAGGACTAGGCTGGGTACATGCGAATGATACTCGGTGGAATGTTCAAATGAGGCATGCGGGATGATGGACTTGACTGGAGGGCGACATGATCGATGGAGAAGAGGGTTGGAGAGGAATGAGAAATAAGAAAATGCCACATGATTACACTTGAACGGCTCAAATAAACAATAAGTTGTCTCGCTTGGCCTACATAGTGAAAGGCCTAATGCGCAACGTGAAGCACTGACGCCCGAATATGGCCGGAAAACAGGGAAACCGGCATGTGGGGCACACCCGTCGGGACGACGCAGGGCAGACTAGTCCAATGGAGGAGCTGGCCCACGACCTCCTCGCCACCGACAACCGTTCATGTGGGTCGTTGGGGCCAACAACGGGGTGCAGCTCCAAAGACCGCCTGGACACGGCGACCGCGGTGAGCGATATGCTCATATCGTCGCTAGACACGGTTGGTTTCAGTGTGCCGAGGGTGGCGTTAGTGATGTGGCACGACCAACGGTATGTTTAGTTTGTGCCCAAGGTTGCTCCATCAAAGCATTGGGTAGCCAAAATTTTGGTTGAGGTATTGGTTGCCCATGATTTGGCCGACATTGGCAAGAAAAATGAACTAGAGTTGGCTAGAGTTCATTGGCATGCCAAAGAAATGGCAACCATCCAAACAAAGACCAATCTTTGGGTCATGACCAAAATTTTGGTTGAGGTATTGGTTGCCCATGATTTGGTCGACATTGGCAAGAAATATGAACTAGAGTTGGCTAGAGTTCATTGGCATGCCAAAGAAATGGCAACCATCCAAACAAAGACCAATCTTTGGGTCATGACCAACATTTTGGTTGAGGTATTGGTTGCCCATGATTTGGCCGACATTGGCAAGAAAAATGAACTAGAGTTGGCTAGAGTTCATTGGCATGCCAAAAAAATGGCAACCATCCAAACAAAGACCAATCTTTGGGTCATGACCAAAATTTTGGTAAGGTGCACTTTGGCCACAATCCAAACACACCCCAACACCCGGCTCGTCGAGGATGCACGGTGTTGGGGATATAACTACTGAGTGTAAACCGCCCTGAAGGGGCCGGGTTACCCTCATCCATGATCAGGGCCCACGGAGGAGGCCCCGAGCCCAGAGGCGGATTAGAATCCATTCATGTAAACCGCCTTAGTCATGTAACTTGAGTTGTAAGATAAGAGAGAAGAGACCGAGCCGGACACTTGTATAAGCCGGATCGGGACTCTGTAGACCGGCCGGGCGTCAACCCGTGTATATAAGGGGACGACCCGGCGGCGAGTTAGAGACAGAGATTTCGAGGCTAAGGTGAAGCTATTGCTCCCTAATCCGCTGAAATCACATCAATCCCATCACAACTAGACGTAGGCTTTTACCTTCATCGAAGGGGCCGAACTAGTATAACTCCCGTGTCTTTGTGTCCGCTTTAACCCCTCTAGGTTAACCCGTACGATGGCCCCACGACTAAGTCCTTTCATGAGGACATCTGCCGTGACAATTCCACGACAGCTTGGCGCCACCGTGGGGCTATCGCATCGATGGTTTGATGATCTTAGAGGGCAAGTTCGAAGGACTCGAAGGCTATCTTTGTGGGCCGGATGACTAAGAGTCGTCGCGGCAAGCTCTACATCGATGATGCGGACTGGGGCCCCGAGGCCGGCTCGGTTGAGTACGGATACCGGGTCCCCTTTGGCGGCATACATGTGTTCATCGGCAAGATCGGCGAGCCAGGGCCTGGGCCGGACATCTGCACCGACCTCGTCGAGACGGCTCAGTGGGCGAAGAAGAGTCCTGCCCTGGCTAAACCGGGCGGTCAGCGTGCTTTGTGGGAGTCGCCCACGGAGACTACGAGGACGGATCAGCATCTGCGGCGAAACCATGGTCTACTCTGGCGACGAAGTCGTCACCGGAGAAACTGAGTCTCTCGTATCACCGCAAGATGGCCAGATCGGGGCTGTTCCGACGGTGAGAGTATTCTCGACCCCTTTGATCTGCCCAACCGGTCGGAATCTTCATGGCCGATGCACGCAGCGACGCTTCACTCTTCGGACCGCGGCGCCCATGGTCGCCGGTTCAACAGCTGGTGATGGCAGCCGAAGGAGGCCTGTCGCCCGCCGCTCAAGTTTTATCGAGCTTTTCGACGCATTGGCTGGTTTCATGGCGGAGGCTAATCCGCCGGATCAGGACCTGCACAATGCGGAGATTGCAAAGGTGAGGGAACAGATCACTAAAGCTAAAGCAGACACTGGCAGCCGCGGACGTGAGGATGGCGTGCGAACAGGCCGCTTTGGATGCGCAGCTTATAGGCTCATCTTTGGATCGTGAGCGCGTCGCATGAAGTCATGAAAAGGAAGTACAGATCCCGTTTACCTTCGGTTTTCGAGGGAAGAGAGCTTTTCAATACCCCAGGGGCAGGGACCAGTAATCCGCCGCCGGTGGTAAACCGGCCGGAAGCACCTGGGACGGCCGCGCCGGTTCAGCCCCGTGTGATAGATCTGCCTCGCCATCATACCGCGCGCCCCAGACTGTGCAGACACCTCCGGGTCACTACTCCAACCCGATGGATAACCTTGTTGCGGCTGCGGCACGGTTGGAGGCGATTCCAATTGAAGGTGATTCACCACAGGCGGTAGAGACACGCCGGGTTAAGGAGCTCCTCGGGACGGCCTCGCTCAACAGAAGCGTATTCATACAGTCGGGATCGGATCCACTCTACCCCCCGCCCAAGCCGGAGCTATAGCCGACACGCCGACGAACCGGCCGTGTCAAGCAATGCGCAGCGTGGTCCGCCTCACGGCAACAACCCGGCGGGTGGCTTCGAAGATGCTCAAGTGGTAGTGGACCGCGCCAGGGCACGCAGGGAGGCCGAGTTAGCAGCACAATCTGAGGATCATCAGCTCGCGCAGGTTCGTCCGACCGTTTTCAAACCAAGGGTCACGTCTGGCTCTTTGGGGGTGCCTTGCCTCGTCCCCGCTTTACGCAACATGCGTTTGCCCAAGGACTTCAAAGGGCCACGCAAGGTGCCCAATTATACTGCCGATTTGGCTCCAGAAGCATGGATAGAAAGCTATGAGATGGCCATGGAGATGCTGGATGTAGATGAAGCTGCGTGTGCGAAATATTTCACAATGATGTTGGAGGGTACGGCCCGGACTTGGTTGAAGAACTTGCCGCCCAACTCGATCAGTTCATGGACCCAGTTGCGAACCCGGTTCATTCAAAATTTCAAAGACACCTGTAAGCAGCCCATGTCTGTGGTGGACTTAGCGGCTTGTGTCCAAAGCGGAGGAGAATCCACAACCCATTGGAGTGCGCCAAGCGTTTGAAGTCTTACATTCTTCAGACCGGATCAACCCTGATTCCGCTATCTTAACCTTGGAAGCCAATTGCCGGTTTGAACCGTTGAAATTGAAGCTAGGCCGCATGAAGCATTTTTGCAATGACATGGGAACTCTAATGGGCATTTTGGTAAAGTATGCTGATTCTGATAGTACCAAGGACCCCGAGTCTGAGAATGACGAAGTGGGGAAGGGAAAACAGAACAACAACTCCAGAGGCCAGCTGCATCATTCGGCAGGCAATGGAGGGAACAAGCGTAAAGCGAACGGTAACACGGGCTTTGTAGCCAACACCAACGCGCAGGACAAGGGTCAGCGGCGCAAGGGTAAGCAATCAAACCGGGGCGGTCACAATCCGGATCGTCTGAATTACATATTGAATCAACCTTGTCCGAAGCATGGAACGAAGGAGGCACCGGCAAACCACCTTTGGAAGGATTGTTATATTATGCAGGAGTTCAAAAACTCTAACTCTTTCCGGTATGATCAAGGGCCCGGCGGCGGTTCAGGGTCCGCCCGGGTTACGGTGGAGGAGATTCTGGCCCAGGGTTCGGTGGTAATCCGGGCGGGCAAGGCAATCAGAGTAATCAGAACAATCAGAACAATCAGAACCAAGGGGGTTACAATCAACAACAGCAGCAGTCGGGTTACCAAATTAACCCAAAGCAGTTGAACGGTGGGCGACCACGTCTTTACCACCAGCTTGGACAGACGAGACCGAAAACTTCGTAAGCGGGCGGTCGGTGTTGTTGAACCGGCTGCGCCGCATTACCTCCGCTGGTCGAGCAACCTATCGTATGGAGCGAGGACCATCCTCCCGGTTTACAATCCGGGTCGATTAGCCCCGTGGTGGCGCCTCGGTAGGAGGATACAAGTTTACCAAGGTGCTTATGGATGGAGGGAGCAGCATCAACATCCTGTACTACGAGACCTTCCGGCGTATGGGGTTAACGGATAGGCATCTTAGGCCGTCCAGCACAGTGTTTCACGGTGTAGTGCCTGGCAAGTCGGCATACCCGATTGGTAAAATAGCTCTGGAAGTGGCCTTTGGGGATGAACACGACTCCAGATCGGAAACGTTGACGTTTGAGGTAGTGAAAATTCAAAGTCCTTACCACGCCCTCTTCGGGCGGCCGGCTTATGCTAAGTTTATGGCGCGGCCCTGTTATGTTTATTTGCAGCTGAAAATGCCGGGTCACAAAGGGACGATAACGGTTCATGGGAGCCGCCGGATCGCTTTGGAGTGCGAGGAAGGTGATGCGGCTTATGCAGAGTCGGTTTGCGCCATCAAGAGTTAAAGTATTATAAAGACAACGTTGACCCGGCGGATATGACCCCTTTAAAGAAGCCAACTACAGAGCATGATCCGGATTTGAAGTTCAAATCGGCAGCCGAGACGAAACTTGTTGATTTTGTGCCCGGCGATTCGTCCAAGCAGTTCACCATCAGTGCCAACTTGGATCCTAAATAGGAAAGCGCGCTCATCGAGTTCATCCGTGAGAATCGGGACATTTTTGCATGGAAGCCTTCTGACATGCCAGGTGTACCGAGGGAACTCGCTGAGCACACTCTTAATGTTGACCCCAAATACAGACCGGTAAAGCAGTTTCTTCGCCGGTTTAATGAGGAGAGGCGCAAGGCCATTGGAGAGGAAGTTGCTAGGCTCTTAGCGGCAGGGTTTATCGTTGAAGTCTTTCATCCAGAATGGCTTGATAATCAGGTGTTGGTCCATAATAAGAATAGCACTTGGCGAATGTGTGTTGACTACACATATCTTAACAAATCTTGCCCAAAGAGATCCTTTCGCCTCCCCGCATTGACCAGATTATTGATGCAACGGCGGTTGGAGAGAGTTTGAGCATATTGGATGCATATTCAGGTTATCACCAGATTAAGATGTCGGTTAAGGACCAGGAGAAGAAGGCGATTATCACCACTTTTGGAGCCTTCGCTATGTATCTATGCCCTTTGGGCTCAAGAGCGCCTAAGCAACTTATCGCCGCTATGCGTGCAGAATTGCTTGCACGAACAGATCGGGCCGTAACGCATATCGCTTATGTGGATGATATCGTGGTGAAGTCAAGGCAGAAGGAAACGTTGATTGAGGATTTAAAGGAGACTTTTGACAACTTGCGGGTGTACAAGATGATGCTCAACCCGGCCAAGTGCGTCTTTGGTGTTCCGGCAGGCAAGTTATTGGGTTTTCTCGTGTCCAACAGGGGGATCGAAGCTAATCCGGACAAAATTACGGCTATCACCTCCTTGGCTAAACCAAAGTGCATCAATGATGTTCAGCGCTTGGCAGGCCGGATTGCTGCGTTAAGCCGGTTTATCAGCCGCCTAGGCGAGAAGGCCATTCCTTTGTACCAAATGCTGAAGAAGACGGATCAGTTTGTCTGGAGTTCAGCCGCTGATGAAGCATTGGAGGATTTGAAGCGGCAGTTGGCCAACCCGCGGTTCTCGCCGCTCCCATTGACAAAGAGCCGCTGTTATATATTGCTTTGCTAATGCCGTGGCGCTTAAGCGTGGCTATCGTGGTGGAGCGGAAGGAGGCAGGAAAGGAGTATCCGGTTCAACGGCGGTTTATTACATCACGAGGTCCTCATTGAGTCTAAGCAGAGATGTCCACATTGGCGTAAGCTGGTATATGGGGTTTTTATGGCAAGCCGGAAGCTAAAGCAATATTTCCAGGGGCACCCCATCACGGTGGTCAGTTCAGCTCCCTTGGGTGACATCATACAGAACCGGGAAGCGACTGGCCGGATTGCTAAGTGGGCTATAGAACTAGGGCCGCACGGTTTAAGGTATGTGCCTCGGACGGCAGTAAAATCTCAGGCACTTGTGGATTTCATTAATGATTGGACGGAGTTGTAAGCGCCTGAAGAAAAGCCGGATCATACCTATTGGACCATCCACTTTGATGGGTCCGGGCAATTGGAGGGCTCGGGCCGGAGTCGTATTAACTTCCCCGCGAGGTGATAAGTTCTCATTACGTTCTCCGCTTAATGTTCCCTTGTACTAACAATGCAATGAGTCTGAAGCTTTGCTCCATGGTCTCCGGATGGCTAAGGAAATGAATCTCACCGGGTTAAATGCTTTGGTGACTCAGACTTGGTGGCCCAAAGCAAGTATCGTGTACTTGGGATTCCAAAGATCCACTCATGGCTGCATACCGTCGGGAGGTGGATGTTGTTGCAGGGCACTTTAAAGGATATCAGGTGGACCATGTGGATCGTCGGAAGAACGGCGGTGACGCTTTAAGCCGGCTGGGCTCTCAACGTAAACCAGTCCCGCCCAACGCCTTCCTTGATGTCTTTGCACAATCCGTCGCTTAAACTTCCCGATGAAGTTGATTTGGCTATTCCTGATCCGGAGGCTCGGTTGGTGGCGGCCTTGCATGTCATTCCGGATTGGGCGCTCCTTATTTGGCATACATGAACCGGGCGAAGTTAGGAAGATGAGACGTTGGCCCGGCAGATAGTTCGGCGGTCTAAGTCTATGACCATATATAAGGGCGAGTTGCATCATTGCAGCGTGTCAGGGGCGTTTCAGCGTTGTGTGTCCCCTGACGAAGGCCGTGAGATATTGCGTGAGATCCGTGAAGAGGACTGTGGTCACCACGCCGGTTCAAAATCCTTGGTGGCCAAAGCGTTCCGCCACGGTTTCTATTGGTTGACTGCCCATGCTGATGCAGAAGATCTGGTCCGACGATGTGATGGTTGCCAAAAGTTTTCCAGACGTGTTCATGTACCGGCCCAAGAATTTAGGATGATTCCAATTACTTGGCCGTTTGCGACTTGGGGGCTGGATATGGTTGGCCCTTTCAAAAGGTCCAAGGACAGGAAGACCCACCTGTTGGTGGCGGTCGACAAATTTACAAAGTGGGTGGAGGCAGAGCCTATTAGCAAATGTGATGCGGCCACGGCGGTTCAGTTCATCAAAAAGGTGATTTTCCGGTTTGGGTTTCCACACAGTATCATCACGGACAATGGCACCAATTTGTCCAAGGGAGTCATGAAGGCGTTTTGTGAACGAGAGCACATCCGGCTTGACGTTTCTTCAGTGGCCCACCCGCAGTCCAATGGTCAAGCGGAACGAGCTAATCAGGAGATCTTGGAAGGTATCAAACCCCGGCTTATGTTCCCTTTGGAGAGGACACCGGGTTGTTGGGTGGAAGAGCTTCCATCGGTGATATGGAGCATCAACACTACCCCTAACAGGTCTACTGGATACACACCATTCTTTATGGTCTATGGAGCGGAGGCGGTCCTGCCCAAATGACATCCGTCACGATTCACCTTGGGTGGCAGCTTATGTTGAGGCAGATAGCGAGGCTGCACGGCAGGACGCCTTGGATCGACTGGATGAAGAGCGAGATATGGCGGCTGCTCGTTCGGCGGTTTACCAGCAGGATCTTCGTCGGTATCACAGTCGGCGGGTTAAAACCAGAACCTTTCAGAAGGAGACTTGGTGCTTCGCTCATTCAAGACCGAACAGATATGCACAAGCTATCCCCACCTTGGGAAGGGCCTTTTGTGGTCAAGAAGAATCTGCACAACGGGTCGTACTATCCGATCGATGTTAGAGAGCGAAAGGACTCACGACGCCGAAGAGGGAGACCAACAGCCGTGGAACATAGCTCATCTTGACCTTATTATACCGAGCCATCGGCTCCACTTATGTACATATTAAGACAATGTATATATTATGAATAAAAGCAATAAACCGGATCCTCGGCTAAAGCGGGCATCTGCTCGTAAAAGTCCGGTTTGGGTACATGGAGATGTTGTCGTAAAGCAGCCTCCGGTTTAACCCTTGGTCTTGCTTTTCATAAGTTTTTGTCACTTGGGGCTTGGTCGTGTCCAACCAATGCAACACCTTTTGACAGCGAAAGCCACCAGATCACTTGGGGACATGGTCACGTCTGAACCGATCCGCCTCTTGGTCGGCCTAAGGCCATAGAATCACTTGGGGGCTTGGTCGAACCCGAACCATTGCAATGCCACTTGATCGGCATAATGCCACGATTTCAGTTGGGGACTGGCTGACTTGAACCATCGCTACACCTTATAGGGAGCTTGGTCCCTGTCCGACCATGGTAACACCATCCGATCGTGCTCAATAAAGCCTCTTCTTGCAAACGGTTTTTTATCATTGCCTTTGCTTCCGTATGTTTTGCATACCAGTTATTTGACTTTTGTTTGCCTTCTTAATCCGGCGATTTTTTCCGGTTTGATTTTTTCTGTTAACATCCCATCATGGAGTAACAGGGGTCTTGTAATGACCCGACACGGTTTACACGGTAAACCGGTATTATGCACACAGGAGTTATTCTCCTTTGACAGTAACGGTTCATACAACCTCCGCCCCAAGTTTGGCTAGGCCAACTGCATGCCCGACGCTGGCAGATATTTTTTTGGTATCACAAAGCTTTGATCACATACCTCAATATTTTCTTATGTAAATATATAGGCGTCTCAAGCCGGCTAGAGATGCAAGCCGCCGTGGTGGTTTAAGAATTTGTGATTGCAAAGTAAATACATTGAAAGGTTTCAGATTTCAAACCAAAGTATCAAAGACCGCCGCACAAAAGTTACAGAGGGAGGGTATAAAGGCATGTTCAAGGACAACGTACTAGCTATTCTATTAAAAAGCCTTCCAAGGCCCGGTGGTTCGCATGATGTTATGGCTAGCAGCTTCTGATGCATCACCCGGCTCGACGGATTAAGCTTCCTCGCCGGGTTGACGTGAGGAAGAGGGGGCGTCTGGCGTCGGTTCAACTTCTTCCTCTTCATCACCCGAAGCCCGGAAGTCATTGGTAGACCAGTCAATCCGGGTTAAGGCCTGAAAGACAGCCTCTTCACTTATAAGCTCAGCCGGATCAACACTAGGGGCATAAGTGTGCTTACGGATTGGAGGAACAAGGCTCTGCACTTCTGGAATGACAAACTCCACCCGCTTGTTGTTTGCGTCACAAAAAGAGCGGTAAACCGCCAGGTTGGCTTCTGCTGCTAGTTGACTCTCCTGCGGACGCATCTCCTTTGTTACTCGTTTCAGAGCGTCATTATCAAAAGCTTCACCGTTCTCTTGAGCGCTGGGAAAACCCTTGGCTATATCAGCCAGATCAAGGTTTGCTATCCACGCCTTGGCACGAGTCAAAGCCAGTAGAGTGCCAGCCGGTCATGGACCGCTTTCAGCTCGTCAAGCTGCGCCGGAATCATGGACAGCCGGTCCAGTGTGTCTTTGATCAAGGAAGGAGCTGTGTTGTCGTACGAGGCGGCACATATAACTCGTTGGGCACCGGTATACAGCTGCTCGATCAGGGTGTAAGCGGCCTTGAGCTTCTTCTGCACGTCAGAGCCCAGATGAGCAATACGCTTGCCTGCACCAGGTTCAGACAGCTCAAGTTAAACCGGCAGCAACATTAAAGCAGGTGTATTCAGTGCAAAATTTTCTTACCAAAGATGGAAGTGGTCATGGCATGAACTTGGCGCTTCAGTTCGGTAAGCTCTTCGGTCGCCGGTTTAAGAGCTGATTCAGCATCTTCTGCCCATTTTGTCAAACCGTCTTTCTCGGTGTCCCATTTGGCCCGCTCGGACATATGTCCCTCCTTCAGCTGTTCCATAGTGGCCAAGGCAGTTCTCAATTCGTCCTTGGCCTTGGTGGTCTCTGCTTGTTGAGTTTCCAAGCTGGCACGGAGGTCCTTGAGTTGCACGGTTTGCTGGTATATCTCATTCTGATAACAAAGGGAGCACGTTAGTTGTGTTATTATAAAGTCTCACGCTCAATACAAGTATTCAACTTGGCACTTGGGGGCTAATGGCTAATTGATCACAGTTCGGTATGGGATACAGACATTAAGTCCCGGTTTAACTATGCTAAGTTAAACCGACCCTTTGGGGGCTACTACGCAGCAAAAGTACAAGACAGCATAAATCCTTACCTCATAGCGGTCCTTCATGCGATTTACTGCACCGGCTTCAAGGTCACGGCTTGAGTAGAGCCGGTTCGAAGCCGGAGTGAAGTTCTTGGGCGTAGAGATTGTCATAAGGTGATGCATCAGTCTTCCCCTTCTCTTTACTCATAGTGGCAGATTCTCCCTTGGCGCTGTGTTTTGCTAAAGCGACCGGTTGGCTAGGGGTGGTGTAGCCAGTGCCCGTCACAATAACATCCTCATTTTTGGCCGGGCTGGCCGGATCGGCGGTCTTCTTTGGGCTTGGGGCCTTCATGCTCTGGCTCGGCGGTTCAATAGTTACGACCCGCTCTGTGGTCGGACTCAGTGGAGCAGGATGTGAGGTTTCCACTTGGGCCTCCGGTTCAGGTTCTGGCGGATCAGCAATATCGTCTCGGTACAACTCGCCAGAGCTATTCTTAGCGACTTCAGGATTTTCGCCCTGCTGCTCTGGGGTCTTCTCCGGATCAACATCTGCAGTAGGCTCAAGAGTTTTTGCTTTTTTACTCAAGCGAGCCTTGGTGCCGCAGTTGCTCGTAATTATAGTAAGATAAATCGACCGACGCAACTATACACCGAATTGGCGGGATAAAGGTATGATACTTACCCTGCAGCAACTTTAAGCGGAGGCAGTTGCGTGGTTGATGAACCGCCAGAGGAGTTGGAAGAGGCCTGATAATTCGGGTCAGACGGATTGAGAGGACATCGGAAGAAACCTTTTAAGGGATAATGTTTTTCAGGAGAGCAAGTCACCTCTGGACGACGCTTCCGGGTTGGTGTATCTGGTAAACCGGAGGAGAGAATTTGTTGACCACTGTGCCAGGTTGTACGGTGCTCTTTAGCCTGCTGTGTCTTCAAATAAGCATAGGAATGAGATTTTTTCACTTTCCGAACAGCGCGACGAATTCTTTTAACCGGCACGAGGTTGGGGTCGGAAGAAAGAAGGATTACCTCAAAAGGGTCGGCATGGCTGGCTTCAGCATCATCCTGGGAATTAAATTTGTCAGTGAAGGGAAGAATAAAAAGGGACAAACTATAAGAAGCACAAGATGGAGAAGCCGGTTTACGGCGGCTCCCTAGTAAGGATATCAAGTTTTACCTCGGCTTCGGATTCTTCATCTTCCGGCGGATCAGAAGATCCGACGGTTTTCTTGCCAGCTTTTTTGGTAGCCTTGGACTTTATACGCGGAGCTCGGGCCGGTTTGGTCCGCCTCCGTATGAGCTGTTAGCCTCATGAGGTAAAAGCGATTAATGAATATCAACAAAGTATTAAAGGCCCGAAAAGCGGTGAGCAGAGCCTTACTGCAGCGGTTGGTTGGCAAAGATGTAACGGAGCCAACCCGGTTAGGGTCAGCAGACGGAGATTGGTTCATCAAGCATCCTCTTTACGATCTCTGTGACTTCAAGTTCGATTATTTGTAATTCGTGACGTCTTTGAGGGTCTTTGAGGCTGCCAAGTATATTCGTGCATCAATCCGGCCGGCGGCTTAAAGGCAAGATGCCCCAAGAAACCCAAAGATCGCACAAGGTCCACACCGCTTAGTCCACTGGCCATTAGAGCCCGGAGTTTAATGATCTGAGGTGCAAAGTTCTTCCGTTCCGCAGCGGTTAAGCGTGAAGGCAGGGGATGATTGTTGCTGAGCCGGTGAGGACGGTAACCCGGCAAAGGATTCTCGCTGGCAGGAGCAGTGTTCCGGCAGTAGAACCAGGTTTGGTTCCAATCTTTTGGATGGCTGTGGTGTTTGGCGTGGGGAAAGTCCGCTTCCTTCCTCTTCTGGATTGAAACGCCACCCAGCTCTGTGTTGGGACCATCAGAAAATTCCGTACGACGGTTCAAGTGAAAGAAGTCCCGGAACAGCTCCACAGAGGGTTCTTCTTGAAGATAGACTTCACAGAACACTTGAAAATTGCATATGTTTGACACGGAGTTGGGACCAATGTCTTGTGGATGGAGTTGAAAACTGGCAAGGACATCCCGGAAGAATTTTGATCCGGGTGGGCAGAATCCCCGATCTAAGTGTTGCACAAATACAATTACTTCTCCTTCTTGCGGAGTGGGAGGGCATTCGCCATCCGGAACCCGCCAGTGGAGGACATTTTTAGCAGCCAAAGCGCCGGTGGTGACATATCCGTTGAGTTGCGTCTCGGTGGCCTTAGACCGGACCCAATTGCACGCTGCGAATTGCGGGGCCATTCCGGAAAGATCACAACTGCGAAAGGGCAGAACGGTTCACCGTTAAGCGGTTCAGGCATACTATACAATGTTAAACCGGCAATTCGGCAGCCAGTTTCCGATTCCGGTTTAACTGAGGACTAATGGAGTGACGGATTAATTATCAAAAAGTTAAACCGCCAAAAGAGACAGACCTGAAAAATTTACTAAAATGCACGGATGAAACAGGTTTCACACGCGAATGGAAGTGATTTAGATCTACCGAAGGTTCAGTGAAGAAAATCTTTGCGACCTAGCAAGCCTTGTAGAGGGCAGGGATATCACGACAGGCGTGCTAAACTAAAGGATCTGAACAAAAAAGGGAAGATGCATAAAAAGTCGAATTGACGGCGGAGCAGTCACCCGCACAGGATGTATGGTACGGTTGATTTATACGGCCATGGCGAGCAGGTATGAAGAAACCGATATGAACGCATATGAAACTATGAGATGAACAGGATCTCCAGATCGGATCTAGGGCTTGAAAGGGACCTTACCTGATGGAGCGAAGCCGCGGAGGAGCGCCGGGAACTTCTGATACAATCAGGTTGATGCAGCGGCCCGGGGCTGACGCGGCGATTGAAAGGTCGGAAGCGACGGCGGAGCTTCAGAGCTGGAGCGTCGCGAGGAAAGAGAAGAGAAGAAGAAGAGAAAGGGGCCTGCCGGTCTATTTATAAGGGACCGGAGCAATTAACAGGCGCGAGAATCAAGGAGTCAACGGCGGCGGACGGCACAACGGTTGCCTCGATTTCCGGGATGGCATTAAATGAAAGGGAATCTTACTGTTCGGATTTCTTTATTAAAGATGACGTCAAGGCGCCATGCAGCGATGGTCGGAGAATGACGTCACCGTGGTTCAAGCAAATGGCGGTTTACGGAGCTTCCTGAAGATAATGAAGATTCACATGAACCGGTTCAAGTGAATCTGGGGCCTAATGTTGGGGATATAACTACTGAGTGTAAACCGCCTCAAGCGGCGGGTTACCCTCATCCATGATCGTGGCCCACGGAGGAGGCCCGAGCCGAGGCGGATTAGAATCCATTCATGTAAACCGCCTTAGTCATGTAACTTGAGTTGTAAGATAAGAGAGAAGAGACCGAGCCGGACACTTGTATAAGCCGGATCGGGACTCTGTAGACCGGCCGGGCGTCAACCCGTGTATATAAGGGGACGACCCGGCGGCGAGTTAGAGACAGAGATTTCGAGGCTAAGGCGAAGCTATTGCTCCCTAATCCGCCGAAATCACATCAATCCCATCACAACTAGATGTAGGCTTTTACCTTCATCGAAGGGGCCGAACTAGTATAACTCCCGTGTCTTTGTGTCCGCTTTAACCCCTCTAGGTTAACCCGTACGATGGCCCTACGACTAAGTCCTTTCATGAGGACATCTGCCGTGACAATTCCACGACACACGGGGTGCCGCGCCGCGTTCGCGGAGTGGTGTAGCGCGGCCAACTGCATCCTCTGGACCTGAGACCATGCTGGGTCGTCTTGCTTTTTCAATGACATGCGGGGATCGCATTTGAGCAAAGGGCATCTCCAACGTTGCCACGACCGCAGCTGACTACCCTGGCACACCAAAGCCCTCGTCCCTCGCGCCGTCGCGCGGTGTGTTCCCAGCCGGCGCTAGCTGCCCGCATTCATGTCGTCCATTCGTATGTAGTTGTTAAGAGGCTCGGTGCCCGAGGAACAACTCCGGCGACTTAATGACGCACCCGGACGCTTGGCCTTACCGGAATGCGCTACTTAAAGCGGCAACTCCCAGCTAACCTCCACACCATAGCGTGTCGTCCTCCTACCTGACACCACATCCGCCATGACCGCAAGTGCGAAAGCTCTGCGGAAGAGCTTGTCTTCAGGGATGAAGCTCGAGGTCGCCGCCCTCGCTCAAGTCGCCTCTCGCGATGCAACAACGGCGTAGCCGGACGCGGACGCGACCGCATAGGCGGTAGCCACGCCGGCGGCCGACGACGGGAGCACCGTCAGCCATGCGTCCTACTTGCCGCCGTCCAACGTCCGGCACTGCCGAGATCGGGGACTCCTCCGAGGATGAGTAGGGCATGGGAGGCGGCAGGGCATGGTGTGCCAACTGGCCGGTCTCAGATCCCGTGTTCTACTCTTCCTCGCCGGAGACCGCACCTTCACTTCACGGGTCTTGAACCCCACCCCCGTACATAGAGATCGCAGATGGAGGACGTCGGCCGCCGCCGTAGAATAGGTTTAGGGTCGGGTTTCTTTTATTTTTCTGTCCTATAAAAGTTCGAAATGTAATGAAAATCTGCCGTGTTTGCATTAATCTCGGCCGGCGTATATGAACTTTAACAATAATACACATATTGTAGGAGTACTAGCAAGATGCCCGTGCGTTGCATGGAAGATCAAGATCTTGTGGGAGGAAAGGATGAACAAGGGAAAGCCTTATCTGCAAATGTGGATAGGAGTGCGGGTAAATTGTCATAGTTTCCTTCCTATCCATTATATATAGATCGGACCGCCCATATTGCAGGATGACAGGCACACCATCATCACCAACTCTGCTTTTTATTGAACCGATACAAATCTAAAAAACCCCAACTAAGCCAACCTCCCAGCATATCGCGCGGGAAAAGACCCGGCCGTGCCATTTTAGTCGGGATTACCGGATTACTAGTAGTAGTATCGATGGATCGCGCGAAGCAAGAAATTTTTTTAGGGGGCGAAGCACCTAGTTTAAAAGGAAAAAAGGCGGTACACTCACAACACTCCTGTTGCGGTCGCATTGCACCCCACACACGTCCGGTCCTGCACACGGCTCACGCATAAGCAGGCAGCGCTTGACTTGCCTCTACACTGACACGTGGGACTACAGTTGGAGAAACCGACCATGTGCCAAACTCCCCCTGCCCACAGCGCGAAAATCCTCCCCCCACACACAAAAATTCCCCCCAAATCCGATTCAACCGCCCTTCGGCCAAATATTCCCAAACCCCCTCCCCGTCCCCCCTCCACTCCATTCGCTCCGCCAAAGCCGCCCTCCCCGCCGCGCTGATACGTCGGCGCCGTGGTTCGTCGAGGGGACGCACGGCGATCCTCTCGCTCCCATAGTATGCTCTTGTAGACTGCCGTCCTCTAGCCGCGCCGCCACCTCTGGTTACGTTCTTGTGGAGGCGCATGGCGGTCAGCGCCGCCACCACTGGCGACATTCGTGTGGATACGCACGGCGGTCAGCTTCTCCCACGGTATGTGCATTCTAGACTGAGGCCCCGTTCAAGCCGGTGTAGTGCTGAATGTTAGCTGATAGACGCTATTAATCTCACTGTTTGCCGAAGTAGTTTACTGTTAATATGCTTTGCTTAAGAAGCTTCCTTGCCCTGTTCTGCACTCAATCTGCTTAGCTGAGATGGCATGCCAAGGCCGATTAGTTGCTAAAATATCCTGCCACATATTTATTGTGACGTAGATTGCCATGGTCTAGTAGCCAATCTGTTAGGTGAAATAGCTCTACGCCATTTTATACTCGATCTTTGTTGCTGCGATGGCCTTTGATAGTTTGATGGCTGTGTGCTCGGCCTCATTGACTGCTGAAACAGCCTGCCATAATTTAGCACTCAAATCTATTTGTTGAATTAGCTTTACATATATTTCGTTACTTACATCTGCTCGTCCAAATATCTTGCCATAGCTTTAGACATCGACCTAGGTATTTTTTCTGGACTTCATAAAAAAGCATATATGTTTTTCCTGTAATATCTAGTAGAAGAAATAATTTGTATGTATAGTAGATGGACATGACTTGGATAACTTCTGCTCGAAGATTCTCCGCTACATATGTCGAGGAGGTTGAAAACTTCATGAACTTTATCAGAGCTGAGTACGGTGGTCCGAAATCAGATGTGCTCTGCCGTGTAGCAGTTGTATGAATTCAGTTACAAGACCCCAGTCAACTGTGCAAAATCATCTACACTTGTATGGGATTTCGGTCACATATACTAGGTGGGTTCATCATGGTGAAGCTGTGAACGTCAATGTTACTTGACTACGTGGAAGCAGCAAATCACCATCTTGATCTGCCTGATGCTCAGGTGGAAGAGGAGGAGGAGGTGGTGGTGGCGGAGCCAGTGAGTTTGACCAACATTGAAACAATGCTACGAAATGCTCGTGCATTCCGTGAACTTTCACTGCGGAAGAAAAGCGGTGGGCCCGCATGTTGGAACAATGCAACGTTGTTGTCACCCCAGGAAATAAGCTGTCGAGATTCTCAGCTATGGTCACCTTTCTTCGTGTGAAGACATCTCGAGCGGATGACCAACAAAACATTCGATGCGATGTTGGCTGCTTTCCGCAAATCTTTCCCAGATCAATGCCCTGAGCTGCCACACACCTACAAAGAAATGAAGAATTTCCTTCGTGCGGTTGGAATTGGATATGATATGATCCATGTTTGTAAGAATAATTGTGTTACATTCCTAAGGATTATGCCAACTGAAGTGAATGCCCGAAATGCAAATCATCAAGATGGAAAGATGGCGATGTTGTGAAGAGGATTCCTTATAATGTTCTGAGACATTTTTCCAATTACACCAATACTCTAGAGGTTGTTTCATGATGCTGAAACAAGAGAGGAAGTACTGTGGCGTTCTAGGAACCAGGAGTACAGAGATCAGAATGTAATGAGCCATCCATCTCATGGTAGTGAGTGGAAAAGCTTCAATGATAAACACAAAGAGTTTGCTTCTGACCCGAGAAATATTAGACTTGGCTTAGCTTCAGATGGATTTAACCCATTTGGCCACAGGCGCCACATATAGCATGTGGCCGTGCTTGTTATCCCTTACAACATGCCTCCAAATGTCTGGACCAAAGAATCAAACTACATGATGGCCTTGCTCATCCTAGGTCCAAAAAGTCCTGGAAAGGATTTTGATTTGTTCATGGAGCCTCTTGTGGAGGAACTTCAACAACTATGGAAGGGTGTTCTCACTCGAGACCTATATAGCAGCCCACCGGCTGATTTCTTTCTGCGTGCTGTTGCAATTTGGTGCTTCCATGATTATCTGGCTTTGGGCACTATGTCAGGGCGAACGACACATGGTTACAATGCATGTGTTCGCTGTGACAGGAATCCGCTGTCATACGCAATACTTATGCAGATATGTTACATTGGACACCGTCGTTTCCTTCCCAAGGACAAGCCGCATCCTAGAAAATACCGAAGACATGTGTTCAATGCAAAGCATGAAAACCGTGATGCGCCAAAAAGGCTCACCGCCGATGAGTTGCAAGTGGAATTAGAGAACATTAGGCATATTACACCAGGAAACCATCCTGGTAATGGTAGCGGGAAAAGGAAGCGTGGCACGGTAGAAGAGAGATTATTGTTTACCCGCAGGTCCACTTTGTGGGACTTGGAGTATTGGAAAGATTTGGATCTGCGGCATAATCTTGATGTGATGCACATCGAGAAAAATATATGTGATAGCATTATCGGCACACTTCTTAACAATGAAGGTAAGACGAAAGATACCTTAAAATCTAGGATAGATTTGACACACCTGGGTATCAGAAAGGATTTGCAGGTGCAAGATGAAGGTAAACCACGGGATATGGCACCGGCCAGGTATGCGTCTTGGACAAGGTAAAAAGAAAAGAGTTCTGCGAGGTCCTATCACGTGTGAGATTCCCACATGGATTTGCTTCCAACCACGAAAGGAGAGTCGGTCTGAGATGGAAACAAGGTACTGTGGCTGAAAACTCATGACTGCCACGTCCTATTTCAAAGGGTTTTACCTGTTATCCTTAGAGGATTGGGCATACGACTTATACAAGAGCGATTGCAGAGTTGGGACAATTCTTCAGGGAACTCTGTAGTAGAAATATCAGGATAGATGCTTTGGAGCGTCTTAGAGACAAGATACCAACTATCCTATGCGACCTTGAGAAGATATATCCTCCAGCCTTCTTTGATGTGATGGTGCATTTGGTTGTTCATCTACCTGATGAGGCACTACTTAGAGGTCCAAAGACAAGATGGCTGGATGTACCCTATTGAAAGGCGGCTAGGCACTTTCAAGGGCTATGTTAGGAACAGAGCTAGACCCGAGGGTTCCATTGCAGAGGCCTACATTGCTACAGAAGCGTTGACATTCTACTCAAAATACATTGAAACAGCTGATCAGCTTAGCAAAGAGGTGGGTGAAGACACTCCCGGGTTCAATGTTTTCGATTATTCTGTTCGAAGTTCTGAGGAAGAGTCGACAAGAGGACAAACCTAAAGATTTGGACAAAATGGTTTGGTATGTGTTGAATAACTGTCCTAAGATACTACCTTATATCAAGTAAGTGCGATCGCAGCTTATACATCGTAATCTACTAAACTTGCAGCACATTCTTATATATTTAGATGTTTGACGCGATCACTATGTTGTGCAGCATCTAACTGCCGCAAAATCCAAGAAACATTGACTAACTGGTTATGGCAGGATTTGCAAAATGGTTCAAGAATCATGTAAGCTTTTGAAGTGCACTGTCAGTTTTTTTAATATATTGAGTACATAAGATGATCAGCTTGTTTATTTTTTAACCATAGGTTAAGAAGATGCGGGACGATGGGCAGGTAGTTGATGATGCCCTTTACTCACTAGCAATGGGTCCTGATACTCGGGTAAGACATTATGAATCTTGCTTTGTTGGAGATGTGCGCTACAACACCCTTGCATGAGACGAAGGCGGGAAGACACAAAACAGTGCCATCATGAGCACGGATCGTATGACAAAGAGGCAAGCTGAAATGTATGCTAACATAATGAGACATTGTTCAGATTGCGATATATCACCAGTTTCGAGGATCATCGGTGTGTGGTTCTGTTGTGCTTTCGTTGGTATAACCTGTTTTCCAGGATCGCAAAACCCAGAGCTGATGATTATTTCAAATCCATCAATATCAAGGCGGTGTACCAGACCAACGAGTCTTTTATTTTGGCAAATCAAGCAACACAGATATTTTTCTTGGAAGACACATTTGCACGTAGCGATGGATCGGAGAGTATTGCAAAGGTTTGAGCAGAGGAATTCGTTTAATGAAGTTGCACAACAAGATGATGCTTACACTGCTCCTGATGTACAAGATAACACAGATGTTCCCAATATCTTTGAGAACCATCACGTCAATGACGTCGGCGAAAAGATTGCCTGTCGTGCTGTGGGCATACAAGAGTTGATCAAGAAGAAGCCAACGTTCGAGGATGTTGATGACGAAGAAGAAGATTACACCGTGGGGAATTACGATTCAGAATGATATACATGGCGAAGATGTTGACGCTGCTGCTGCGGATGATGACAACATTGCTTTTGTCGTATTTGCCTGTCAGAAGACGTTTTTTTATCTATTATGTGAAATTGTGTTTGCTATGACAACTGAAACCTGACGAACATGTTGTTTAGTATTTTGCTGTGAGAACATCACTTGTTATGTATGCTGATTTGTGTTTGGTGATTGTATGACAACTAAAACATGATGACATTGTTGTTTACATGTACTCATATTTGGCTGTGAAACTTGAATTTGATGACATAGTTAGCTGTTGGACTGCAATTTGCTCGACGTCTTCGAATGAGAACAAAGCTGACCCGACAGGGCCTCTGCTATTTATTTATTTATATGAGCAAAAGGGGATACCCTCTGATTTCCGTCAATAGAAATCATTAGATGTTCACAACACTACGCCCAGCCTGCTACACATGTTTCATTCATTACTAGTTTCAGCAAATTCCTCATGTCGTAGCCACTGAATACATCACGAGTGCTACATACACTGCAAATAAAGAGACAATCATCCTACAAAGCACATCGATTTTGCCCATTATCTTCACAAGCTCTTTCATCTCCTCATTGCTGTCAAGGCTGTTCAGCAACTGTTGCTTGGCCATGATCAGAGGAACTGCATCTTTATCCTTCTGCTCTGCATCTTCCTCTTCTTCTGTTGCTTTAGTTACTTGTGAAACACCCCAACTTGCTGGTATTGGGATTCCTCGGCTAACCAAATAATCAGCGTAGTTGCATTCCCCCACATCAGCAACTTCCGAGAAATACAAATCACACGAATCTTCCCTTTTCTGCACGAATCAAATTGGAAGATCATCAACCAAACTATTAAAAAATTAGCAACGAAAGCAGCAGAACAACACTTAAACATATTATTACCCCATGATTCGGGCATTTGTAGAAGACTCGGCCAGGGTTGCGGATTGTGGTTGAGACACAACGGATGACTCTGCGTGATTTGCAGCAGTGGCACCACACCAACGGCAGCGGGTTATGATGAGCAATCTGCTGCGGTGCGCGTGCCGACGGGGGTGTGATGAGACCCACAGGCGATGGTACGGGTGGCGACTTGGCGCATATCTGGTTGTTGCCTGCTGAAGAGCAGGTGGACGAGCAGCCAGCGGACATGGTTGCTGCGGCCAGAGCTTCTGATGCTAGGCAGAGTAAGTAGAGAAGAAGAGAAGCGAACATTGGATATGTCAGTTTCATTACTTGTAGAGTAGCATAGCACCATATAGAGTCATAGTCTAGGTTTGGATTCGAACCAGCTACAGGAGCACGTCTTTCTTTTTTCTAAAACTCGGCAACGTCTCTTTCTTTGGTACACTAGCTTGTTCTCAGACGCCTTCCCAAGTCTTTGATTTTCTTCCCTTTTTTTGCGAGGAAGGAAGGAGGAAAAAATTGAGAGTTCCTCGGACTCGAACCCAAGACCTCTCGGTTGACAACCAAGGGTGCTAGTCACTTATGTGGCAAACGTTCCCTGTGAGGAGGACGGCAGACGAAAGCATTTTCCTCGCAGTTTTCTTCCTATATATAAAAAAGTATGCTACTTGGTGTCCGCTTGGTCAAAAAATGATTGTGCCAACCTTGACCGTTGGATTGACATTCAACATCTGTCGCGTTTCTTCAGTCTCTTCTTCCTCGAGCCGCCAAAGCCAAACAAGCGCCGGCGGGACCGCCTGCTCCCGCCTCCCACGGCTGGCTGTGATCTTCCCCGGCTCCTGTTCGTTCCCATCCGAAGCCTCACCATCGTCCTTCGCCTTGGTTGGCTCAGCGCGGCGCCGCCCTCCAGTGTAGTCAACATGGTCAACAACCGAGAGGAATAAGGAGATGACTGTACATGGTGAGGATGACAGTAGGGACCAAAGCCAAGCGATAATTTTGTTTTTCGGGACGGAGAAGGGTATCAACTGGGTTGTGCGAGACCCGTGGCCCGTCTAGCCCAAACTTTTATTTCATATGTTTAGCACATGACCAGCCCAGTTTGTTTTTTCCTTTACGAAAAATGGCTAGCCAGCTATTTTGTTTTTGCGAGAATAACCAACATAGGCCTACTTGCTTTTCTATGCCTCTTTGGGCGAAATCTTTCAAGGCGAGGAGGATGCATTTTGCCCAGAAAATGGGCTATAAGTAATAAGAAATGGGCTATAAGTAATAAGAAATGGACTATAAGTAATAATAAATGGGCTGTAAAATGAAAAAAATACAACAAACAGGCAATTAGTTCCAAAATACTGTTTTCTTTCGGATTTTGATATTTTAAATTTCATTGTTTTTGTGCGGGTAAAATTTCATTGAATTTAAATTAAGGTATATTTAGATTTAAAATTCATTTGAATCTGGCTAGAAATTTCAGAGGTATCTTTGTTTGGGACAGATTTGGAGGCTGACTTGTGGGTCTACTAGGTTGGCGTGTACTTTGGCTTTGTCAACTTAGTCCACAAAGATTCTAGCAGCAGTGACCGTTGGATGTTAAGCCAACGGCCGTGCTGCTTCTTCAATATCTGATCTTCTTGCTCCAGTCGCCCAAACCAGCTTCGGTGGAACTGCCTGCTCCCGCCTCCCGTGGCCGCTTTGTCTTTGCCGCATGCCGCACCGCCCACCCTACTTCATTGCTGGCCAGGCCATTCCACTGCACCCACACCTCCTGTTATTTTTTGGCGACGGCGGACGATAAACCCTCGTACTCCCCACCGCGTGGGCAACCATTGTCGAGTCTTCCCCGGCTCCGTGTCGTTCCCTTCCTAGGCCTCGCCGTCGTCCACCGCCATGGTGCTCTCGGCGCGGCCTGGTCAACGTGGTCAACGAACGACATCCATCGGCCATGGACTGTACGCGCAAAATAATGATTCCTCCACGGCGGTGGGACCCACCGGAAGGGCCTCTCAGATTTCGCGAAAAAATGTTCCCCAACGACATGTCGG
The DNA here is from genome assembly GCA_021605145.1 of Aegilops bicornis. Classification (NCBI taxonomy): domain Eukaryota; kingdom Viridiplantae; phylum Streptophyta; class Magnoliopsida; order Poales; family Poaceae; genus Aegilops; species Aegilops bicornis. Next base: position 174,089,040 of record CM038674.1, read on the forward strand.
ACCCACCAGCTATATCTTCGCACGCAAGGAAGTGCCTCCTTATTACGCACAAAAATGAATACCCACCACCTTAGCTGGGACCCACCATAGTGGGAGGATGACTTGTGGGCCAACTAAGTTGACGGGGATGGAGGACTTTGTCAACTTAGTCAATATGAACGATTCTAGCTCCAGTGACCGTACGATGTCCATCCAACGGCCGTAGTGCTCCTTCAACCTCTGGTCTTCTTGCTCCAGCCGCCCAAAGCAGCGCCGGTCGTGCCACATGCTCCTGCCTCCCGTGGCCGGCTGTGCTGCCGCGGAGGCCTCACCGCCCCCTACTATTCCCACCGTTGGCCAGGCCCTGCGGCGGCGGCAACCGAACCAGTGAACCCTCGTACTCCTCTCCGTGCGGGCTTCCGCTGCCGCGTCTTTCCCGGCTCCGCATTGTCCCCTTCCTAGGCCTCGCCGTCGTCCACCGCCGTGGTGCTCTCGGCGCGGCCTGGTCAACGTGGTCAAGGAATGACTTCCATCGGACGTGGGTATGCGTGGAGAGGTCGACAGTGGGTCCACGGCCATAGCAAGGAAGTGCCTCCTTATTACACGTAAAATAATGATTCCACCACCGACAATGGGACCCACCGGGCCAGACCCCTTTGTATTCAGCGGAAAAACGTTTCCCACATTGCTGGTACCCACCAGCTTCTTCTTCGCACGCAAGGAAGTGCGTCCGGGCAAAAAAAAAACGATTCACCCCCTGACTGTTGGGACCCACCAGCTACACCTTTGCACGCAAGGAAGTGCGTTCGGGCAAAAAAACAAAATGATTCGCCCCCCTGACTGCTGGGACCCACCAGCTACATCTTGTGAGCAAGGAAGTGCCTGATAGTCGGGACCCACCTAGTCGAAGCGTACGTAGCGTTGTCATCCTGGTCGCGAATGTGTACGTACATACTGGTCGATCTAGAGGCGCGCACGTGTCATAGTAGAGGTGCGCACGTAGCATGTACACGTACGTACAGCGGCCAGGGTGCAAGAAAGAAAATACGGCCACATATGTGTACATACGGGCGGGGTCTCAAACGCCTACTCGCGCATACGTACGGCCAGGGCTCGTGTACATGGCTGGGTCGGAACGGAGAAACAACGTCGTCGTCGTGTTCATGGGGAGGCAACGAAATGCGCCGTGTTCATCGGGAGGCAACGGAACGCGTGGGAGCCAACCGGCTTGGACGGAACATGCGATGGAAACGAGGCCTGGCGTACCGCAGAACGGAGTAAACGGCCTCGTGTTCGACCGGCCACATTCAGAACGGGGTCCTGTTGATCGGGAGGGGTGTGGCGTACCGCAAAACGGACGAAACAGACCTCCTATGGTCGAAACAGGGGTCCTGTTGATCGGGAGGGGTGTGTCATACCGCAAAACGGACAAAACGGACCTCCTACGGTCGAAACGGGGGTCCTGTTGATCGGGAGGGGTGTGGCGTACCGCAAAACGGACGAAACGGACCTCCTACGGTCGAAACGGGGGTCCTGTTGATCGGGAGGGGTGTGGCGTACCGCAAAACGGATGAAACAGACTTGTGTTGGAGCGCTACGGTCGAAACGGGGGTCCTGTTCATCGGGAGGGGTGTGGCGTACCGCAGAACGGGACTCCACGAGATACTGTTTATCTCCACCATCAACCTCCTCCAGCCTACACGGGCTCCTATTCATCCAGCCTCCACCGTGCGCTACTCCACCGGCTACTGTTCAACCACCCCTCCACGGGCACCCCTCCACCGTCTACTGTTCATCCAGCCCTCCACACCACGGGGTCTTGTTCAACCACCCCTCCACGGCCACCCCTCCACCATCTATTGTTCATCCAACCCTCCACACCACGGGGTCCTGTTCATCCAGAGACAATGCCACCGCTCACTGTTCATCCCCCCCCCCCCCCCGCAACGCTCACTGTTCATCCTAGAGGCAGCATCGATCGGCTTCGATTAGCAGCGATGGCGAAGAATCGCTCGATCGGGTTCAGTTAACAGCCATCGATCGATCGCTCGGGTTCAGTAACGCGTAGCCTGCAGTGCAATTGCTCGGGTTTAGTTAGAGCCCAACGCCTCGCTCGGGTTCAGTTAGGGCCAACGCCTCGCACGTGTACGAGAGAAACACGCACCGCTCGGCCCCCGACCTCCCACCGTAATCGGCAACTCCCCGAAATTTTCCTCGCCCTCGCTTCTACCACGGTTTTTTCCGTCATGGACGGCCCAAAGAATGTCATGCAGCTGCGTCTCCAGCCCGCCCAGGATGAAAAGCCCATTTTCTTTCATGATTTTTTGTCATAGAAGTAGGAGCCCACCACATCTATGATGATACCGGGTTTTGTCACAATTATCGTCATAGAAGTGTCATATGTATGACAGAAAAATTTTCGTTCGGCCCAAAATGTCACGGATGTGTCTTTTTTTGTAGTGGTGGGCTCGGGAGGGGCTGCATAATCATGCAGTGTTATAAGAAATAGTACAATAAGACGTACCAAGAATTATTATGGTATCCGGATACTTACGACTTCGCCAGGGGCTTGTCCCTGGGCAATCACTCGTCGTCGCTATAGGCGGCCGTCGTGGAGCACTCCGGAAGGAGAGTCCTTCCCTTCTTGGACCCTTCGGCCTCCCCAGATGGGGCGAGCTTCCTTTTCTTGTCTCCCCTGGCTGGTGGGGAGAACTTTCATCTTCCTCCTCCTTGTTTTTGTGGGAGGAGTGAGCCTCGGTGTTTTCGGATGATGAGTCCGATATAACCTTGCGCCGGAGACCCTTCCTGGTCCCAGTGGCCTTCTTCTTGGCCTTCTTCGCCGGCACCTCATAAGGCGCCGGACCAGCATCTCCGTTAGGAGAGCATCTGCTGGATCCTCGCGCAGGGGGGCTGGACAATCGATCTGCTCCGCTGTCTCTTCCCAGTCCTGTTAAATAGCATGGAGGCTTATATCCCGCACATGGTTAAGCTGGGGAAAATGAACATCTTATGAGATATCAAAGACTTACCGGATGGGCAGGGCGCTTTGCGCTAAGTCCGAGGTCCTCGGTAAGGGGAGGAGGTACCTCGGCGCCCTTGAACAGCACCTTCCAGACGTCCTTGTGCGTCGTGTCGAAGAGCTCTCGCAGCGTCTAGTGCTTGGCCGGGTCGAACTCCCACAAATTGAACGCCCGACTTTGACACGGGAGGATCCGGCGGAAGAGCATGACTTGGACCACGTTGACAAGCTTGATTTTCTTGCTCATCATGTTTTTGACGCAGGTCTGGAGTCCGGTCAGCTCTACCGAGGAACCCCAAGATATGCCCTTCTCTTTCCAGGAGGTGAGCCGCTTGGGGATTCTGGATCGGAATTCAGGGGCTGCCACCCAGTTGGTGTCGCGCGGCTCGGTGATGTAGAACCACCCCGATTGCCACTCCTTTATGGACTCCACATAGGAGCCTTCGAGCCAGGTGACGTTAGGCATTTTCCCACCATGGCGCCTCCGCACTCCGCTTGCTGGCCGATCACCACCTTCGGTTTAATGTTGAAGGTGTTCAACCACAGGCCGAAGTGGGGCTTGATGCGGAGGAAGGCCTCGCACACGACAATAAACACCGAGATGTTGAGGATAAAATTGGGGGACAGATCGTGAAAATCCAGCCCGTAGTAGAACATGAGCCCGCGGACAAACGGGTGGAGGGGAAATCCCAGTCCACGGACGAAGTGGGTAAGAAAAACCACCCTCTCGTGGGGTTCTGGAGTAGGGATGATCTACCCCGCATCTGGCAGCCGGTGTGCGATATCCGCGGCCAGATATCCTGCTCCCCGTAGCTTTGTGATGTTCTCCTCCGTAACGGAGGAGACCATCCACTTGCCTCCCGCTCCGGACATGCTTGGAGTGGTTTGAGGAGGAAATGCGAACTTGGGTGCTGGAGCTCGAGTGCGCAAGAATGGATGAGCAAGCAAGAAGAGGGCGTGGGTTTAAAAGAGGAATCCCTGTCCCTTTATAAGGGCGGAAGAAACTATACGCCTCCCCATCTGCCTGGTAAATTCGCTTATTCCCCAAGCGCCATAATTGATGGCGCGGTTGGGTTACCCACACCCGTATTGATGAGAATCCCATGATAAGGGGACACGATCTCTGCTTCGACAAGACGTGCCAAGAAAACCGCCTCGTAATATGTGCAGTAGCTGGTTGAGAAAAATGGTTCGAATAAAGACCGGGGCGTGGTGTGATGCCACGTTATGAAAAGTTTTCAGCAGATTAGATTTGTGGAAATATTATTCTCTCTACGGTGTTATGTGGAATTTGTTTTGCAGAGCCGGGCACTATCCTGGTGTTCAAAATCTTCTATGGAGTATTCAGAGGAAGAACCCGCCTTGCAATGCCGAAGACAATCTGCGCGCCGGACTCATCATCATTGAAGCCTGGTTCAGGGGCTACTGAGGGAGTCCTGGATTAGGGGGTCCACGGACAGCCGGACTATATACTTTAGCCGGACTGTTGGACTATGAAGATACAAGATTGAAGACTTCGTCCCGTGTTCGGATGGGACTTTTCTTGGCATGGAAGGCAAGCTTGGCAATACGGATATGTAGATCTCCTCCCTTGTAACCGACTCTGTGTAACCCTAGCCCCCTCCGGTGTCTATATAAACTGGAGGGTTTGGTCCGTAGGACAACAACAATCATACCATAGGCTAGCTTCTAGGGTTTAACCTCTACGATCTCGTGGTAGATCAACTCTTGTAATACTCATATCATCAAGATCAATCAAGCAGGAAGTTGGGTATTACCTCCATCGAGAGGGCCCGAACCTGGGTAAACATCGTGTCCCCCGTCTCCTGTTACCATCCGCCTTAGACGCACAGTTCGGGACCACCTACCCGAGATCCACCAGTTGTGACTTTCCAATACCAACAATAATAGTTTTATTAGCACTCCGATTGCTCCTATTACTGATGCTGAATCTTGTGAAATTAATGCTGCTTTGTTGAATCTTGTCATGAAGGATCAATTTTTTGGCCTTCCTAGTGAAGATGTCGCTACCCATCTAAACAACTTCGTTGATTTGTGTGATATGCAAAAGAAGAAAGATGTGGATAATGATATTGTCAAATTGAAGCTATTTCCGTTTTCTCTTAGAGATCGTGCTAAAACTTGGTTCTCTTCTTTGCCTAAAAATAGTATTGATTCATGGAATAAGTGCAAAGATGCTTTTATCTCTAAGTAATTTCCTCCCGCTAAGATCATCTCTCTTAGAAACGATATTATGAATTTTAAGCAAATTGATCATGAGCGTGTTACACAAGCTTGGGAGAGGATGAAATTAATGATACGTAATTGCCCTGCACATGGTTTGAATTTATGGATGATTATACAAAAAAATTATGCTGGATTGAATTTTGCTTCTAGAAATCTTTTAGATTCGGTCGCGGGAGGCACTTTCATGGGAATAACTTTAGGAGAAGCTACTAAACTCCTAGATAATATTATGGTTAATTATTCTCAATGGCACACTGAAAGATCCACTAGTAAAAAGGTTCATGCGAGTGAAGAGATTAATGTTTTGAGTGGAAAGATGGATGAACTTATGAAATTGTTTGCTAATAAGAGTGTTTCTTCTGATCCTAATGATATGCCTTTGTCTACTTTGATTGAGAACAATAATGAATCTATGGATGTGAATTTTGTTGGTAGGAACAATTTTGGTAACAACGCGTATAGAGGAAACTTTAATTCTAGGTCGTTCCCTAGTAATTCCTCTAATAAGTATGGTAATTCCTACAACAACTCTTATGGAAATTTTAATAAGATACCCTCTGATTTTGAGACTAGTGTTAAAGAATTTATGAATTCGCAAAAGAATTTCAATGCTTTGCTTGAAGAAAAATTGCCTAAGATTGATGAGTTGGCTAGGAACATGGATAGAATTTCTCTTGATGTTGATTCTTTGAAACTTAGATCTATCCCACCTAATCATGATATCAATGAGTCTCTCAAAGCCATGAGAATTTCCATTAATGAGTGTAAAGAAACAACCGCTAGGATGCGTGCTAAAAAAGATTGCTTTGTGAAAGCGTGTTCTTCCAGTTTTCATGATAATAATGATGAAGATCTAAAAGTTATTGATGTGTCTCCTATTAAATCTTTGTTTTCCAATATGAATCTTGATAAAGATGGTACTGGAGATGAGTCAACTTTAGTTAAAAGGCGTCCCAATGATTCAGAGTTTTTAGATCTTGATGCAAAAATTGGTAAAAGTGGGATTGAAGAGGTCAAAACTTTACATAGAAATGAACCCACTATCTTGGATTTCAAGGAATTTAATTATGATAATTGTTCTTTAATAAATTGTATTTCCTTGTTGCAATCCGTGTTAAATTCTCCTCATGCTTATAGTCAAAATAAAGCTTTTACCAAACATATCGTTGATGCTTTAATGCAATCCTATGAACAAAAGCTTGAATTGGAAGTTTCTATCCCTAGAAAACTCTATGATGAGTGGCAACCTACTATTAAAATTAAGATTAAAAATCATGAATGTTATGCTTTATGCAATTTGGGTGCTAGTGTTTCCACTATTCCCAAAACTCTGTGTGATGTGCTAGGTTTTCGTGAATTTGATGATTGTTCTTTAAATTTGCATCTTGCGGGATTCCACCATTAGGAAACCTATGGGAAGGATTATTGATTTTCTTATTGTTGCAAATAGGAATTATGTGCCCGTAGATTTTATTGTTCTTGATATAGATCGCAATCCTACATGTCCTATTATTCTTGGTAGACCTTTCCTTAGAACGATTGGTGTAATTATTTATATGAAAGAAGGAAATATTAGATTCCAATTTCCATTAAGGAAAGACATGGAACACTTTCCTAGGAAGAAAACTAAATTACTTTATGAATCTATTATGAGAGCCACTTATGGATTGCATACCAAAGATGACAATACCTAGATCTATTCTTGTTTTTATGCCTAGCTAGGGGCGTTAAACAATAGCGCTTGTTGGGAGGCAACCCAATTGTGTTTTTGTTTCTTGTTTTTTGTTCCTTTTTGTGATAAATAATTCATCTAGCCTCTGTTTAGATGTGTTTTTATGTTTTAATTAGTGTTTGTGCCAAGTAGAACCAACAACATCTTCTTGGGTGATAGTTGTTTGATCTTGCTGAAAAAGACAGAAACTTTGCGCTCACGAATATAATTGTTAAAATTCACCAGAACGTGATAAAATACCAATTATTTTTTCCAGTAGATCAATATACAAATTATCCAGGTTGTCCTGGTTTTTCATAATTTTTGGAGTTCCAGAAGTATTCGAACAGATCAGATTGCTTCAGACTGTTCTATTTTTGACAGATTCTGTTTTTTCGTGTGTTGTTTGCTTATTTTGATGAATCTATGGCTAGTATCGGGGGGTATGAACCATACAGAAGTTGGAATACAGTAGGTTTAACACCAATATAAATAAAGAATGAGTTCATTACAGTACCTTAAGGTGGTGGTTTGTTTTCTTATACAAACGGAGCTCATGAGATTTTCTGTTGAGTTTTGTGTTGTGAAGTTTTCAAGCTTTTGGGTAAAGATTTGATGCATTATGGAACAAGGAGTGGCAAGAGCCTAAGCTTGGGGATGCACAAGGCACCCCAAGGTAAAATTCAAGGACAACCAAAGGCCTAAGCTTGGGGATGCCCCGGAAAGCATCCCCTCTTTCGTCTTCGCCTATCGGTAACTTTACTTGAGGCTGTACTTTTATTCACCACATGATATGTGTTTTGCTTGGAGCGTCTTGCATGTTTGAGTCTTTTCTTTTCAGTTTACCACAATTATCCTTGTTGTACACACCTTTTGGGAGAGACACACATGAATTGGAATTTATTAGAATACTCTATGTGCTTCACTTATATCTTTTGAGCTAGATAATTTTGCTCTAGTGCTTCACTTATATTTTTTAGAGCTCGGTGGTGGTTTTATTTTATAGAAATTATTGATCTCTCATGCTTCACTTATATTATTTTGAGAGTCTTTTATAACAGCATGGTAATTTGCTTTGGCTATAAAATTATTCCTAATATGATAGGCATTCAAGATGGATATGATAAAAACTTTCATATAGAGTGCATTGAATACTATGATACTTGATAAATGTTTTTAGATATAAAGGTGGTAATGTTAGAGTCATGCTAGTTGGTTAATTGTGAAATTGAGAAATACTTGTGTTAAAGTTGGCAAGTCCCGTAGCATGCACGTATGGTAAACGTTGTGTGACAAATTTGAAGCATGGGGTGTTCTTTGAGTGCTTTCCTTATGGGTGGCGCTCGGGGACGAGCGATGGTCTTTTCCTACCAATCTATCCCTCTAGGGGCATGCGTAGTAGTACTTTGCTTCGAGGGCTAATAAACTTTTGCAATAAGTATATGAGTTATTTATGACTAATGTGAGTCCATGGATTATACGCACTTTTACCTTTCCGCAATTTGCTAGCCTCTACGGTACCATGCATTGCCCTTTCTCGCCTTGAGAGTTGGTGCAAACTTCGCTGGTGCATCCAAACCCCGTGATACGATACGCTCTATCGCACATAAGCCTCCTTATATCTTCCTCAAAACAGCCACCATACCTACCTATTATGGCATTTCCATAGCCATTCAGAGATATATTGCCATGCAACTTTCCACCATTCCGTTTATTATGACACGCTCCATCATTGTCATATTGCTTCGCATGATCATGTAGTTGACATCGTATTTGTGAAAAAGCCACTTTCATACATGTCGCTCTTGATTCATCGCATATCCCGATACACCGTCGGAGGCATTCACATAGAGTCATTTTTTTGTTCTAGTATCGAGATGTAATATTGAGTTATGAGTAAATAAAAGTGTGATGATCATCATTATTAGAGCATTGTCCCATGTGAGGAAAAAAAGAGGCCAAAGTAGCCCAAATAAAAAAAAAGCCAAAGAAGCCCCAAAAAAAGAGGCCAAAGAAGCCCAAACAAAAAAATGAGAGAAAAGGAGAGAAGGGACAATGTTACTATCCTTTTTCCACACTTGTGCTTCAAAATAGCGCCATGATCTTGATGATAGAGAGTCTCTTATTTTATGACTTTCATATACTAGTGGGAATTTTTCATTATAGAACTTGGCTTGTATATTCCAATGATGGGCTTCCTCAAAATGCACTAGGTCTTCGTGAGCAAGCAAGTTGGAGGCACACTCACTTAGTTTCTTTTGATTAGTTTTCATATATTTATAGCTCTAGTGCATCCATTGCATGGCAATCCCTACTCCTCGCATTGACATCAATCGATGGGCATCTCCATAGCCCGTTGAATAGCCGCGTCAATGTGAGACTTTCTCCTTTTTGTCTTCTCACATAACCCCCATCATCATATGCTATTCCACCTATAGAGCTATATCCATGGCTTGCGCTCATGTATTGCGTAAGGGTTGAAAAGGCTGAAGTGCGTTAAAAAGTACGAACCAATTGCTTGGCTTGTCATCGGGGTTATGCATGATGGGAGCATTTTGTGTGACGAAAATGAAGCATGGCCAAACTATATGATTTTGTAGGGATAAGATTTCTTTGGCTATGTTATTTTGATAAAACATAATTGCTTGGTTAGCATGCTTGAAGTATTACTATTTTTATGTCAATATTAAACTTTTGTCTTGAATCTTTTGCATTTGAACATTCATGCCACAATAAAGAGAATTACATTGAAAATTATGTTAGGGAGCATTCCACATCAAAAATACTGTTTTTATCATTTACCTACTCGAGGACGAGCAGGAATTAAACTTGGGGATGCTTGATACGTCTCCAATGTATCTATAATTTTTTATTGTTCCATGCTATTATATTATCTGTTTTGGATGTTTAATGGTCTTTAATATACCTTTTTATATTATTTTTGGGACTAACCTATTAACCAAAGGCCCAGCGCAAATAGTTGTTTTTTTGCCTATTTCAGTGTTTCGCGGAAAAGGAATATCAAACGGAATCCAAACGGAATGAAACCTTCGCGAGGATTGTTTTTGGAACAAACGCAATCCAGGAGACTTGGAGTGGACATCAAGGAAGCAGCGAGGAAGCCACGAGGTAGGAGGGCGCGCCCCCACCCCTCGTGGGCTCCTCGCAGCTCCACCGACCTACTTCTTTTGCCTATATATACTCTTATACCCTGAAACATTTGGAGAGAGCCACGAAACACCTTTTCCACCGCCGCAACCTTATGTACCTATGAGATCCCATCTTGGGGTCATTTCCGGTGATCTGCCGGAGGGGGATTCAATCACGGAGGGCTTCTATATCAACATCATAGCCTCTCTGATGATGTGTGAGTAGTTTACCACAAACCTTCGGGTCCATAGTTATTAGCTAGATGGATTTTTCTCTCTCTTTGGATCTCAATACAAAGTTCTGCTCGATCTTCTTGGAGATCTATTCGATGTAACTCTTTTTGCGGTCTGTTTGCCAAGATCCGATGAATTGTGGGTTTATGAACTTGATTATCTATGAATAATATTTGATTCTTCTCTGAATTCTTATATGCAAGATTTGATATCTTTGCAAGTCTCTTCGAATAATCGGTTTAGTTTGGCCTACTAGATTGATCTTTCTTGCAATGGGAGAAGTGCTTAGCTTTGGGTTCAATCTTGCGGTGTCCTTTCCCAGTGACAGCAGAGGTAGTAAGGCATGTATTGTATTGTTGGCATCGAGGATAAAAAGATGGGGTTTATATTATATTGCTTGAGTTTATCCCTCTACATCATGTCATCTTGCCTAATGCGTTACTCCGTTCTTATGAACTTAATACTCTAGATGCATGCTGGATAGCGGTCGATGTGTGGAGTAATAGTAGTCGATGCAGAATCGTTTCGGTCTACTTGACATGGACGTGATGCCTATATTCATGATCATTGCCTTAGATATCATCATAACTATGCGCTTTTCTATCAATTGCTCGATAGTAATCTGTTCACCCACCATAATACATGCTATCTTGAGAGAAGCCACTAGTGAAACCTATGGTCCCCGGGTCTACTTTACATCATATAAGTTTCCAATATACAATTCTAGTTCACTATTTATTTTGCAATCTTTATTTTCCAATCTATACAAAAATACCAAAAATATTTATCTTACTATCTTTTTCAGATCTCACTTTTGCAAGTGGCCGTGAAGGGACGGACAACCCCCTTTATCGCGTTGGTGGCAAGGTTCTTATTTGTTTGTGCAGGTACTAGGTGACTTGCGTTAGTCTCCTACTGGATTGATACCTTGGTTCTAAAAAACTAAGGGAAATACTTACGCTAATTTGCTGCATCACCCTTTCCTCTTCAAGGGAAAACCAACGCATGCTCAAGAGGTAGCAATAACCCAGTCAAGAGGGTAGTAACGCTATGTTCTCTTTGGTGAATACACCTATGTTTGAACAGGACGCCCCAAGTGACATATTTGTGAGTTGTGCTCGCCGGGTACCTATGTTTGAGTCATGTTGTGCAACAAAACCCTCTTTGGTCCCGGTAAAACGGGCATCAAGTCACGGAAGCAATCATATGACATGACAATAAAGACTCAGATTCTGAGATTTGAAGACAACAGAGGCCCTGAATTATCAGGGGTGTTGATTTTTTTATATTTCTCATAGTATATACACTGATATAAATATGTACATCACAAGAGCCAGTAGCTCAGGTGTAATAAGTCCGAAGATGAGCAATATTCCACGGCCGGCGGGTCTCCTCCTCCGACGTGCATGAGTCCTTGTGGTCTCAAACATTGATTAGATAGTATGACCCATTGTTCAGATTCTTGCTGACCATGAAGGGCCCTTTCCAAGGTGGGGATAGCTTGTGCATATCAGTCTGATCCTGGATAAGCCGAAGCACCAAGTCACCTTCTTGAAAGGTTCCGGTCTTAACCCAGCGGTTGTGATAACGGCGCAGATCTTGTTGGTAAATTGCTGAACGAGCCGCCGCAAGGTCACGCTCCTCATCTAACAGGTCAAGTGCATCCTGACGTGCTTTTTCTTTGTCAGCTTCAACATAAGCCGCCACACGGGGCGAGTCGTGACGGATGTCAATAGGGAGAACCGCCTCCGCTCCGTAGACCATGAAGAAAGGCGTGTAACCCGTAGATATGTTGGGGGTAGTATTGATACTCCATAACACTAAGGGTAACTCCTCCACCCAACAACCTGGCGTCCTCTGCAAAGTAACCATAAGCCGGGGCTTGATGCCTCTCAGGATCTCTTGATTGGCTCTCTCAGCTTGACCATTAGACTGGGGGTGAGCCACTGATAATACATCAAGCCGGATATGCTCACGTTGACAAAATTCTTCCATGGCACCCTTGGATTAGTGCCATTATCAGTTATAATACTATGGGGAAAACCAAAATGGAAAATCACCTTTTTCATGAATTGAACCGTCGTCGCCGCGTCACATTTACTGACCGGCTCTGCCTCAACCCACTTTGTAAACTTGTCAACCGCCACCAGGAGGTGCGTCTTTTTATCCTTGGACCTTTTGAAAGACCCAACCATATCAAGCCCCCAGACTGCAAATGGCCAAGTAATTGGAATCATCCTCAATCCTTGAGCCGGCACATGAACTCGTCGTGAAAACTTCTGACAGCCATTACATTTACTGACTAGATCCTCAGCATCAGCGTGAGCCATCAGCCAATAAAATCCATGACGGAAAGCTTTGGCTACGAGAGACTTAGAACCAGCGTGATGACCACAATCTCCTTCATGAATCTCTTGCAGAATCTCACAACCTTCCTGAGGATAAATAGAACATTGAAACGCCCCTGTGACACTGCAATGATGCAACTCTCCATTGACAATAGTCATTGACTTAGACCGTCGGGTTATCTGCCTGGCCAAAGTTTCATCCTCAGGTAACTCGCCCAGGTCATATAAGCCAAATATGGAACTGTCCAATTAGGAATAGCATTAAGAGCCGCCACCAGTTGTGCTTCCGGTTCAGGAATAGCAAGATCCTCCTCTGTAGGAAATTTGACAGAAGGGTTATGCAAAATATCTAGGAAAGTGTTAGGTGGCACCGGCTTACGCTGAGACCCTAACCAGCTTAAAGCATCAGCCGCCTCATTTTTCCTGTGATCAACATGTTCAACTTGATAACCCTTGAAGTGCCCAGCAATAGCATCAACCTCTCGATGATAAGCCACCATGAGTGGATCCTTAGAATCCCAAGTGCCAGAAACTTGCTGAGCTACCAGATCTGAGTCGCTGAAGCACCTCACCCGGCTTAAGTTCATCTCTTTAGCCATCTGAAGACCATGGAGCAAGGCCTCATACTCAGCTGCATTGTTAGTACAAGGGAACATCAACCTGAGGACATAAGAAAATTTATCACCTCATGGGGAAGTCAAGACAACTCCAGCCCCCGAGCCTTCCAACTGTCAGGACCCATCAAAGTGAACAGTCGAATATGTGTTATCCGGCTTTTCCTCAGGCATCTGCAACTCTGCCCAATCATTGATAAAATCCAAAAGTGCTTGCAACTTGATAGCTATGCAAGGGACATACTTCAAACCATGGGGTCCCAGCTCAATGGCCCACTTGGCTACCTGACCTGTGGCTTCTCTATTTTGAATGATATCTCCTAAAGGGGCAGAACTCACCACAGTGATGGGATGACCCAGAAAATATTGCTCGAGCTTTCGACTAGCCATGAATACCCCATATACGAGCTTCTGCCAATGTGGATACCTCTGCTTGGACTCAATAAGTACCTCATTGATGTAGTAAACCGGCCATTGAACTGGGTACTCCTTGCGTGGCACCTTCCTTTCCACCACAACGGCTACACTGATAGCTCGGCTATTGGCAGCCACATATAACAACAAAGGATCTTTATCAATGGGAGCAGCAAAAACGGGCGGCTCAGCCAACTATTTCTTCAAGTCCTCAAACGCTTGATTAGCAGCATCACTCCAAACAAAGTGATCTGTCTTCTTCATCATCTGTTAAAGAGGGATAGCCTTCTCACCCAACCGGCTTATGAACCGGCTTAAGGCCGCAATACGACCCGCCAAATGCTGGACATCATTGATACACGCCGGTTTAGCCAGAGAAGTGATAGCCTTTATTTTCTCTGGGTTAGCTTCTATACCTCGTTCCGAAACCAGAAAACCCAAAAGCTTGCCTGCTGGCACACCGAAAACACACTTGGCCGGGTTAAGCATCATCTTATACACCCGAAGATTGTCAAACATCTCCTTCAAATCATCAATCAGGGTCTCCTTTTTCCTGTATTTCACCACAATGTCATCCACATAAGCATGAACATTACGCGTGATCTGATTATGAAGGCAATTTTGCACACACTGCTGGTAAGTCGCCTGGGCGCTCTTGAGCCCAAAAGGCATAGACACATAGCAGAAGGCTCCAAACGGAGTGATGAAAGCTATCTTCTCCTAGTCCTTAACTGCCATCTTGATCTGATGATAACCAGAATAAGCATCCAAAAAGCTCAAACGCTCACAACCCGCCATGTCATCAATAATTTGATCAATACGAGGGAGAGAAAAAGGATCAGCCGAACAAGCCTTGTTTAAGTCCATGTAGTCCACACACATACGCCAAGTGTCATTCTTCTTAAGCACCAACACCAGGTTAGCCAACCACTCAGGATGAAAAACTTCAACAATGAACCCAGCCGCCAAGAGTCGGGCCACTTCTTCACCATTGGCCTTACGCCTCTCTTCATTAAAACGACGAAGGAATTGCTTGACCTGCTTAAAATTTGGATCAATATTAAGAGTGTGCTCAGCGAGTTCCCTCGGTACACCTGGCATGTCAGAAGGTTTCCATGCAAAGATGTCCTGGTTCTCATAGATGAACTCGGTGAGCGCGCTTTCCTATTTCTGATCCAGATTAGCACTGATGCTGAACTGCTTGGATGGATCGCCAGGAACGAAATCAATTAGCTTAGTGTCATCTGTTGACTTAAACTTCAAGACCGGATCATGCTCCGTAGTTGGCTTTTTCAAAGATGTCATATCTGCCGGGTCAACATTGTCTTTATAAAACTTCAATTCCTTTGTTGTGCAGACAGACACAGCATAAGCAGTGCCACCTTCTTCACACTCCAAGGCTATCTTCCGGCTTCCATGCACCGTGATGGTCCCCTTGTAACCCGGCATCTTGAGCTGCAGATAAACATAATAAGGTCGTGCCATGAACTTGGCATAAGCCAGCCGTCCAAACAGAGCGTGATACGGGCTTCGAATCTTGACCACTCCAAAGGTTAGCATCTCGGACCTGGAGTCATGTTCATCCCCAAAAGCCACTTCCAAAGCAATCTTGCCTACAGGATACGTCGACTTACCAGGCACCACTCCATACGACGGCTCAAGATTTTTATCAGTCAAGCCCATACGACGGAAAGTATCATAGTAGAGGATATTAATGCTCCTACCTCCATCCATGAGTAATTTAGTGATTTTTTATCCTCCAACATGAGGCGCCACCACCAAAGCCAAGTGACCCGGATTATCAACCCGGGGCGGGTGATCTTCACGACCCCACACAATGGGCTGTTCAGACCATCGCAAGTAACGGGGAACCGCCGGCTCAATGGTGTTCACAGCCAACGGAGATTTTGATCCCGCCTACATAAACTTGTGGTGAAGACATAGTACTGCCCACTATTCAGTTGCTTTGGATTACTTTGATAACCAGATTGCTGCTGCTGAGTCCCCTGACCAGATTGTTGATGAAAACCACCTTGATTGCCTTGATTGCACTGATTCCCCTGGCCCTGGAAACCGGAATTAGAATTTCCACCACCGTAACCTGGACCATGCATGAGAGCCGGAACCTGAGCCGCCGCCTGGCCCATGATTATCCTGAAAAAGATGGGAATTTCTAAATTCTTTCATGATGTAGCAATCCTTCCATAGATGAGAGGATGGCTTTTCACGCGATCCGTGCTTCAGACACGGCTGATTCAACAATGCTTCAAGGTTGATTTTTGACCCTTCAGCCTGAGCCGGCCTTCCCTTGCGCCGCTGGTTATAATTCCTCGTGCCAGTGTTAGCGACGAAGTCCAAATTCCCATTAGCTCGGCGCTTACCATTGCCACCCTGCTGCCCTTTCACACCTCTACTCTTCTTTCCCTTACCCGGCTTTTCCTCATCAGACTCGGGGTCCTTGGTACTATCAGAGTCGGCATATTTGAGAAGAGCCGCCATGAGCTCCCCCATATCATTACAGTGGCGCTTAAGCCGCCCAAGCTTCTGTTTAAGGGGCATAAAACGACAATTCTTCTCTAACATTAAGACTGCTGAGCCGGCGTTGATGTGATCCGATGAGTGCAGGATAGCCGAGACCCGGCGCACCCAATGGGTTGTTGACTCGCCCTCTTCTTGGACACAGGCGTCCAAATCCACAATTGACATAGGCTGCTTGCACGTATCTTTAAATACTGGATAAACCAGACATTTAACTCGGCCCATGACCCAATGGAGTTGGGTGGCAGCCCTTTCAACCAAGTACGGGCCGTTCCTTCCAACATCATGGTGAAGTACTTAGCACATGCAACATCGTCCACATCCAACAGCTCCATCACCATCTCATAGCTCTCAACCCACGCTTCAGGGGGTAAGTCAGCTGTGTAGTTGGGCACCTTATGAGGACCCTTGAAATCCTTGGGCAGACGTACGTTACGTAAAGCCGGCACTAAACATGGCACTCCTAAGGTTCTGGAGGTTACACCTATCCCCACCGAGGTTGTTGGATAAACCGGAGGATGCTGATGAGCCGCTTGCTGAGCCGCCAGCTCAGCCTCTCGACGGGCTCTGCCCTGGTCCACCAAATCCTAAGCACCATCACGCGCCGGGTCATGTCCACAAGGCTGGTTATGGCGCCTGTCACTGCTTGAAACGGCTGGTGAGTCAATGTGCCTGCTATAACTCCGGCTTGGGCGAGGGGTTGAGTGAATCCTCTCACGACTGTAAGAATAAGCCTCCTGTTGTACCAATGATGTCTGAAGAAGCTCTCTAGCCCTTCGTGTTTCAATCGCAGCTGGAGACTCGCCTTCCACTGGGAGAGCTGCCAATCGTGTCGCGGCGCCGATCATATTATCCAAAGGGTTAGAATAATGACCCGGTGGCGTTGGCACATATTGTGGTGGGATATTATTCAGACGAGGCGGATCCGTTGTGCGTGGCTGAGCCAGCGCTCCAGTCACAGGCGTGGCTACCACCAATTTTACCTCTGGCGGGTCACTGGTCCCTGCACCAGGTGTGTTGAAGTGGTTCCTCGCCTCATAAACCGGAGGCAGACAACTCTGGTGCCTTCTCCCCATGACTTCGTTTGAAGCGTTCTGATCCAACATGAGCCGGAACGAATCGGCCTGGATCTGTTGTGCCTGAGCATCCAGAGCAGCTCGCTCTGCATTCATCCTTGCGTCCTCAGCCGATCTTCCTTGCCTTGGGCTATCTCATCTCGTAGTTTTGCAACTTCCGCGTTATGCTGAGCTTGATTTGCCGGATTAACCTCTGCTGTTAACAATGTTGTCAAAGTGTCCAATAAGTCGGACAAGACCTGAGCCGGCGGGCGCACAGGGCCTCCTGCCCTGGCCGCCGTCGCCGTTGCTGACCCGAAAATCATTGTTGCTGCAGTCGTAGAATTTTGCGCTAGCTGTGTACCGGCCATGAAAATCGCGACCTAGTTCGGCGGCTCATAGGGGTCTGGAATACTATGCCATCGGAATAGCCCCCAAGCTTGTCATCTTGCAGTTGATACAATGAGGTAGTCTCGCCCGTGGACGACTCACCATCAGAATAGATGGCCTTTTTCGCCGCCAGACACGGACCCTTCCTCAAATTCCTCCCCATGGATGAATCCAACGAAGGTGTGCTTCACGGCGGGTTGAACCCGGGCGGGTCGTGCACGCTAAGCCGTCTCAATGATGTCAGTGCAGATGTCTGGCTCAGGGCCCGATTCACCGATCTTGCCGATGAAGACGTGAATTCCGCCGAAGGGGACCCGGTACCCGTACTCGATTGAGCCGGCCTCGGGGCCCCAGCCTGCATCGTCGATGCAGAGCTTGCCGTGATGACTCTTGGTCATCCAGCCCATAGTGTATCCCTTGATCCCTTTAAAGTTGCCCTGTAAGAACTCGAAACCACCATGCGCTGGCCCCATGGTGGGCGCCAAATATCGTGGAATTGTCACGGCAGATGTCTGATACGTCTCCGTCGTATCTATAATTTTTTATTGTTCCATGCCAATATTATACAACATTCATATACTTTTTGGCAACTTTTTATAGTATTTTTGGGACTAACATATTGATCTAGTGCCCAGTGCCAGTTCCTGTTTGTTGCATGTCTTATGTTTCGCAGAAACCCCATATCAAATGGAATACAAACGGGATAAAAACGGACGGAGAATATTTTTGGAATATTTGGAAAATTCCGGAAGAAGAATCAACACGAGACGGTGCCCGAGGTGGCCACGAGGCAGGGGGCGCGCCTGCCCCCCTGGGCGCGCCCCTGACCCTCGTGGGCCACCCGTAAGGCAGTTGATGCCCTTCTTTTGCCGCAAGAAAGCTAATTTTCAGAAGAAAAAAATTCTCGGCGAAGGTTTCAATCCAATCGTAGTTACGGATCTCTATATAAATATGAAACGGTGAAAGGGCAGAAGAGGAGAATGCAGAAACAGAGAGAGACGGAGAGACAGATCCAATCTCGGAGGGGCTCTCGCCCCTCCCACGCCATGGAGACCATGGACCAGAGGGGAAACCCTTCTCCCATCTAGGGAGAAGGTCAAGGAAGAAGAAGAAGGAGGGGGGCTCTCTCCCCCTCGCTTCCGGTGGCACCGGAAAGCCGCCGGGGGCCATCATCATCACCGCGATCTACACCAACACCTCCGTCATCTTCACCAACATCTCCATCACCTTCCCCTATCTATCTACAGCGGTCCACTCTCCCGCAACTCGTTGTACCCTCTACTTGAACATGGTGCTTTATGCTTCATATTATTATCCAATGATGTGTTGCCATCCTAAGATGTCTGAGAAGATTTTCGTTGTCCTATCGGTGGTTGATGAATTGCTATGATCGGTTTAATTTGCTTGTGGTTATGTTGTTGTCCTTTGGTGCCCATGATATGAGCGTGCGCGTGGATCACACCATAGGGTTACTTGTATGTTGATAGGACTATGTATTGGAGGGCAAGAGTGACAGAAGCTTCAACCTAGCATAGAAATTGATGCATACGGGTTTGAAGGGGGACCAATATATCTTAATGCTATGGTTGGGTTTTACCTTAATGAACGTTAGTAGTTGCGGATGCTTGCTAATAGTTCCAATCATAAGTGCATAGAATTCCAAGTCAGGAATGACATGCTAGCTGTGGCCTCTCCCACATAAAACTTGCTATCGGTCTAGTAAAGTAGTTAATTGCTTAGAGACAATTTCGCAACTCCTACCACCACTTTTCCACACTCGCTATATTTACTTTATTGTGTCTTTATCTAAACAGCCCCTAGTCTTTATTTACGCGTTCTTTATATTCTTGCAAACCTATCCAAAAACACCTACAAAGTACTTCTAGCTTCATACTTGTTTCCGGTAAAGCGAACGCTAAGCGTGCGTAGAGTTGTATCGGTGGTCGATAGAACTTGAGGGAATATTTGTTCTACCTTTAGCTCCTCGTTGGGTTCGACAATCTTACTTATCGAAAGAGGCTATAATTGATCCTCTATACTTGTGGGTTATCAAGACCTTTTTCTGGCGCCGTTGCCAGGGAGTCATAGCGTGGGGTGAATATTCTCGTGTGTGCTTGTTTGCTTTATCACTAAGTAATTTTTAGTTGTTGTTCTTAGTTGTTGAGGGAGTCCTGGATTAGGGGGTGTTCGTATGGCCGGACTATGACCTTTGGCCGGACTCCTGGACTATGAAGATACAAGATTGAAGACTTCGTCCCGTGTCCGGATGGGGCTTTCCTTTGCGTGGAAGGCAAGCTTGGCGATACGGATGTGTAGATCTCCTTCCATTGTAACCGACTCTGTGTAACCCTAACCCTCTCCAGTGTCTATATAAACCGGAGGGTTTTAGTCCGTAGGACGAACAACAATCATACCACAGGCTAGCTTCTACGGTTTAGCCTCTCTGATCTCGTGGTAGATCTACTCTTGTACTACCCATATCATCAATATTAATCAAGCAGGAGTAGGGTTTTACCTCCATCGAGAGGGCCCGAACCTGGGTAAAAACATCGTGTCCCTTGTCTCCTATTACCATCCGCCTAGACGCACAGTTCGGGACCCCCTACCCGAGATCCACCTGTTTTGACACCGACATTGGTGCTTTCATTGAGAGTTCCTCTGTGCCGTCACCTTTAGGCCCGATGGCTTCTCCAATCATCAACAATGATGCGGTCCAGGGTGAGACTTCTCTCCCCGGACAGATCTTCGTATTCGGCGGCTTTGCACTGCGGGCCAATTAAGCAGCCATCCGGAGCAGATCGAAAGCTACGCCTGGCAACGGTCAGATCTGGAAGTTTGAACTACACGGCCGACGTCCGAGGATACTTGATCTTCGACGGGTTCGAGCCACAGCCAAGCGCGCCGCACTGTCACGATGGGCATGATCTAGCTCTGCCGCCGAACAGTGTCCTGGAGGCCGCACCAGTGTCCGCTCCGACTCTTAGCTCGGAGCCGACTGCGCCAATCGAGGACGGGTGGCTGGACACCGCCTCGGGGGCTGCAATCTCCACGGTGATTGAGCCGAACACCACACCTGTCCTTTGCAAAGCTCGTGACTCCAAAGTGCTGGACTCCTCTCCGGACTCCGAACCTTCCACGCCCCTGCCAATCGAATCTGATTGGGCGCCGATCATGGAGTTCACCGCCGCGGACATCTTTCAGCACTCGCCTTTCGGCGACATTCTGAATTCACTAAAGTCTCTCTCTTTATCGAGAGCCCTGGCGGACTGTGGTCAGCAAGGTTGGGATGCACGAACGACGAAGAAATTCAAAGCCCACCCACCACCCACTTCGTAGCCACGGACGATGATTTAACCGACATGTTCGACTTCGACTCCAAGACATCGACAGTATGGACGCCGATGCAGGAGATGACCAAGAACCAGCGCCTACAGGGCACTGGAAGGCCACCTCGTTGTATGACATATACATGGTGGACACCCCAAAAGAAGGGAACGACAATGGAACAACGGAGAATGAGCCCTCCAAGAAACAGCCTAAGCGCCGGCGTCAGCGGCGCCGCTCTAAATCCCGCCACAGCAAAAACGGCGATTCCGGCACCGGAGACAACAACACCCCGGACAGTGCTGAAGACAACCCCCTCCAGCAGGATTCAATACAGGAGGATGGAGAAGCCAGCCCTCATGAGAGAGCGGCATACAGAGAGGTAGAGGACGATAATTACATGCCTCCCTCCGAAGACAAGGCAAGCCTCGACGACGATGAATTTGTTGTGCCTGAGGATCCCGTCGAACAAGAGCGTTTGAAACACAGGCTTATGGCCACGGCGAGCAGCCTCAAGAAAAAACAGTAACAACTTAGAGCTGACCAAGACTTGCTAGCCGACAGATGGACTGATGTCCTTGCGGCCGAAGAGTACGAACTCGAACGCCCCTCCAAGAGCTACCCAAAACGCAGGTTACTACCCCGATTAGAGGAGGAAGCACCTAGACCTATATCACCAGCGCATGATGCGGCCGACCGGCCACCTCATGGCCGTGACAGAGAGGCCTCTCGGCCCTCCACTCAAGCCGCACCCCGGCGTCGCTCAAAGAATACCAAGGCACGGGGAAATGCGCCAGACCTGCGAGATATATTGGAGGACAGGGCAAGGCAAACAAGATCGATCTATGGATCGCATGGGCGCCCCACGACACGTGACGATAACCGTCATGCCGGATATGGTAAATCCGGCCGGGCCGAACACAGCAGACAAAGCTCATTTGAGCTACGTCGTGATATAGCCCAATACAGAGGCGCCGCACACCCACTGTGCTTCACAGATGAAGTAATGGATCATCAAATCCCTGAGGGTTTCAAACCCGTAAACATCGAATCATACGATGGCACAACAGATCCTGCGGTATGGATCGAGGACTATCTCCTTCATATCCACATGGCCCGCGGTGATGATCTACACGCCATCAAATACATCCCACTAAAGCTTAAAGGACCAGCTCAGCATTGGCTTAACAGCTTGCCAACAGAGTCAATTGGCTGTTGGGAGGACCTGGAAGCCGCATTCCTCGACAATTTCCAGGGCACCTATGTGCGACACCAGACGCCGATGACCTAAGCCACATAATTCAGCAGCCAGAGGAATCGGCCAGACAATTCTGGACACGGTTCCTAACGAAGAAATATCAAATAGTCGACTGTCCGGACGCAGAGGCCCTTGAAGCCTTCAAACATAACATCTGTGACGAGTGGCTTGCCCGGCACCTAGGACAGGAAAAGCCAAAATCAATGGCAGCCCTCACGACACTCATTACCCGCTTTTGCGCGGGAGAAGACAGCTGGCTAGCTCGTAGTAATAACATGACCAAGATCCATGGTAATTCAGATACCAAGGACAACATTGGCAAGTCGCGTCGCAACAAGCAAAAGCGCCGCATTAACGGCGACAATGTTGAGGATACGACAGTTAATGCCGGATTCAGAGGCTCTAAACCCGGTCAGCGGAAAAAGCCATTCAAAAGAAATACTCCGGGCCCGTCCAATTTGGACCGAATACTCGATCGCTCATGCGGATACACGGCACCCCGAAAAACCAACCACACCAACAGGGATTGTTGGGTGTCCAAGCAAAGGCGAGCAAGTTAAACGCTGAAAACAATGACAAGGGGCTGCATAGCGATGATGAGGAGGAGCCCGGCCCGAACAATAGGGGAATGAAGGGTTTCCCCCCACAAGTGCGGACGGTGAACATGATATACGCAACCCACATCCCCAAAAGGGAACGGAAGCGTGCACTCAAGGACGTATATGCGTTGGAGCCAGTCGCCCCAAAATTCAACCCATGGTCCTCATGCCCGATCACTTTCGATCGAAGGGACCATCCCACTAGCATCCGCCATGGCGGGTTCGCCGCATTGGTTCTAGACCCAATCATTGACGGATTTCACCTCACTAGAGTCCTTATGGGCCCGGCGGCGAGAACTGAACCTGCTTTATCGTGATACAGATCTGAAAATGGGCATAGATCCCTCAATGATCAAACCCACAAAGTTGAACTTTAATGGCATCATACCAGGTGTAGAGGCCAACTGTACAGGCTCAGTTACACTTGAGGTGGTCTTCGGATCCCCGGATAATTTCCGAAGCGAGGAGTTAATCTTCGACATAGTCCCGTTCCGCAGTGGCTATCATGCACTGCTCGGACAAACCGCATTTGCAAAGTTCAATGCAGTGCCGCACTACGCATACCTCAAGCTCAAGATGCCAGGCCCTCGAGGAGTCATTACGGTCAATGGAAACACCGAACGTTCTCTCCGAACGGAGGAGCATACGGCGGCCCTCGCGGCGGAAGTACAAAACAGCCTCCCAAGGCAATTCTCTAGTCTGGCCATTAAACGACCGGACACCGTCAAGCGCGCCCGGAGTAACCTACAACAAGACCGCCTGGCATGTTCCGATCACGCGTAGCAATGCGGCCCCAACCCCAGCCCTCCCGAAACTGCGAAACCAGTACTACGCGTACATAACTATGCTCTGGAAATACCATGGGCATAGGGAGAGGGGCACGACCACGGCATGCCCAAAATGCGTCTCAACTGCACCAGGGCTCCCGATTTTGTCATTCTTTTTTTTCTTACTTTCAGGACTCCACTTTTCGAAGGCCTGTCCGGCAAGATAATCGCCGAACACACGATGCAACAGCCGTGGAGGCGTAGCTATGTCGAGTGTCCAGGTGGTCTCTATAACGAGCGGTATACTTGTTTCACATATCATCCCGTAGCTCGCTCCTAGAGGGGGACATGTTAAATAGTCCCATCTCTTGCTTATCGCACTATTCGTATCGTTCTGCTTTTACCGCAGACTTTTCAAATAAACAATGCATAGCTTTTGTCTATTATTGCATTCCTTTTTTATCTGTATATGTTCATTAATGACATGTTGCACCCGTACACTTTGGTACGGCCAAATACACCAGGGGCTTAAGTACCCCAGAATACGGTGTGATAAGTCCGAACACTTTCACAAGTGCGGCACCCCGAACTTATAGCATTATATGCATCAGCTCCGAATAATGTCTTGGGTCAATAGTTGGGTTTGCCTGGCTCCCATGTTTTGGTACCTTACGTTCCGTTATATCGGCTAAGGTAGCACTGGGAGAACCACTGCGATTGTGCCCGGTTGAGCTGGGCTAAGCACCTCGATGGAGAAAGCTAAAACTGACCGTCATGATAGGGCGAGAGCTGGTCGCTGTTCAAGAGGATTTCGAGTCCCTAAAGACTTATGCCGCTTAGAGCGAGGAGTCGGCTTTGTCTGCCTAGGCGTGGATAGCGCCCCGAACTCGGTCTTCCGAATACTAGGGGCTTCGCCGAAATTTAAAATTATGGAATTCTATGGCTAAGTGAGAGTGTTCAAGCATTGTAGTCCGATTGCCTTGTTCGTTGTGTTGAGCGCCTCCCTCAAAGGACCCAATAATGGGAAAAAGAGCGCTCAAGTTTATCCCGAACACCCCAGCACTCGTGGCATGGGGGCAGAAGCCGACGACTCGCCATCTCTCAATTTTGATAAACAGCCACACAAAAGGTAATATTTTAAATCCACAAGCGTTGCTTTAGCGCATATGAACAAGTTTTTAGCGTACAGGATCACAAATGCGAGTTTACTCAAAAATTACATCTTTGGAGCACTCATCCGCTATACGGCGGGCACCCTTCTGGACGCCCTCATAATACATCTCAGGCTTGCGATGCTCCTTGCCCGGCAGTGGTCCGTCCGTCACAAGCTTCTCAGCGTCCATCTTGCCCCAGTGCACTTTAGCACGGGCAAGGCCCTGAGCACCTTCGATGCATATAGAGCGCTTGATGACTTCAAGCCTTGGACAGGCATCCACCAGCCGCCTTACCAGCCCGAAGTAGCTCCCAGGCATGGCTTCCCCAGGCCACAGCCGGACTAAGAGACCCTTCATGGCCTGTTCGGCAACCTTATGGAGCTCGACCAGCTGCTTCAACTGGTCGCTCAAGGGCACCGAGTGTCCGGCCTCAGCATACTGAGACCAGAACACCTTCTCTGTCGAGCTCCCCTCTTCAGCTCGGTAGAATGCGGCAGCATCGGACACACTCTGCGGAATATCTGTGAATACTCCTGGAGAGCTCCGGACTCGGGTAAGTAACAAGTAATTCACTTTCACGTGCTTGCTTTGCATAAAGAATGCCTTACCCGCCGCTATCTTCTTCATCGCCTCAATCTCCTGGAGAGCTTTTTGGGCTTCGGCCTTGGCAGATTTGGCGCTCTCAAGCGCCGAGGCAAGCTCGGACTCTCGAGTCTTTGAGTCAAGCTCCAAACTCTTGTGTTTTTTCACGAGAGCCTGGAGCTCTTGCTGCACCTCCGCCACCCGCGCCTCCTGCTTCTCTCGCTGGGTACGCTGCACGGCCGCATTTTCTTGACCTTGGACAGCGCTTCCTTGAGGTTGCCACACAGGTTGTGGCCCCTGCAATACTCACGATGGTCCTGTCATTTTTTGCAACCACATCTTTTTTATATACTTACATAAGGTATTACTTACCTTCCTTGTCCTCGAGCTGCTTCTTGGCAAGGCCAAGCTCGTTCTCGGACCGCTCAAGGCTCTGCTTCAATGCATCGACCTCTGCAGTCAGTGCGGCAGAGGTCAGCAGCTCAGCCTGCATTCCCATATTGACATACTTATGTTAGACTCCTGCGTATATCTTTTTGATCCTCAGTTCGCCTTTTCTTTCCGAACACCAAACTGAGCATCAGGGGCTACTATCTATGCGGTAATATTTTTACATATCTTAAATACATACCTCAAAGCTCGTTAGAATGTTTGTACGAGCTTGGTCATCCTTCGTGGATCGAACCTTCTGGATCACCACGCTCATAATAGCGCGGTGCTCCTTGTCGATGGAGGCGCCGTTAAGCACCTCCAGCAAATCATCTGGTGCCTCCGGTTGGATGGAGGTCACCGGCATCGTAGGCATTCCCTTCTTAGTAGGGGGCCGCCTGCCGGATACCGGAACCGTTGAAGTTTCCGGTGCGGTGTCCGGCCCAGGCCCGAACTTAGAGCCCTTCGGGGCTTTATCCCCTTTTCGCCTGGAGTCCGGGAGGTCGCCTTGCGGCGCCTCCAGGACCACCTCCTCCTGGCTTGGCCCCTTTTGGGACGCCACCTCGGCGTCATCCACAGCGTGACGAGAGGAGGCGGTCAGAAGTGAAGTGCTGTTCACATCCAACGGACCCAGGGAACCGCT
This sequence comes from Aegilops bicornis, assembly GCA_021605145.1. Classification (NCBI taxonomy): domain Eukaryota; kingdom Viridiplantae; phylum Streptophyta; class Magnoliopsida; order Poales; family Poaceae; genus Aegilops; species Aegilops bicornis. The sequence continues at coordinate 174,115,494 of CM038674.1, forward strand.
CGATGAAGCGTCGAGCCCGGCCTCGGGCGGACTGCATGATTATATTCGGCATCAGAAGGTACTGTGCAATAAAGGAACGCCATGAGTTATTCTGGTATCCGGATACTTACGATTTCGCCAGTGCTTGTACAGGTGGCCACCCGTCTTCGCCGTCGTGGGCGTTGGTGGTGTAGTCCGGTGGGTGGGTCCTTCCCTTCTTGGACCCTCCGCCCCCCCCCCCCCCAGTTGGGGCGGCCTTCCTTTTCTTCTCTCCCCCCGCTGGGGGAGAGGCCTCTTTTTCCTCCTCCTTGTCATCACGGGAGGAGTCCGCCTCGGAGTCATCGGACGATGAGTCCGACACTACCTGGCGCCGGGAACTCCTTCGAGTTCCCGTGGCCTTCTTCTCCGGCACCACGTAAGGTGCCGGAACTAGCAGCCCCGTCAAGCGGGCGTCCGCTGGGTCTTCTGGTAAGGGAGCCGGACAGTCAATCTTCCCGGACGTTCTTCTGCCAATCATGTCAAAGGTAAGGGAGTTTAGATCCCGCATAGAGTCAAACTATGAAAAACAAGTGTCCCGTAAAGGGCAGAATAGCTTACCGCATTGGCTTGATGCTGCGCGCTGAATCCGCGATCCTCGGTAGCGGATGCGGGAGCCTCGGCGCCCTTGAACAGAACCTTCCTGGCATCTTCGTACGTAGTGTTGAAGAGCCTGCTCAGGGTTTGGTGTTGTGCCAGATCAAACTCCCACAAGTTGAAAGCTCGTTGTTGGCATGGGAGGATCTATGCATAGGGGTTGGCACACGTTTTTGTCTTGACTCTCCGGTAGAAACTTTGGGGCACTCTTTGAAGTTCTTTGTGTTGGTTGAATAGATGAATCTGAGATTGTGTGATGCATATCGTATAATCATACCCGCGGATACTTGTGGTGACATTGGAGTATCTAGGTAACATTAGGGTTTTGGTTGATTTGTGTCTTAAGGTGTTATTTTACTACAAACTCTATGGCTGTTTGTGACATTTATAGGAATAGCCCAATGGATTGATAGGAAAGAATAACTTTGAGGTGGTTTCGTACCCTACAATAATCTCTTTGTTTGTTCTCCGCTATTAGTGACTTTGGAGTGACTCTTTGTTGCATGTTGAGGGATAGTTATATGATCTAATTATGTTATCCTTGTTGAGAGAACTTGCACTAGTGAAAGTATGAACCCTGGGCCTTGTTTCGAAGCACTGCAATACCGTTTTCGCTCACCTTTATCATTAGTAACATTGCTGTTTTTATAATTTCAGATTATAAAAACCTATATCTACCATCCATATTGCACTTGTATCACCATCTCTTCGCCGAACTAGTGCACCTATACAATTTACCATTGTATTGGGTGTGTTGGGGACACAAGAGACTCTTTGTTATTTGGTTGCAGGGTTGTTTGAGAGAGACCATCTTCATCCTACGCCTCCCACGGATTGATAAACCTTAGGTCATCCACTTGAGGGAAATTTGCTACTGTCCTACAAACCTATGCACTTGGAGGCCCAACAACAACTACAATAAGAAGGTTGTGTAGTAGACATCAAGCTCTTTTCTGGCGCCGTTGCCGGGGAGGCTAGGTAAGCGGCACTAACACCCCGTCAACTAAGCTCTTTTCTGGCGCCGTTGCCGGGGAGGTGAGTGCTTGAAGGTATATCTTTAGATATTGCAATCGAATCTTTTTGTTTCGTGTTTTATCACTAATTTAGTTTATAAAATAAAACTACAAAAAAATTGGAATTGAGGGTGACTCATATGCTTCATCTTTTTAATATCTTTCGTGAAAATGATGGAAACGAAAATTGTGCCCAAGTGCTAGAAGAAGAATGCATTAAAAATGTTTGGCACTAAATCTTTGAATGATGAGCATGATTGCAATGTTGTTAGTATGAACTCTTTGAATATCCATAGTACTAATGATGGTTGCACTAGTCATGATGAAAGTGTCTCTTATAAGCATGTCAACTTTTGTGGAGTACATAGAGTTTGCAAGTACAAAACAAATAGGGAAGATAGATTTTGCAAGAGGCATAAGTATTTAGAAACTAAATGGTTGCAAGAAAGGTTAGATGTTTGTGCTGGAAATTTAAATTTTCTTAGCCATCCTTGTGAACTTTGCAATGAACGTGGTCATTTAAATATCCAATGCAAATTGTTTCATGATCGAATTGTGTCCAAAATTTGTGATGACTTGATTTCCTTAGCATCATAATGAACTTAGTTAAACCACGGGTTATGAAGAAATGAAACGTATAACTAAGGATATTCCAGAATTTGCCATTGAGACAGTTCTTGATTTTGATCTAGAGGAAATTTATATGTATTGTGCGGTGAATTGCATTGAAAATCCTTATATTGCCAATTACATAAAGACAAGAAACAAATAGAAGATGGAGAGAACACTAATGACAGGGAAGAGGTTTCCCAATATCCTCCTCTTATTTCTTATGATGAATCAGGTAACGAGGAAGAGCCTTCTATTCAACCAATATCATTAATAAGGAGCTCCAAAAAGAGGATTAAACCCACACATAATGTGGAGAAGAAAAAGAAAAGACAGAGAAGAAAAGGTAAAAAGGTATCCCTCCCAAATGATGCTGCTCCTATTGTGGTTATGCCTACTACTCATTGTGATGATAATAGTTGCTATACTATTGGTGCTATCCAAACTATCAATGATGAGAGTGATTATGCTTACACTACAAAAAAAAGACACATCCGTGACATTTTGGGCCGAACGAATTTTTTTTATGTCATACATATGACACTTCTATGACGATAATTGTGACAAAACCCGGTATCATCATAGATGTGGTGGGAACCTAATACTATGACAAAAAACATGAAAGAAAATGGGCTTTTCGTCACAGGCGGCCGGAGACGCAGCTGCATGACATTCTTTGGGCCGTCCATGACGGAAAAAACCGTGGTAGAAGCGAGGGCGAGGAAATTTTTGGGGAGTTGCCGGTTATGGTGGGAGGTCGGGGGCCGAGCGGTGCGCGTTTTTCTCGTACACGTGCGAGGCGTTGGCTCTAACTGAACTCGAGCGATTGCACTGCAGGCTATGCGTTACTGAAGCCGAGCGATCGGTCGATGGCTGTTAACTAAACCCGATCGAGCGATTCCTTCGCTACCGCTGCTAACTGAAGCCGATCGATGCTGCCTCTGGGATGAACAGTAAGTGTTGCGGGGGGGGGGGGGTTGGATGAACAGTGAGCGGTGGCGTTGCCTCTGGAAGAACAGGACCCCGTGGTGTGGAGGGCTGGATGAACGGTAGACGATGGAGGGGTGGCCGTGGAGGGGTGATTGAATAGGACCCCGTGGTGTGGAGGGCTGGCTGAACAGTAGACGGTGGAGGGGTGCCCGTGGAGGGGTGGTTGAACAGTAGCCGGTGGAGTAGCGCGATGAACAGGAGCCCGTGGAGGCTGGAGGAGGTCGATGGTGGAGATGAGCAGTATCCTGTGGAGTCCCGTTTTGCGGTACGCCACACCACTCCCGATGAACAGGACCCCCGTTTCGACCGTAGGGCTCCAACACAAGTCTGTTTTGCGGTACGCCACACCCCTCCCGATCAACAGGACCCCCGTTTCGACCGTACACTACTAGGGGAAACCTTATACACAAAAATTTAGCAACAAATAGGTCAAAAAGGCGCTTAGTGCTAGATAGCGAGAAGCGATCAGAGAAAAACCGCGCTATAGATACAACTTTAGCGAGCGCATGTAGTGGCAAAAGCGCTACTACTAATATTTCCATTGCTAGAATGATAGGCTACGCATAGCAATGGCGGGCTTGTAGGAAACACGCTATCGCTAGGGAATAAGTAGCGGCGTTTCCTTGGAAGAGCGCTACTACTAACGGAAATAAAATAAGATGAAAAACAAATAGAAAAGTAAATGAAAATGAAAGAAATAGAAAAGGGAGAAAGGAAAAAATAAAATGTAAAGCAAAATAAATGAAAAAGCGAAAAACGGAGGAAGGCATAGCGGCAGTGTTTGTAAGAGGCGCTTATAGCTAACGTAGCTGCAACACGTGTCCTAGACCCCCGCTATAGAAACAGAAAAGGAAAATAAAAATGGAAGAAAATTACATAGCTATAGCAGCAGCGCGTTTTGTGAAAACCGCTATAGCTATCTTAGCTATAGCGCGTTTTACAAAACACGCTACCGCTAAGTTTGACTTAACCAAAAAACCGTTTCCCCCTGGCCATCACTTCTCCCCCAAATCCCTCAACCCACCCCGCATGCCGCCGTCTCCCCGATTCGCTGTCGCCCCACTTCGCCGCCGTCTCCTGCCGACGTCGACGCCACTCAGAGTTGCGCCTTCGACGCCACCGGAGCCGCCCCCAACGCCACGGAGCCGCGCGGTCTCGTCAACGCCACCGGAGCCGCCGTCGACGCCACCGGATCCTTCCTCGCCACAACTGCCTCCCTCGCCGTCACCGAAGACGCCCCTGCCTCCCTCGCCGTCACCGGAGACGCCCCTGCCTCCCTCGCCACCACTGCCTCCGTCGCCACCACCGGAGCCATCCTCTGTAAGCCCCCACCCCTCCTCTCTCTCTCATGCATAGGTTAGCTAGTTTAATTAGGTTAATTATATAGGTTAGGGCAAAAATTTAGTTAGGGCTTTGACAGGAGAAGTAGTTAGGTTAACTAGTTTAATTAGGTTAATTATCTAGGTTAGTGCAAAATTTTAGTTAGGGCTTTGACGGAGAACTAGTCAGGTTAACTAGTTTAATTAGGTTAATTATCTATGTTAATTAGTGCAAAAATTTATTTTGGGCTTTGACGGAGAACTAGCTAGATTAACTTGTTTAATTAGGGTTAATTATCTAGGTAAACTAGATTAACTAACTAGGTTAAATAGGTAGGTTAATTAGGTTCGTTGGATTAACAAGCTAGGTTAAGTAGGTTGGCTAGGTTAGAGGAAAATTTTATTTTAGAGCATTAGGTCAGAAGGGTTAGAGAAATGGAGTTCCTTTGCAATTTAATTGGGTTCTGTCCTAGGCAGAGAAGGGTTAGAGATAATAATGTGTGTTTGTGTGAGAGAGAGGAATAGCTAGATCAACATAATTTGGGTTCTGTCCTAGGCAAAGAAGTGTTTAGTGAGGTCATTTTGAAAGGTTTTTTACTTTTGAAAAAACCACTATTTTTCAAGGAAAAGAATTTAGGCAAATTTTATTTTTCATTGAAGTGGTCATGTTATATCTTTTCATTGAAGTTGTTCGATTGTGCCCAAGTGGCTTTGTTGTTTCGAGGAATGATGTTGAGTGGCCTATGTTTTGCGGAATGTTGATTCATTTACTGTTAAGCAAATTTCAGGTTCTCGATTTGTCCACTTTTTAAGGTCATGCCGAAATTTTCCGTGAATTTCGGCATGACTTGTGCTACAAACTAGGACATATCGAGTGCCCGGATTTGCCGCACTCGGAAGGAGTCAACATTCCTGCAAAACAATAGTCCTTTTTTATGTCATTATTCATTTTATTAGGTCTAGAATTAATTGACTAGATTTAATCATAGGAAACATGGCTAGCAACGATGAAGGACAGGGTTCTGGTGATTGCGACGACGTCTACCGGGCGGCAGACGAATATTTTAGCCGTATCGACGATCAACCGAGGTTGTTGCTGGGCCCACCGGTGGCATCGGGATCGAGACCGACACGCAGACCGGTCTTTGAGGATCGAGACCGCGCTGAGATTCGCATCGCATCGAGACCGGTGCTGCCTCGGCGGCGGAGCAGTGTAGAACCGAAAGCAAAGAGGCAACGGGTTCCTAACAAACTCAGACTACTAGACTGGTGGTCACGGAGGTGGGACGGCGGCAATTTTGAGCCAAAGGCGCCCAGAGGAAGCAGCGTGCTACGGCAATCAAATTGGCTGCATCGTCGGACAACCGCCACCATCAATGATGAGAAACTACGAAGATAGAAAATATGAGGAGCTCCCTCCTAAAGAAGTTTCACGAGATATTCTTGTTCCCGGGCGGAATGAGAAGGATTATGAAGATCCGCATAAGGACCCGGCAATGAAGAAGATAAACAAACACGCCATGACCAAGTTTAGCGACGCTGCGTTGGCGCTGGAAAAATCGAGTGAAAGCAAAGATCAACGACGGGGAACCCTACTCCGAGATTGTAAAGGATAATCCGACAATCATGGAAGAGCAGTTTCAAATATTCAAGGAGGCTTGCGAGGCTGAAGCTGCCAAAAAAAAGTCTAAGCACATGAAGGGGCTTCAAAAGAGGAACATTGGGAGCCACCACCTCGGAAGTCGTGGTTACGGCGGAAAGAGGTCCAAATGGGACAAGGAGGACGCGGAAGCCGCAGTCCGGGCATCCTGCACTTTGGCGGATTTCACCGTCCCGCAGGAGCGTGACGCCCCGAGGGCCCGGCACCGCTTGGGACCCATCAAGAAGGTTTACGAGACAACACCGGTCATTACGGAGTTCATGAGACTGCTGGTAATTTTAGTTTCTGATAAATTCGACTACACACGTTAGTCATATTTGTAAACGATCCTTGTGCCTTTTGAAGAGAGAGCAGCACCGGATTGCGGCCGAAAGCAACTCGCCGTCTGAGGCATTGGCGAGGCCCAAGTGGGACACTCCATTCAACCGGGCGTTGAACATATTGAAACGACAACCGGTGGATACTCGACCGTCGTATGGATGCGTGCACGGTGTCGGAGACGGCGCCATGTGGAAGAAGTACTACCGTGAGACCACGGAGGAGAGAAAGGAAAGACGGAGGTTAATCAAGAAAACATCGACAAGAAGGTTGAGATTGCGGTTGAGAAGAAATCATCTCGAGACGATGAATAGCGGTAGCTGCCGCCAAAAAGCGGTTGCAGATTTGTCTACTTCCTTGGTGACGGGCGTTATCACTTGGACAAGGAAAATCCAGAAAAAATGTAGAGGACTTTCCCTTGCTGACTTCTTGGGAGTACCTGCCTCGCACTGCTCCCGCACCGGCCTACCGCACCTGCTCCCCAAGACTGCTCCGCGACCGGACGTGCTCGGTGGTGCTTCATCTTTGGCTGAGCTCGACGCCCTCATGGTATCTGTCACACCGGCCCCCTTCAATATAAATGTATAATCTCCCGTTTTCGTTGCCTTTCGGATGTCTCACATCACAGACTTTTCTTTGCAGGCCGACGAAACCCCATGCACCATATTGTACACCATCGGCGACCAGAAGGTGGCCGTGGGAAGGCGACGATAATGAAGCCGAAGGAACCATTGTTCCACAGCCGGCTGATCCCCCCGAACGTCTTCAAGGTTTCCATGGCGATGTCGAACCGGCCACGAGAATTTTCCTCCTCCAACACTACGGTGGATGACGAGGAGACACCGCGCGGCTTGGTGATTGTTGCAATGGGTGGGTCCTGTTGTGGCCAAAGAGTTTGCTTCATCCGAGGCGGCCGAGCACACCCACGAGCACGCAGCCTCGGCAAAGGTATGAACATCAACACCCCACCTACCCAATTAGCGTCGGGTGTCGGGTTGGGTGATAGCGGACGGGTAAGGAGGAGGCTCCATTAGTTCTTGATGACGCCGCCATGGATGAGGATGAGGATGAAGATGGCTGAACAAGATGTCTATCTTGGCGCCTACTCAGGGTTTGAGAGTCATGAGTCGGTGCCTGAATTACCATCTCAACGTATTATTGACGACCTTCCGGTAGTAAAGAAGTCTAGGAAGAGAGCGAGGAAAGGCAAAAAAGCTGATTCTATGATCCAGCCGCCTCAGCAGCCTCGACTTCAGGATCGTATAGATATCCCCGATGCGGATAAATGGCATATCCCCGGTCAACCAATCCTACCAGCAACAGCGCTACGGGCCAGATTCGGCGATCTAAGGAGACTTCATGACGATGTGCTGCGGGTAGAGAAATGCCTCATCGCCTCGAAAGATCCGGGATACCCACCGTGCGTGGTTAACGCTCGCGGCAAATGTCGTACGTCGACGGCTTCCCTGCGGATTAGTTCTTCCTCCGATTCGATTACATATTCGACATGTTTCACATGAAGAAGCTGGATTTTACATTTGTCCGCCTTTATGCCTTGCACATGAACTACATCATTGGGGTTGAGCAGATACGTCCTATCTGTGTCGCTGACCCGTACTACATGCACGAGAGCTTCTTGGGAGTCTGCGGCAGCAGCGTGAATACGCGAGGGATTACATCGTCGCTTCATGCTCGCCAATAAGGACAAGGAGGCGATTCTCGTGCCTTATCATCCCGTGTAAGTCATCCGCGCTGCTATCCTTCCTTCGATTTCAATAATGCATTTGCACGGTGGAGGCTAATTAATTTGAGGTGTACTTATTTTTGCTTGGCCAAGCGCGTCGTCCTCATCATCCTCTACCCCGATTCTCCCACGCTCTTTACTTGGACTCGTCAAGAACATTCACAAAAGGATTACACCCACATCAAAGATGTTCTCGGCAGTGCTATGTTTTACTACCAAGCAAGGGGTGGAGAGGTTAGGGACAAGAAGAGAAGGGCGGCGTGGCTGCCTTGACTATAAGACCGACTTCTGCTGCATCCGACAATCGAACGATTCTCTTAATGATGGATTCTATGTCCTACACCACATGCCGGAGTACAGACGGGATCACCGTAACCTTCAAATGTCACCTACATCCAGCGATGCCCATATTCTCGCAATGGGCCAAGGACATAGGAGATATCAAGGATCATCGACTTGAGCTGAGTTCTATAACATCCAGCCGAACTTGCCCAAATCATCATGAAAGAGGTCGTCGGAAAAACAGGGATGTTCTACGGAGAAGGACAAATGTCGCGGGAAGACGTCCGAACATGGATAGCCTCTCGGCGTCTCGACATGAAGCCTTTCACCAAGCTCGGGGACTATCTCCCTGACCTCGATGGATGGCACGGCATGTTGGAGTGATTGTCGATATATGACAATGTGTCTGTGTCCATACTTTCCGTATGACAAAACTTTGAGTTATGCTTGTGATGAAACTTTATTTGTGATGTAATTAAACCGTCCTCCTCCTCGACTAGCGAAGATCACTCTAGTTAGGGCATTTTGGGTACGATGAACTTTGTTATTTATGCTTATGATATGTTGTTTCTATTTTTGTCAAGTCTGTCTCTTTCTGTTGCTCAACTATATATGTTGCATATCATCAACTCATGTGACGATGCAGGTGCATAGATCATCGATGGCAAAGAAGTGCTACGCCAGGAATATATATACGATGAGTGGCCGGAGTGTCAGGCCCAGGTGTTGTCGGTTTCCGGTTTCCGAGCGACAGGCAGTAGTTAGTTTAGGTTCACGCTAATGCGAGAGAGGGATACGAACTCATGTACTCAAAGTGATAGCTCTTCTCGTGTATACCATTGTTTAGATGGATGACGATGTATTTGCAAGTAATCAAGGACTTGTATCGCTATTTTCGAGATGATGACGAGAGACCACTTTGTGTCGGATGATGATTATGATGAGACTATTTGTATGTATATGCTATGATTATATTCATGGTCTCGCAGGCATTTGTATGTGTATCATGATGACATTTCTATGTGCTAAAGATTCTTCTATAAAGCCTGTTCAAATACAAAACAAATATGCCAAAAAACAAAAAACCTGTTAAATTAGCGATGGCGAGTGTATAGAAGTTAGCAACAAGACCGCTATAGCAAGAGCACATTGCTGCAAAGGGCGCTTAGAGCTACTATCGATGGCGTGCTCGATGTCGCGTTCTTTGCTACACTTGTGTAGCAAGATGGCGCCCGGTGACCACGCTCCATCGCTATATGTTAGCTGTAGTGCCTTATTAGTAGCGCCCCACCCCGCGCTACTGATACACCTAAAACTCGCGCTGCTGCTAGCCTTTTCCCTAGTAGTGGTAGGAGGTTCGTTTCGTCCATTTTGCGGTACGCCACACCCCTCCCGATCAACAGGACCCATGTTTCGATCGTAGGAGGTCCGTTTCGTCTGTTTTGCGATATGCCACACCCCTCCCAATCAACAGGACCCCTGTTTCGACCATAGGAGGTCCGTTTCGTCCGTTTTGCCGTATGCCACACCCCTCCCGATCAACAAGACCCCGTTCCGAACGTGGCCGAACGAACACAAGGCCGTTTCCTCCGCTTCATGCACGCTTAGGCCTCGTTCCATCGCTGTTCCGTCCAAGCCGGTTGGCTCCCACACATTCTGTTGCCTCCCGATGAACACGGCGCATTCCGTTGCCTCCCCATGAACACGACGCATTCCGTTGCCTCCCCATGAACACGACGACGACGTTGTTTCTCCGTTCCGACCCAGCCATGTACACGAGCCCTGGTCGTACGTATGCGCGAGTAGGCGTTTGAGACCCCGCCCGTATGTACACATACGTGGCCGTATTTTCTTTCTTGCACCCTGGCCGCTGTACGTACGTGTACATGCTACGTGCAAGCCTCTACTACGACACGTGCACGCCTCTACATCGACCAGTATGTACGTACACATTCGCGACCAGGATGACAACGCTACGTACGCTTCGACCAGGTGGGTCCCGACTGTCAGGTACTTCCTTGCCTGCGAAGATGTAGCTGGTGGGTCCCAGCAGTCAGGGGGCGAATCATTTTGTTTTTTTGCCCGAACGCACTTCCTTGCGTGCGAAGGTGAAGCTTGTGGCTCCCAGCAGTCAGGGGGCGAATCGTTTTTTTTTGCAAGAACGCACTTCCTTGCGTGCGAAGATGAAGCTGGTGGGTCCTAGCAGTCAGGGGGAAACTTTTTTTCTGTGAAATACAGTGGCCCGTCCAGTGGGTCTCAGCTGTCAGGTGGAGGAATCATTATTTTCCGCGTAATAAGGAGGCACTTCCTTGCTACGGCCATGGACCCAGCTGTCAGCCTCTCCACATACAGTCCATGTCCGATGGAAGTCATTCCTTGACCATGTTGACCAGGCCGCGCCGAGAGCACCATGGCGGTGGACGACTGCGAGGCCTAGGAAGGGGACGACGCGGAGCCGGGAAAGATGCGGCAGTGGAAGCCCACGCGGAGAGGAGTACGAGGGTTCACTGGTTCGGCTGCGGTGTGAGGCTGCCACCGCCACAGGGCCTGGCCAACGGTGGGAATAGCAGGGGCGGTGAGGCCTCCGCGGAAGCACAGCCGGCCACGGGAGGCAGGAGCATGCAGCACGACCGGCGCTGCTTTGGGCGGCTGGAGCAAGAAGACCAGAGGTTGAAGAAGCACTACGGCCATTGGATGGACATCGTACGGTCACTGGAGCTAGAATCGTTCATATTGACTAAGTTGACAAAGCCCTCCATCCCCGTCAACTTAGTTGGCCCACAAGTCATCCTCCCACTATGGTGGGTCCCAGCTAGCAGGGTGGGTATTCATTTTTTTGTGCGTAATAAGGAGGCACTTCCTTGCGTGCGAAGATATAGCTGGTGGGTCCGACATGTCTGCGGGGGGAACGTTTTTTCAAAATACGAAGGCCCTTCCAAAGGGTCCTAGCCGTCAGTGGAGGAATCATTATTTTGCGTCTGATCCACGGCCGATGGATGTCGCTCGTTGACCACGTTGACCAGGCCGCGCCGAGAGCACCATGGCGGTGGACGACGGCGAGGCCTAGGAAGGGAACGACACGGAGCCGGGGAAGACTCGGCAATGGTTGCCCACGCGTGGGGAGTACGTGGGTTTACTGGTCTGGCTGCCGTCGCCGGAAAATAACAGGAGGTGTGGGTGAGTAGAGGAATGGCCTGCCCAGCAATGAACTAGGGTGGGGCGGTGCGGCCTGTGCAGTAGCCCAGCCGGCCACGGGAGGCGGGAGCAGGCAGTTCCACCGGAGCTGGTTTGGGCGGCTGGAGCAAGAAGATCAGATATTGAAGAAGCAACACGGCCGTTGGATTAACATCCAACGGTCACTGCTGCTAGAATCGTTTGTGGACTAAGTTGACAAAGCCAAAGTACACGTCAACCTAGTAGACCCACAAGTCAGCCTCCAAATATGTCCCAAACAAAGATACAGCCCGAAATTTCTAGCCAGATTCAAATTAATTTTAAATCTAAATATACCTTAATTTAAATTCAATGAAATTTTACCCGCACAAAAACAATGAAATTTTAAATATCAAAATCCAAAAAAAACAGTATTTTGGAACTAATTGCTGCTTGTCAGTATTTTTTTCATTTTCAGCCCATTTATTATTACTTATAGCCATTTCTTATTACTTATAGCCCATTTCTTATTACTTATAGCCCATTTCTTATTACTTATAGCCCATTTTCTGGGCAAAATTCTTCCCTCTTCGTCTTGGAAGATTTCCGGCCCAGCAGGGCGTAGAAAAGCAAGTAGGCCTATGTTGGTTATTCTGCAAAAAAGAAAATAGCTGGCTAGCCATTTTTCAGAAAGGAAAAAAACAATCTGGGCTGGTCATGTGCTAAACATATGAAATAAAAGCTTGGGCTAGACGGGCCATGGGTCCCGCACAACCCAGTTGATACCCTTCTCCGTCCCGAAAAAACAAAATTACTGCACACTGCTGGGTCCCTACTGTCATCCTCACCATGTACAGTCATCTCCTTATTCCTCTCGGTTGTTGACCATGTTGACAACACCGAAGGGCGGCGCCGCAGCGAGCGAACCAAGGCAGAGGACGATGGTGAGGCCTAAGACGGGAACGAATAGGAGCCGGGGAAGATCATAGCCAGTCGTGGGAGGCGGGAGCAGGCGGTCCCGCCGGCGCTGGTTTGGCTTTGGCGGCTCGAGGAAGAAGAGATTGAAGAAATGCGACAGATGTTGAATGTCAATCCAACGGTCAAGGTTGGCACAATCGTTTTTTGACTAAGCGGACACCAAGTAGCATACTTTTTTATATATAGGAATAAAACTGCGAGGAAAATGTGTTCGTCTGCCGTCCTCCTCACAGGGAACGTTCGCCACATAAGTGACTAGCACCCTTGGTTTTCAACTGAGAGGTCTTGGGTTCGAGTCCGAGGAACTCTTAATTTTGTCCTCCTTCCTTCCTTGCAAAAAATGGGAAAGAAAATCAAAGACTTGGGAAGGCGTACAGAACAAGCTAGTGTACCAGTAAAGAGACGTTGCCGAGTTTTAGAAAAAAGAAAGACGTGCTCCTGTAGCTGGTTCGAATCCAAACCTAGACTATGACTATATATGGTGCTATGCTACTCTGCAAGTAATGAAACTGACATATCCAACATTCGCTTCTCCTCTTCTCTACTTACTCTGCCTAGCATCAGAAGCTCTGGCCACTCGTACCATTGCCTGTGGGTCTCATCACACCCCCGCCGGCACGCGCATCACAGCCGATTGCTCATCGCAACCCACTGCCGTTGGTGTGGTGCCACTGCTGCAAATCACGCAGAGTCTTCCGTCGCGTCTCAACCACAATCCGCAACCCTGGCCGAGTCTTCTACAAATGCCCGAATCATGGGGTAATAATATGTTTAAGTGTTGTTCTGCTGCTTTCAGTTGCTGATTTTTTTAATAGTTAGGTTGATGATTTTCCAATTTGATTCGTGCGTAAAAGGGAAGATTCGTGTGATTTGTATTTCGAAGTTCTTGATGTGGGGGAATGCAACTACGCTGATTATTTGGTTAGCCGAGGAATCCCAAAGACCAAAGAGGTTGGGGTGTTGGACAAGTAATCAAGGAACGGCAGAAGAGGAAGATGCAGAGCAAAAGGTTAAAGATGCAGTTCCTCTGATCATGGCCAAGCAACAGCTGTTGAACGGCCATGACAGCAATGAGGAGATGAAAGAGCTTGTGAAGATAATGGGCAAAATCGATGTGCTCTGTAGGATGATTGTCTCTTTATTTGCAGTGTATGTAGCACTTGTGATGTATTCAGTGGCTACGACATGATGACTTTGCTGAAACTAGTAATGAATGAAACCTGTGTAGAAAGGCTGGGCGTAGTGTTGTGAACATCTAATGATTTCTATTAATGGAAATCGGGGGGTATCCCCTTTTGCTCATATAAATAAATAAATAGCAGAGGCCCTGTCGGGTCAGCTTTGTTCTCATTCGAAGACCTCAAGCAAATTGCAGTCCAACAGCAAACTATGTCATCAAATTCAAGTTTCACAGCCAAATATGAGTACAAGTAAACAACAATGTCATCATGTTTTAGTTGTCATACAATCACCAAACACAAATCAGCATACATAACAAGTGATGTTCTCATAGCAAAATACTAAACAACATGTTCATCAGGTTCCAGTTGTCATAGCAAACACAATTTCACATAGTAGATAAAAAACCATCTTCTAACAGCAATGCAATCATCATCTGAAGCAGCAGCATCAACATCTTCGCCATGTGTGTCAGTCTGAATCGTAATTCCCCACGGTTTCATCTTCTTCTTCGTCCTCAACGTCCTCGAACGTTGGCTTCTTCTTGATCAACTCTTGTATGTCCACAAAGACGACAAAGCGATCTTTTCATTTGGCGTCATTGACGTGATGGTTCTCAAAGATATTAGGAACATTTGTGTTATCTTGTACATCAGAGCAAAGTAAGCATCATCTTGTTGTGCAACTTCATTAAACGAATTCCTCTGCTTCAAACCTTTGCAATACTCTCCGATCATCGCTACATGCAAATGTGTCTTCCAAGAAAAATATCTGTGTTGCTTGATTTGCCAAAATAAAAGGCTCGTTGGTCTGGTACGCCGCCTTGACATTGATGGATTTTAAATAATCATCAGCTCTGGGTTTTGCGATCCTGGAAAATAGGTTATACCACCGACAGCACAACAGAATCACACACCGACGATCCTCGAAACTGGAGATATACTGCAACTGAACAATGTCTGTTATGTTAGCATACATTTCAGTTGTCTCTTTGTCATACGTATATGTGCTCATGATGGCACTGCTTTTGTTTCTTCCGCTTGCCGTCTCGTGCAAGGGTGTTGTAGCGCACATCTCCAACAACACAAGATTCATAATGTCTTACCCGAGTATCAGACCCATTGCTAGTGAGTAAAGGGCATCATCAACTGCCTGCCCATCCTCCCGCATCTTCTTAACCTATGGTTAGAAAATAGACAAGATGATCATCTTATGTACTCAATATATTAAAAAAACTGACATTGCACTTCAAAAACTTACATGGTTCTTGAACCATTTCGCAAATCCTGCCATAACCAGTTTGTCAATGTTTCTTGGATTTTGCGGAAGTAACTCCTCTTTGTAGATGCTGCACAACATAGTGATTGCGTCAAACATCTAAATATATAAGAATGTGCTGCAAGTTTAGTAGATTACGATGTATAAGCTGCAATAATGCACTTACTTGATATAAGGTAGTATCTCAGGACAGTTATTCAACACATACCAAACCATTTTGTCCAAATCTTTAGATTTGTCCTCTTGTCGACTCTTCCTCAGAATCTCGAGCAGAATAATCAAAACATTGAGCCCGGATTGTCTTCACCCACCTCTTTGCTAAGCTGATCACCGTTTCAATGTATTTTGAGTAGAATGTCAACGCTTCAGAGCAATGTAGGCCTCTCGCAATGGAACCCTCGGGTCTAGCTCGTTCCTAACATAGCCCTTGAAAGTGCCTAGCCGCCTTTCAATAGGGTACATCCAGCCATACTGTCTTTGGACCTCTAAGTAGTGCCTCATCGTAGATGAATAGCCAAATGCACCATCACATCAAAGAAGGCCGGAGGATATATCTTCTCAAGGTCGCATAGGATAGTTGGTATCTTGTCTCTAAGACGCTCCAAAGCATCTATCCTGATATTTCTATCGCAGAAGTTCCTCAAGAATTGTCCCAACTCGCAACTAGTCTCAGATAAGTCGTATGCCCAATCCTCTAAGGATAACAAGTAAAACCCTTTGAAGTAGGACGTGGCAGTCATGAGTTTTCAACCCTTGTACCTTGTTTCCATCTCAGACCGACTCTCCTTTCGTGGTTGGAAGCAAATCCATGTGGGAATCTCACACGTGATGTGACCTCGCAGAATTCTTTTCTTTTTACCTTGTCCAAGATGTACATAGTCGGTGCCATATCCTCGTGGTTTACCTTCATCTTGCACTTGCAAATCCTTTTCTCGATACCTGTGTGTGTCAAATAAATCCTAGATTTTAAGGTATCTTTCGTCTTGCCTTCAATGTTAAGAAGTGTGCCGATAATGTTGTCACATATATTTTTCTTGATGTGCATCACATCAAGATTATGCCGCAGATCCAAATCTTTCCAATACTCCAAGTCCCACAAAGTGGACCTGCGGGTAAACAATAATCTCTCTTCTACCGTGCCACGCTTCCTTTTCCCGCTACCATTACCGTGATGGTTTCCGTGTAATATGCCTGACCTTCTCTAATTCCACTTGCAACTCATCGGCGGTGAACCTCTTTGGCGCATCATGGTTTACATGCTTTGCATTGAACACATGTCTACGGTATTTTCTAGGATGCGGCTTGTCCTTGGGAAGGAAACGGCGGTGTCCAATGTAACAGATCTTGCTAAGTATTGCGTATGACAGTGATTCTGTCACACAACGAACACATGCATTGTAACCATGTGTGGTTCGCCGACATAGTGCCCAAAGTCGGATAATCATGGATGCACCAAATTACAACAAAGACGCAGAAAGAAATCAGCTGGTGGGCTGCTATATAGGTCTCGAGTGAGAACACCCTTCCATAGCTGTTGAAGTTCCTCCACAAGAGGCTCCATGAACAAATGAAAATCCTTTCCAGGACTTTATGGACCTGGGATGAGCAAGGCCATCATGTAGTTTGATTCTTTGGTGCAGACATTTGGAGGCATGTTGTAAGGGATAACAAGCACCGCCACATGCTATATGTGGCGCCTGCGGCCAAATGGGTTAAATCAATCGGAAGCTAAGCCAAGTCTAATGTTTCTTGGGTCAGCAGCAAACTCTTTGTGTTTATCATTGAAGTTTTTCCACTCACTACCATGATATGGATGGCTCATTACATTCTGATCTCTATACTCCTGGTTCCTAGAATGCCATAGTACATCCTCTCTTGTTTCAGCATCATGAAACAACCTCTGCAATCTTGGGGTAATTGGAAAATGTCTCAGAACATTATGAGGAATCCTCTTCATAGCATTGCCATCTTTCCATCTTGATGATTTGCATATCGGGCATTCACTTAAGTTGGCATAATCCTTCCGGAACATAACAGAATTATTCTTACAAACATGGATCATATCATATCCAATTCCAACTGCACGAAGGAAATTCTTCATTTTACTGTAGGTGTGTGGCAGCTCGACGATCTGGGAAAGATTTGGGAAAGCATCAAACATCGCATCGAATGATTTGTTGGTCATCCGCTCAGAAGTCTTCACCAGAAGAAACGTGACCATAGCTGAGAATACCGACAGCTTATTTCACGGGTGACAAGAACGTTGCATTGTTCCAACATGCGGGCCCACCGCTTTTCTTCTGCGGTGAAAGTTCACGGAATGCACGAGCATTTCGTAGCATTGTTTCAATGTTGGTCAAACTCATCGCTCGCCACCACCACCTCCTCCTCCTCTTCCACCGAGCATCAGTGCAGATCAAGATGGTGATCTGCTACTTCCACGTAGTCAATAACATTGACGCTCACAGCTTCACCATGATGAACCCACCTATTATATGTGACCGACATCCCATACAAGTGTAGATGATTTTGCACAGTTGATCGGGTCTTGTAACTGAATTCATACAATCGCTACGCTGGCAGAGCACATCTGATTTCGACCACCGTACTCAGCTCGATAAAGTTCATGAAGTTTCAACCCCTCGACATATGCAGCAGAGAATCTTCGAGCAGAAGTTATCCAAGTCCTGGCCCATCTGTTAGACATACAAATTAGTTCTTCTACTAGATATTATAGGAAAAACATATATGCTTTTTTATGAAGTCCGTAAAAAATACCTAGGTCGATGTCTAAAGCTATGGCAAGATATTTGGACGAGCAGATCTAAGTAACGAATATATGTAAAGCTAATTCAGCAAACAGATTTGAGTGCTAAATTATGGCAGGCTGTTTCAGCAGTCAATGAGGCCGAGCACACAGCCATCGAACTATCGAAGGCCTCGCAGCAACAAAGATCGAGTATAAAACGGTGTAGAGCTATTTCACCTAACAGATTGGCTACTAGACCATGGCAATCTACGTCACAATAAATATATGACAGGATATTTTAGCAACTAATCGGCCTTGGCATGCCATCTCAGCTAAGAAGATTGAGTGCACAACAGGGCAAGGAAGCTTCTTAATCAGAGCATATTGACAGTAAACTACTTCGGCAAACAGTGAGATCAACAACGTCTATCAGCTAACATTCAGCGCTACACCGACATGAACGGGGCCTCAGTCTAGAATGCGCATGCCGTGGGAGAAGCTGACCATCGTGCGTCTCCACGCAAATGTCGCCAGCGGTGGCGGCGCTGACCGCCATGCGCCTCCACAAGAACGTAGCCAGAGGTGGTGGCGCGGCTAGAGGACGGTAGTCTACGAGAGCGTACTGTGGGAGCGAGAGGATCACCGTGCGTCCCCTCGATGAACCGCGGCGCCAATGTATCGGCGCGGCGGGGAGGGCGGCTTTGGCGGAGCGAATGGAGTGGAGGGGGGATGGGGGGGGAGGGGGGTTTGGGGAATATTTGGCCGAATGGCGGTTAAATCAGATTTGGGGGGAATATTTGTGTGGGGGGGGGAGGATTTTCATGCGGTGGGCGGGGGGAGTTTGGCGCATGGTCGGTTTCTCCAAGTGCAGTCCCACGTGTCAGTGAAGAGGCAAGCCGAAGCGTTGCCCGCTTGCGTGAGCCATGTGCAGGACCGAACGTGTGTGGGGTGCAATGCGACCGCGACAGGAGTGTTGTGAGTGTACCGCCTTTTTTCCTTTTAAACTAGGTGCTTCGCCCCCTCAAAAAAAAATTGTTGCTTCGTGTGATCCATCGATACTACTACTAGTAATCCGGTAATCACGACTAAAATGGTGCGGCCGGGTCTTTTCCCGCGCGATATGTTGGGAGGTTGGCTTAGTTGGGTTTTTTAGATTTGTCTCGGTTCAACAAAAAGAAGAGTTGGTGATGATGGTGTGCCTGTCATCCTGCAATATAGGCCGTCCGATCTATATCTCACGGATAGGAAGGAAACTATGACAATTTACTCCGCACTCCTCTCCACATCTCGCAGATAAAGCTTTCCCTCGTTCATCCTTTTCTCCCACAAGATCTTGATCTTCCGTGCAACGCACGGGCATCTTGCTAGTACTCCTACAATATGTATATTATTGTGAAAGTTCATATACACCGGCCGAGATTAATGCAAACACGGCAGATTTTCATTACATTTCGAACTTTTATAGGATAGAAAAATAAAAGAAACCTGGCCCTATACCTATTCTACAGCGGCGACCGACGTCCTCCATCTGCGATCTCTATGTACGGGGGCAGGGTTCAAGACCCGTGAAGTGAAGGTGCGGTCTCCGGCGAGGAAGAGTAGAACACGGGATACGGAGCGGCCAGTTGGCACACCATGCCCTACCGCCTCCCATGCCCTACTCATCCTCGGAGGAGTCCCCGACCTCGGCGGTGCCGGACGTTGGACAACGGCAAGTAGGACGCGTGGCTGACGGTGCTCCCATCGTCGGGCGCCAGCGTAGCCACCGCTTGTGCGGTCGCGTCCGCGTCCAGCTACGCCGCTATTGCATCGCGAGAGGCGACTTGAGCGAGGGCGGCGACCTCGAGCTTCATCCCCGAAGACAAGCTCTCCCGCAGAGCATTCGCACTTGCAGTCATGGTGGATGTGGTGCCAGGTAGGAGGACGATGCGCTATGGTGTGGAGGTTCGCTGGGCGTTGCCGCTTTAAGTAGCGCATTCCGGTGAGGCCAAGCGTCCAGGTGCGTCATTAAGTCGCCGGAGTTGTTCCTCGGGCACCGAGCCTCTTAACGACAACATACGAACGGACGGCATGAATGGGGGCAGCTGGCACCGGCTGGGAACGCACCGCGCGATGGCGCGAGGGACGAGGGCTTTGGTGTGCCAAGGTAGTCAGCTGCGGTTGTGGCAACGTTGGAGATGCCCTTTGCTCAACTGCGATCCCCGCATGTCATTGAAAAAGCAAGACGACCCGGCATGGTCTCAGGTCCAGAGGATGCAGTTGGCCGCGCTACACCACTCCGCGGACGCGTCGCGGCGCCCCGTGCATCCTCGACGAGCCGGGTGTTGGGGTGTGTTTGGATTGTGGCCAAAGTGCACCTTACCAAAATTTTGGTCATGACCCAAAGATTGGTCTTTGTTTGGATGGTTGCCATTTTTTGGCATGCCAATGAACTCTAGCCAACTCTAGTTCATTTTTCTTGCCAATGTCGGCCAAACCATGGACAACCAATACCTCAACCAAAATTTTGGTCATGACCCAAAGATTGGTCTTTGTTTGGATGGTTGCCATTTCTTTGGCATGCCAATGAACTCTAGCCAACTCTAGTTCATTTTTCTTGCCAATGTCGGCCAAATCATGGGCAACCAATACCTCAACCTAAATTTTGGTCATGACCCAAAGATTGGTCTTTGTTTGGATAGTTGCCATTTCTTTGGCATGCCAATGAACTCTAGCCAACTCTAGTTCATTTTTCTTGCCAATGTCTGCCAAATCATGGGCAACCAATACCTCAACCAAAATTTTGGCTAGCCAATGCTTTGATTGGGCAACCTTGGGCACAAATCAAACATACCGTTGGTCGTGCCATAGCACTAACGCCACCCTCGGCACACTGAAACCACCGTGTCTAGCGATGATATGAGCCTGTAAGCCACCGGTCGCTGCCGTGTCCAGAGGCGGTGCTGGAGCTGCGCCCGTTGTTGGCCCCAACGACCCACATGAGCGGTTGTCGGTGGCGAGGAGGTCGTGGGCCAGCTCCTCCATTGGACTAGTCTGCGCTTCGTCGTCCCGACAGTGTGCCTCACATGTCGGTTTCCCTGTTTTCCGGCCATATTCGACGTCGGTGCTCGCGTTGCGCGTAGGCCTTTCACTATGTAGGCCAAGCGAGACAACTTATTGTTTATTTGAGCCGTTCAAGTGTAATCATGTGGCGTTTGCTTATTTCTCATTCCTCTCCAACCCTCTTCTCCATCGATCATGTCGCCCTCTAGTCGAGCCCATCCTCCCGCATGCCTCATTTGAACATTCCGCCGAGTATCATTCGCATGTACCCACCCTAGTCCTCTTTCAATAGATCTCTAGACCCCGAGATGATATCGAGAGGGAACGAGTGGGGGCACGTGATACCTAAGGCGGATTCAAAATTTTGGACCGGTGATCATAGCATCTGCAAATCATATATAAAGGGTATTCAATGTTCGTTTCGTTTTTGAACGTACAATATACTCCCTCCTATCCTTTCTACTTTACATATAAGTTTTATTTGTAGTCAAAGTATCTTTACTATGATCAAAAAGGTATGAACGTTCAACAACGCCCAATCAATATTGTTAGATTCGTACGTACTCCTAGATTTGTACTCGAGATGGTTTCCAATTTGACTATTGACAAGATTAATAGTAAGTGAGATGTATAATGTGAAAATTATATCATTGGAAACTCCTTTCACATACGAAATTGACCGTATGCTTTGTGTAAGTTGCATGTCATATATTATTACTCTAACATTTGGTCAAAGTTAGCCTCGAAAAACGCATTAGACCCTCAGATGCTTTGTGTAAGTTGCATGTCATATATTATTACCCTAACATTTGTGTAAGTTGCATGTCATATATTATTACTCTAACATTTGGTCAAAGTAGTATAGTGGAAGTGGATCCTCCGACGTAGGTATCCCTGCCTTACCCTCCCTTTTCGCTCACTTCTTTGGCGGACCCCATGCTTGCTAGGCCTCGTATGTCGCTTACTCAATGGGTTCGCCACGTCGAGGATCCTCATCCAGAGTATACTCCCTCTATTTTTATTTACTCCGCATAAAACAGAGGGAGTGGTGGTATAATAAATGACGCGGGCGGAGGGAGGGACGCCGGTTTGCTCTCAATCTGCGGTCCCACAAGCGGCGAAACACAAGAGAAGCGCTGCTCCATTCGGGTGAGCGGCGTGGAGGGTCCAGCGTGCGGGCTGCAACACCTAACGCGACAAGAGCGATGTACAGTCAAAACCGATTGACCGATCGTCACCGAACCACTATTCACACTGTAACCTTTCGCCTGACGGCCTCGCCAGCCAACGCCCTAAAACCACACCAAATCTCCAGCCCATTCCCCACCTTTCGATCCCCTAGCCCGCATCAAGCGTCCCCTAGTTCGCCGGAAAGCCATGGTGCGCCGCAAGATCACTTACTACAAGATGCTGACGCCGGAGCGCCGTGCAGAAATCGCGGTGGCGGTCGGCGCCACAGACCTCCGTTCCCAAGCTCGCTTTGCGGCGGGCCAATCCCCGAGTTCTCTGGAGCCAAGCTACGAGGAGGAGGAAGCTGATCCAATGTTCACTACGGAGATCGAGGCGCAGAAGGCCCTCGACGGGTATGAGACAATGGACGTCGACTTCGTGCCGGCGTCAGAGTCCCCCATGGTGCAGGCGGACCAGCGGTTCAACATGGCGATACTAAAGGAGGTCCGGGAGGCAGAGGCTCAACTCGACGCGGAGCGCGCGCATGCCGCTGTCATCGAGGCTCTCCGCAGTGTAACTCGATGTCGTGGATGTGAACCGGGCGGCGGAGGCTCAACTTGAGGCGGAGCGCGCGGATGTCGCCGCCATCGAGGCCCTCCCGCAGCGGAACCGGATGTCCCGGACATGAACCGGGCGGCAGAGGCTCGACTTCGACGCAGAAGCGCTGGATGCCGCTCTCATCGATGCCCTCCTCGCAGGCGTAACCGGACGCCCCGGACTTGAACCGGGTGGCGGAGGCTCGACTCGACGCGAGCGCCGCGGATGCCGCTGCCATCGAGGCCCTCCCGCAGCGGAACCGGACGTCCTCGACTTGAACCGGGCTGTGCTCTCGTCCGTGCCGAGCACCCACGCGCTCCGCTTGAACGAGTAGCTGGAGGCCGAGGACAACCACGGTGCGGAGACACACGTCGGCAGTGACGGCTGGTTCGCGTCGGCAGCCAAAGACGACGAGGCTGTCTCTTTCCGCGAGCAGTGATAGTTTTTCATTATGTTGTTGTTTTTATGGATCTTTTGCTGTGTAAAAACATACTATATTTGTTATGCAAGTCGCCTGACTTGGTTCAGTCTACCATTTCAGGCGGTTGGATGAATATCCTACGTCTCCTAACCCTTCTTTCCTTCTTCCTCACCTCTTCTTCTTCCCCAATGCACCACCGCAGACGGGCCATACGGATACTCCCAAACATGCGGTTGGATAAACATACTCTATGAACGAAAATTATGTGTCAGCGATAGGATGGCTGAGTTTGGTTTGTTCACATGCGACAGCACATGTCAGTGAGGGTGCGTTCCCTTGGTTGCGTTTGCAGCGTGCAGGAGCGACTGTGTGAGGGTGTGGTGCGACCGCGGCGTGCAGGAGCGACCGTGTGAGGGTGTGGTGCGATCGCGACAGCCGTGCGCAAGTGTACCTCCTTCTCATTTTGAAAACTTTAGGCAAGCTTGGCGAAAATGTGTGGCGAAGTTTGGCAATGCAAGGCCTAGACCCAAACAGGATAAGTAATGCATTTACTAGGAGTACTAGTGTTAAAAAAGAAAGGCGGAGTTTTCCTTCGCGGGATTTAATCGATACAAATCCTCGTTTCACGTGTCAATTAATGCATATATTTTTCTCGAAAGACCAAAGAGCTAACTATCTCACTCCTCATCGCTTGATTAATGCAGCGCCATGCAAACCAACCTTCTCACTTCCGCATGCATGCAGGGGATATTAATGGCCTTGGTTGCTAACCCCATCAATTTTGCCTCGATTAGTGTTAGTGTCCCTTTGCAAATTGTAATTTTGATATACTGGCCTTGTGTACAAAAAAATGGAGGTAGTAACTATATTTGACTTCCTTCCCCATTGCGGTGACGTCGACGATATTTTTTTTGTGGTTTGGCGAAGTGCGTTCGACGGAGAACACCATTGAGGGAGACCACGGTAAGTCATTCGCAAGTGCCGCCTGCAAGCCGAGACAACCGCCTTATTTGCATCCAGGAAGTCCTTTACTAGTACTACTACTAGGAGTACTAGTGCGGTGAGATGGTTTCTCGAAGAAGATGATGGAGAAGCGGAGTCAGCGAAGAGTGAAATGATGGTTTCTTCGCCCGTGCTTTGTGATTTGACGCCTCACTGCTTTGTGATTTGTGATAGAAGGGACATGGGAGTAGACTATGTGCTCTATACTATACTACATGCGTCCAAGCATGGGAGAAAGAGGAGAGACGTTGCAATTTTCTATTCCTTCAATCAATCAATCAGGGAGCTTCGGTTCCATCTTTTTGGCTTTGGCAACACCGTCCACAATGGTTCCCATGATGCCACAAGCTATTTTCACATTTGGCTACACATTGTGGATGCCCTTAACCGTACCACTTGGTTTTGCTCCTGTGTGCTATCTATACAAATCTCAATTATATTAATCTAAAAAAATTATAGAATCAAGATTAGTAAAAAGGAGGTGATTCTGCCAAGCGGATGGCGGTTTGCTAACATGCGGTCCCACGTGTCAGTGCTTTACCAAGTCGATCCACGTCCCACATGAGGCAGAACAATGGCAGAAGCGACACGTGGTTAAGTTGAAGAAGATAAGGGAGAAGCGGATTCAGCTACAAGTGAAATGATGGTTGCTTCGTCCCTCCAACTTCTTTTTTTAGCATTATTACTTCGTCCCTCCAACTTAACTGCGGGAAAGGTGCGTGTCGGTGTCAAAACCGGCGGATCTCGGGTAGGGGTTCCCGAATTGTGCGTCTAGGCAGATGGTAACAGGAGACAAGGGACACGATGTTTTTACCCAGGTTCGGGCCCTCTCTATGGAGGTAATACCCTACTCCTGCTTGATTAATATTGATGATATGGGTAGTACAAGAGTAGATCTACCACGAGATCAAGGAGGCTAAACCCTAGAAGCTAGCCTATGGTATGATTGCTGTTCGTCCCCACGGACTAAAACCCTCCGGTTTATATAGACACCGGATAGGTTAGGGTTACACAGAGTCGGTTACAATGGTAGGAGATCTACATATCCAGACGCCAAGCTTGCCTTCCACGCCAAGGAAAGTCCCATCCGGACACGGCACGAAGTCTTCAATCTTGTATCTTCATAGTCTTGGAGTCCGCCGATGATAGTTCGCTATCCGACACCCCTAGTCCAGACTCCTCAAGAGCCCCTGAACCGGGCTTCAATGACGATTTAGTCCGCACGCATATTGTCTTCGGCATTGCAAGGCGGGTTCCTCCTACGAATACTTCATAGAAGGTTTTGAACACAAGGACAGTGTCCGGCTCTGCAAAACAAGTTCCACATACCACCGTAGAGAGAATAACTTTTGCAAAGATCTGCTGACGTATTCCGCGGCGTGACATCACACCACGGCCAGGTCTTTATATGAATCGTTTTTTACCATTCCACCTTAGCGCGTTTAGCGAGGCGGTTTCCTTGGCACGTCTTATCAAAGCATAGATCGTGCCCCCTTATTCCGGGATTCTCATCAATACGGACGTGGGTAACCCAACCGTGCCTGTTGGAACGCCTCCTCTATCAAAGGCGAGTCCTAATCGACCACGGGGAGGGCTCTTGGTATTCAACCTCTTTATAATGAGACCAATACCCTCCTCTTTTTTACACCCTCCATCGAGTTTGCCTCGCGCTTCGAGTTCAAACACCCAAAGCTTCAGATTTAGGCGCTTCAGACCTTCGACGATGTCCGGCTCCGACCAGCACGGCCGATGGATGTCTTCTTCCGTCACAGAAGAAGATGTGCTAAAGCTGCGAGACGCCAGTATCTAACCGCGAGATTTCGCGATAGGCTGCCCTGCTCCAGGTGGGTCATTCCCACTCCCGATCCCGGCGAGAGCGTGGTGTTCGTGTCTCACTTCCTTCGGGGTTTAGGCTTCTCGACGTGTCCCTTTGTGCGGGGGCTCATGTTTTATTATGGGCTGGATTTCCATGACCTGAATCCGGAGTCCATCCTCCATATCTCGTCATTCATTGTCGTATGTGAGGCCTTCCTCCATATTACCCCTCACTTTGGATTATGGCTCAAGACCTTCAAGGTGGAGCCAAAGATGATCGAGGGGCAACAAGCAGAGTGCGGAGGGGCGGTCATAAGCAAATGTGCTGATGCTCCGTGGCCCGAGGGCTCTTTTCAAGAGGATCTTGGTTTGTGGCAACGGGAGTGGTTTTATATCACCGCCTCCTGGGCACCAAATGGGTGGCGCCCCCGCCTTCGCCAGTCCACCACAGCGGCTGGCATCATGGGTCAACAAGGGGTTCGACTGGGGGCCGTCCAAGGACGTTCCTTTGTTGCAGGGCCGTATTCGAGACCTCCAAGAAAGAGAGATCAATCTGGTTGCGGTGGCGTAGGTTATGTTGATTCGGTGCCTTCTGCCGTGCAAAGGTCGCCCCCTCCTCCTGTGGGAATTTAATCCGGAGGGACCATGAGCTCTCCAAAATTTTATGGGTACGACGCCCGTGGAGATGTATAGACTGTTCTTCGGATCACAAGAGAAGTGTCCGGACCTGACTGAGGACGCAGGACTGAACTGCAATCGCCCAGATACTCAAGTAAGTAGTCATGTACCCGGACAGGCTGTCCGTTCATTTATCGTAAATTTGCCCTTAAAGGAGCTGTTTCTTGAACAGGAGTGGATAGCCAAGGAAAAATTAATAAGGTGCCCGGCTCCCCTCCCAGAGACCACGCCGGATCCCAGGCTGACCAAGATGTTGAAGGTCGCGCCTTTTAAAGAAGGTGAAGGGGGGAGCGGGGAAGCAACTGCCTCCACGAAGGAGACCTTCGAGGAAGGAGGGATCAAAGGTCCCACCCTCCAAAGAGAGAAGAGGACCGCTTCGGAAGATCCAGAGGTCAAGGCCTCAAAGAGGGGAAAGAAATCTTCGTCAGAGAGTCCGGCATTGGGAAGTAACCCAGCCGACTGTTTCCCCAAGGGGATCAGCTCTCTAGCGAGCCGTAAGTAGAAAAGAAGGGGTTTTGTAAGTAAGGAACATCCCTGTATTTATTTCTGAAGATAACCGAAATTGTACCTTGTAGTTCGGATCTCAGCCCTTCTCAGCAGAGCTCGTCTTCGGGGGATCTTCTTCCGGAGATGATGCAGAGCGAAACGCCTCCACCTTTCGCACCCCCATGTGAGGCGGACGACCCTGAGGTGTCGTCGCGGAGGGTTCCCCCAAGTCCGGCGGGGCCGGAAGGTCCGGCGCCAAGTGGTGTGCGGTCGGAGGAGCTGAAGGATCTGCTCGGGCGAGCGGCTATCTCAGAGGATCACCATGCTCTAATGGGTACGATGATTGAAAGAATTGCATCCGCTGAGAGTGGATTTCATGAAGCCGCCAGAAGTTTACTGACGGGGTTTGAGGTACGCAAAAATGATGTACCTTCTGACAGTTATGCATATAGAATGCGCCAGATAGATAGTAGCCCCGAGACTCGGTATGTTGTCAAAATAGACAGCGTGTCGACGATCAAAATCTCGCTTATAACATATCGCCGCCTCCTGAATAGGTGGTGGCGGGCGTCCGCGGTCGACCGGATCGATGAATATGCCGAACTAAAGCGGCAACTTGATGAGGCGGATGCGGACATCGCTACCGGGTCAATAAACGGTTTGACGAGTCACAAGGTATGCGACTTCTCACGGGACACCTGGTAAGGGAGCTTGACGCCCATGCCTTACTACTTGTATGCTTAATGCAGATGGTGCCGCTGCTGTGGAGGAGCTGCGGGCGGAACTCGCCCGTGCGAAAGAGCAAGCCAGAAATAGTAATGCGGCCGCCTTAAGGGGGGCCGAAGAGCTAGAAGCCGAACGGGCTGCTCACTGCCGAAGCAAAGAGGAAATTGCCGATATGGCCAGAAAATTGAAGAATACTACCGACCGTTGCGAGGTTCTTGAAAAAGAATGTCAAGCGGAGCAAGAGGGCCTAAAAAAGGCCACCGCCGAATCCAAGGATGCCCGTTCCGCTTTGAGAGCGCCAAGGAGGAGCCGAGTCGGGCCGGGCTATTGCGGCCGGAAAACCGTTTACGCTGCGGAGGAAATATCTGGATCCGGCGTATGCTCAGTTGGACAAGTTGTGGAGTTCGGAGGATGCTTATCTGGACTTAGCGGCGAAGCGCCGCGACGCGATTGAGCACTTCCGAGGCCGTAAGGGGCACGTATGGAAGAGCTATATTGGTCGCAATTCCATAGTCGAGCGTCCTCTTCCGCTGACCGATCGGTTGGCCGAATGGGCCGAGCTGAATCGATTATCCGGACTTTCCATGAAGCATGTCATTACTCATTTGTGGCTGCGGACCCAGCCAAAGAGTTATTTTGGCTTAGTGCAGCAGCCTTGGTGCGGTATCGCCAGACGACGCAATGAAGCGGTCGACATGTATTGAGGGGGCGCGGATGGCTCTGGCCCGTGTCAAGACATACTGGGCGGAGATGAAGGCCACCGATGTTGCGTCCCAAGATTCGGACAGAAGCCGAGTACCTGCCTAGCACTATTTTGAGGAAGTCCTGCAGGGCGCTTGTTTAATAGAGACGCAGTGCTCGAAGGATATCATATTTAAATGACATGTATGATTTGTGAAAACAATGTTTCAATATAATATAGGAGCTTTTTATACTTGTGCGTTCAAATAGTAAACTACTCCATGTGCGGCAGTTGATGTATATGTATATATAACCTGAAAGATGGCAGTCCTTGGCTTTAGCCCCCACGCACATAGTGCGGGGGTGTTTGCAAAGAAGGCGCTTTTTCACACTTAATCCAACGTCTTGGTCCTGTTAAGGAGGTGGTAGCGTAGCAAACTAGGCAACAAGACTATAATGCTTTATCACTTTCACTTAGCCATAGGAGTTCGAGGGTGGGGCTACTATATAGCCCCTGGGGGCACCGCACTCTCCCGAATTCGGGGTGCGTATGTGCCTGACCGAAAAAATGGTCCTTCATTATTGCGGAGGAATTCTAAACATTCCGGTGAGTCATCGAGTGGTTGACCAGTCTCTAGCTATATCATGACAGTCAGTTTTTGGCTTTCTCTACTGAGGTGCTCGCTCGGCCGAACCGGGGCACAATCGCAGTAAATCTCCTGGTGCCGCGTTAGCCGATAGAACGGAACGTAAGGCAGCAAAACACAGGAGCCGTGCAAACCCAACATTTGACCAAAGACATGATTCGGAGCTGATGCATATAAGGCCTAACTCGAGACGCGGAACACTCCCTAAGGTATTCGGTCTTTATAAAAACAGGCAGAATAATGCCCTAAGCCCCTGGTGTCCAGGTACGCGCAAAAATTCTAGTGCGGCCAATGCCAAAACGCCAGCCTCCTCCTCGGTTATAGTAAGAAACCGGGGGATGTATATCAACAAGAGACAAGAAAAGGTTTACGCAGGTCTTAATCTGAAAAGAATCCTTGCAACGGGTCCCTACCGCATGTCTGCACATGTGTCTCCGTTGTGCCGTATCCTGACGGGTGTAGCACGTTGTTCATCTCAGAAAAGAGAGGAACTTAGTTTGAAAGTAATAAGATCGTGCGAAAGATGTACTTTATATTAAATAAACAGAGTACAATTCGAAGGAGTGAATAAAATTGAGCTTTATTGTCTCTTGTTGTACATGCATGCAGCCCCTTGTATGGGGGCATGCCGCTAGTAGGCGCCGGACTCGTCTAGCCGTGTCCGGTGTTTGAATGAGCTATTCAGGTTCTTTGACTAAGCGTGGCGGATAGGTGTGGGGCTGTCAAGGCGTCTCACGTTCCTCCGTGCTCGAGTAACACTTAATACTCCCTTTTAATGAGATGATGCCGCGTGGACCGGGCATTTTAAGTGTAAGAGATGCATAATGTGGTATTGCGTTAAAGCGGGCAAAAGCTTCGCGCCCCAATAGTGCTTGATGGCTACTTTTGAACGGGGCGACATGGAAGATTAACTTTTCGCGACGGAAGTTGTCGGATGAACCGAACACAACTTCTAGCAGTATGGAGCCCGTCATAAGGGCATATGGGCCTGGCATTACTCCTTTAAAGGAGGTGTTGCTACGGTGAATTTTGGTTGGGTCTATCCCCATCCTGCGGATTGTGTCCTGGTATATCAGTTTATGTCATCGCCACCATCCATGAGGACTTGTGTAAATTGGAATCCGTCGATTATAGGATCCAATATCAAGGCAGTCCATCCTGCGTTCGGATACTTTCGTAATAGTCCACGATGGTCGAAGGTGATTGGTTTTGACAACCAGTGTTGGTACTCCGCTAGGGTAGTTTGTGGGGTGCGCATTTTAGTGGGCGCCGCTCTGTTTTTCCCTTTGATCACGTGAAGTGAGTTTACTGTTTTAACCTCTTGTGGGAAATTCTTTTGTTTTCCGAGGCTCTACTCGTGGTGCTCGTCATCATCTTCACTTGGTGTGTCGAGCCCCTTGTGTACGGCGTTGAGTCTGCCAGACTGTTTGAAGACCCAACAATCTCTATGGGTATGGTTTGCAGGCCTCCCGGGAGTACTGTGGATTTGACATATCTTGTCCAAGATTTTGTTTAAGTTGGATAACTCATCGCTATTGTCCCTAAGGGGCAGTTTTTTATTGTTCTGTCGTGAGCTTTTGAATCCGGCGTTGACTGCCGCGCTCTTTGGACCGTTCCCCTTAATACGGTGCTGGTCCTTGTTGCGCCGTGGTTTCCCATTTCCATCCCTAACTTCAGATGTACTTGGGTCGTTGGTGCTGCATCTTGCTAGCCAGCTATCCTCTCCCGTGCAAAAGCGGGTCATGAGGCTTGTTAATGCGGCCATTGTCCTTGGCTTTACTTGGCCGAGGTGTCTGCAAAAGCCATTCGTCTCGGACGTTGTGTTTGAAGGCTGCTAAGGCTTTGGCGTCCTGGACAATCGACTATTTGGTTCTTTTTAGTAAGGAACCTGTTCCAGAATTTCCGGCTGTCTCTCCGGGCTGTTGAGTTATGTGACTTAGATCGCTCAGATCCGGAGGGCGGACATAGGTCCCCCTGAAAATTTGCCCAAAACGCCTCGAGCTCTTTCCGGCTTCCAATGGTATTTTCGGGAGGCTTTTAAGCCAATGCCGAGCTGGCCCTTTGAGTTTGAGGGTAAGTATTTTTATGGCGTAGAGATCATCTCTTCTAGCCATGTGTATGTGGAGGATGTAATCCTCAATCCGCACTCCACGGTCTGTTGTTCCGTCAGATGCCTCTATGTTTACGGGTTTGAATCCCTGGAAATTCATGATCCAAAGACCTCATCGGTGAAACATAGGGGTGTGCAGCTCAGATTTGGGTGTGCCGTGATGTTTGGATATTTGGCGTGTTGCATTGCTTTGAAGAGCTTGTTTTCTCGGCCCATAGATGGACCTAATCGGGCCATCCTTTTGATGTGAATCCTTATGCGGATCGCATACCGGCTTGTGTCTTGGCGCCATTTGCCGCTCTCTTTTTGCCGTGGGGTCATCCATCCGACCGGGTGGCCTTCTTACTTTTTGATTGTGGGGGCTCTATGGCCTCCTCATCAAATTCGGGCAGTAGTTTTCTCTTTGGGTAGCTCTTTGTTCGGCGACTATTGTCGTATTTGTCTGCGGTGTTGAATACTCTGCTCCATCTGATTCTGAGTGCATCTTCCGCTGTTTTGAGCTTCCGCTTCGCTTTTTTCAGGCTACGCCAGCGATGGCGGCGAGCCTTTGTGGAGGTTATTCTGCTCCAACAATTTGTCCGCGTGAGATCGTCCCGGACTGTTGTCTTCACCGGGACGGGTTGTTTATCCAAGTTGTCTTGTTCGGACGATTGCTCGATAGCATGTTAAATGCGTCCACCGGTTCGCCCTGCTCTATGGCTGGGTCTTTGTTGAGGCGGGACTTGGTTGGCGTTTACGTTGCCGCTTTGACTGCTTTTGAGGATTTATCCTTCGTAGCGTCCCGTTGTTCCTCGTCTTCATTTCCTTTAGGTGTATCCACCATGTATACATCATGGGATGAGGTGGTTGTCCAGCATCCTATAGGCGCTGGTTCATTGTTGTCTCCTACATCATTGTCCATACCGTCGATGTCTTCGCAGGCAAAATCGAGCACGTCGTGTAAGCTTTCGACAGTGGCTACGAAGTGGGTGGTGGGTGGGCGTTGAATTTCTTCGTCGTCCGCATCCCAACCTTCCTGACCGTAATCCGGCCATGGCTCTCCGAATAAAGAGAGAGACTTTAGTGAATTCAGGATGTCGCCAAAGGGCGAGTGCTGAAAGATGTCCGCGGTAGTGAACTCCATAACCGGCGCCCGATCAGATTCGATTGGCAGGGGCGCGGAGGGTTCGGAGTCCGGGGAGGAGTCCGGCACACTGGAGTCAAGGTCTTCGCAAAGGACAGGGATGGAGTTCGGCTCAATCGCCGTAGAGATCGTAACCCCCGAGGCGGCGTCCAACCACTCGTCCTCGATCGGGGAATCCGGCTCTGGATTAAGGGTCGGAGCGGACGCTGGTGCGGCCTCCAGGGCACTGTTCGGCGGCAGAGCTAGATCATACCCATCGAGATAGTGCGGCACGCTCGGCTGTGGCTCGAATCCGTCGAAGATCAAGTCTCCGCCTACATCGGCCGTATAGTTCAAACTTCCAAATCTGACCTGATGGCTGCGTAGCTTCGATCTGCCGCTTCAGATGGCTGCTTAATTGGCCCGCAGCGCAAAGCCGCCGAATGCGAAGATCTGTCCGGGAGAAAAGTCTCACCACTGGACCACGCGTCGTTGTTGATGATTGAAGGAGCCATCGGGCCTATCGGTGGCGACACGAGGAACTCTCAATGAAAGCACCAATGTCGGTGTCAAAACCGGCGGATCTCGGTAGGGGGTCCCGAATCGTATGCCTAGGCGTATGGTAACAGGAGACAAGGGACACGATGTTTTTACCTGTGTTCGGGCCCTCTCGATGGAGGTAATACCCTACTCACTGCTTGATTAATATTGATGATATGGGTAGTACAAGAGTAGATCTACCACGAGATCAAGGAGGCTAAACCCTAGAAGCTAGCCTATGGTATGATTGTTGTTCGTCCTACGGACTAAAAACCCTCCGGTTTATATAGACACCGGATAGGTTAGGGTTACACAGAGTCGGTTACAATGGTAGGAGATCTACATATCCGTATCGCCAAGCTTGCCTTTGCCAAGGAAAGTCCCATCCGGACACGGGACGAAGTCTTCAATCTTGTATCTTCATAGTCTTGGAGTCCGGCCGCGATGATAGTTCGGCTATCCGGACACCCCCTAGTCCAGGACTCCCTCGGTGCGGCTTTGTGATTTGACGCCTCATTGCTCATTACTACGCCGGCGCCATGACTGCGGTGCTTCACCCCAGCT
The DNA here is from genome assembly GCA_021605145.1 of Aegilops bicornis. Classification (NCBI taxonomy): domain Eukaryota; kingdom Viridiplantae; phylum Streptophyta; class Magnoliopsida; order Poales; family Poaceae; genus Aegilops; species Aegilops bicornis. The sequence goes on from CM038674.1 coordinate 174,148,959, forward strand.
GCTTTGCACTGTATTCCGGTATGGCACGTGGACCCGGTAGCTTGATGTCCCACATGTCGGCGGAAGGGACTAGAAGATTTATGAAAGCGAGCGCTCCACTCTTACGACGGAGGAGTAGACGACACGACGGCCCAAAGGAACTGTCACTTGTACTATATAGTACTATAGTTTTGCAGTTTGTACGATCCATCGATACAAACCCGATTAAACAGGAAAGGGCGAGATTTTTCCCCTTGTGAGATAATCTTGGCCATACATTTCAAAGGCAATTTTAATGTATGCAAACTGAATAATTATAAGTAACAATATGATATCTAGTAAAACTAAAAACACATATGATTTTGTGTTAGAGTGTAGTAGTAGTGTTGTATTGCATAGTTGTTAGATGTAACATGCGAGAACGTGTAGAGATGTAGTTTTGGAGGGCCTACAGAGAGAAAAGCGTAATACGGTCACCAAACTTCAGAATAAGCTGATTACGGTCACTATATACGTTTTGCGGTGATTATCCGTCACTTGCTCACGATTCAGCATCGGATTGCACTCATTGACCGCCAAATAGTCTGCGTGGCGCCATGTTGACTAGTTAAATTGACCATGTTCCTTGTGGGTCCCACCTGTCAGTTCGCATAGGGAAAAGATCAGATAAACACAAATTTACGCAGGCACGACAAGGCTCCAACCCGTGCGCAGGAATCACCTAGTTGTGTATGTGTCTGTCAGGGCCTGATGTGTGCGCATGCACGTGTAGGTTGAGCACTTGAGCGTGACAGTGTGTGTTGGTCGTGTGGTGTACTGGTGTGTGCATGCATGCATGCGTGTGTGTGTGTGTGTGTGTGTGTTGCGTGAGTCCATGGTTGTGTGTGTACGTGTGAGTGTTCCGTGCGTGCGTGGGTGCATGTGTTTGTGTGAGTGTTGCGTGGATGCAGTTCGTGTGCATGCGTGCGTGTGTGTATAATCACCACACCAGCTCCTGTGTGTTAAAACAGACGGCTCAGCATACCAATACAAGTCTACCTTGTCCGTTGTGCCCGCGGTCATGACTTTGAACCACCGTCAAAATATATTTTTGTCATTTGTTTTTATTCTTACTAGCAAGATGCCCGTGCATTGCACATAACATCAAGATGCATTTGTATGACTTTTTTATCTTGTGAGAGAAAAGAATGAATAAGGGAAGGCCTTATTTGCAAGTGTGGAGAGGTGTGTGGGTACCTTTTTGCAAAATTGCCATAGTTTCTTTCCTATCCGTCAGATATAAATCGGACGGCCTATATTGCAGGATGGCAGGCACACCATCATCACCAACTCTGTTTTTTACAAGAGTGTATTTTATGTATTTTATAAGAGTGTAGATGTAGAGTAGATACAAGTCGGCTGTGTGAGCACGATGGTAGTGAGATAATGTGATGCAACACTAGAGGTGCCACGTGGAGGGTTTAATCGTCAACTAGTCATGTCATGAGCAAATACAGAGTTGTACGGTGAGCCCGTGACTGTATAATAACCACTAAACATAAACGGTGACCGTAATGAGTGGATTATGAAGTCCAATGTATGTATCGTGCTTTCGCTTCAAATACAATGATCGTCATTGCATATATCACGAGAGAAAGATGAAAAACGCGTGAATTTTCTGGGGGCTTACTTTTAGAGGACCTGGAGATAGTTTTGTGTGCATACGTGAAAGGGGTGTACAGGGGGGATGAGATGGAAAGAGAGATGCTCTTCGTTTCTCTTTATTATGACTAACTTTGTATATAATATAAAAATATACAAATTCACAGTGCGGAATAAATATCATTGTGGGCACCATGCAATGCAAATTAGCGTTCGTACTCCTCCATATAACTTTGTAATGTCGTATATATGTAGAACTCTAAATTAATTTTTTGGCCACACTTTATTCAAAAGGAATGTTGTATGCGAAATAAACGTGAAGAGAGGGCGTTTTAGATCAATGGGGTACGTGATGTAACATGTGTGAATGTGTAGTTGATGCATTTGGCGGGGCCTAGAGAGGTATGTGTGTGTATTACGTATTCGAGAGAGGCATGGATAGAGAGGCCGACGTGGGGCGTGGGAGAGATAGCACGAGAAATGAGAGTGGTCTAGAGAGAGAGAGAGAGACGAATATGACGTCATGACGAGAGATTCCGTTCCCTTGAGTGTGTATATGCAAGGAGGGAGGGAATAGGGGCGCCAGGAGAAATTTTCGGTGTGTGTGGTGTTTGTGTTGGTATGTGTGGGTGTGAGAAGATAATGAGACGTGGGGGCAGAGGGTGTGTCACCGCGTGAGGTCCGGTGGGTCGAGGTGTGGCCCTTCGTTCAGTTCCGTCCTGTGCCACATTGGTCGGCCCATGACACATTTAGGAGGACCCATGGATGACTAGTCGTACAAGACAAAGATAGCAAAATTGTGAAGGACTCTGTGTCCACTGACAAAGCCGACTAGGATTTGTAACCCTAAGTTCTCGGACTAAAGTAACCCCTTTATCTCTGATATTACTATTCATCCAACCTAACTTTAAGGGGCATCCTACAGAATGCTCTGCTAGAATCATACTCATCGATTAGGAAGAGAGGTGTGAGACAATGCGTGAGAGACAGGCGTAAAGATAATGTGCGTACATGAGACACGTAGGCAGGTCCATGTATATAGAAAGGGTCGATGAGGATTGTGCGTGTGTATGTTTGCGAGAGGAAGAGTGCTTGTGATAAAGGTTAGTGAAAACAGTTGTACATGGTTACGAGAGGGAGGGAGGGTTATATCTAGAGCATGTGTGCGAGAAAGACACCTCGGGAGAGAGTGTGTGAGAGACCCCCGGCGGAGAGTGAAACTACACGTAAAATAATGCTCTACACATTGATTAAAGATATAAATTGTATCCAAATATTAGGATGGGATCATGATATTTGCAATTCGCGTAAGGAGCGGTCATTAATCCATCAGACATCTAGATTCTATCGAATTTGAGCATGTCTATGTTATTATTCGACACAATTGATCCACATAGTTAGTATTTTCAACTCCAGACAATGCATCGCTTTAGCAATCGAATATAAACGTGAGTATAGTTCATGTTGTGTGTGTAAAGCACAATATACATACGAAAGTTACACAATGGACATTATAAATAGCTACATATGAACTAGCATACATTTGAATTCAACTTAAGGTGGTTTTAAAAAATCAAATTCGACATGAAGTCCATTCAATTATTTGAATTTGATATCATGGCATTTGTAAACCATACCTAAATTATGGGGGCACCAATATTTGCTCTGATTTTGTACATAATAGCATATGTAGTCGTGTACAAAATAGATTCAAATTTAGCTCCTCCATTCCAAAATAATCGTAGTTATAGGAGTTTCAAGTGTCAAAATTTCAAAAAGAAGCGGATAATTTAATGAGGTTTTCAAACATACATGGTCAAATATAACGTTGTCTATTTAGGTCAATCCTCATAGTTCAAGAGTACTCTAAACGTGAATGCTTGTGTTTCAAAATTTCTAACGAAGCGCCAAAAGTGCCTCTACTCGCCCGAAACCGCGTGAGACCAATGTTTGGTAGTACAAGGAAATTACTTTTCTAATAACTCTGACCTGTGAAACCTACCAGCCCGACGTCCAAAGGTCTAAACCGGGGTAGGTTTGTAGCTTCATCTAGACGCCACGCAACCGCCTCCGAAAAACATTCATACACAATGTCGCCTAAGCACACATGCTACCAAATCGCTCCCGCCCACTATTTGGGACACTGGGATTACCATCCTACCCCGACCAGCAGATGAGGTCTGAATTTAAGAGGGGGCAAAGTTTGTACTTTCCCCAAATTTCAAACAAGCGCTGCTCCATCTTCTGTTCAAAAGCCAAAAACAAGCGCGTCCCTGCATCAAACATGGTCCCCCCCACCCGTCCGATTCCCCATTCGTACTCCGTGGGCGCCAAAACTACCTCTTCACCAGCCGCGAAACCCCGGCGTCCTCCGTCCGCCACCCTATCCCACCCATCAACCGCCGCCCTCCTCCATCACGCCGGAGCCGATACCCCGACGTCGTCGTCCACCGCAACCTCAACCGCAACGCCCTCCACAGTAGTAGTTGAAGTCGAGGCCGAGCCGTCCGTACCCGAGCAAGTTCAACCACGCCATCCTGCGCCTCACCGCTGCCGCTCCAACTTCGCCACCCTCCACCGCACCGGAGCTGTTCCTGCTACGCCGTCCTTCGCCGCATCGGATCTGCTTCCCCTCCACCGACATACGGCCACGGCAACACACTCAACAATTTGGCCATGGGTTCGTCCAAGCCTGCACCCTCCAGAACATCGGTTTCCCCGGTAAAAAGAAGAAGATCGGCGCGACATGTGGAGGTGACCACACCGGCAAATCAAGAAGGTACTCCTCTTCCCTTATTCGTGCAAATCTTACATCTCTGCTTGCATGGTATTCATCCCACGTAAGACACTAGTTGACCGCTTCTTCTTGATACTAGATGTTCCTAGTAACTCGCGATGCAGGTTTCTCCTCATATACTATTTCACCTTAGCTAGTGGTCCGTCGCCCCCCTGAATTTAAATATCTGGCCAGTTGATTCCCAATTAACGGAAGCATTACCCGGCGTAACAGACGCTAGTACGACTATTACGCCCGGGAAGCAGCGCCTTGGTGTTTATCTTAGGGGCGTGTGCGGCCTAGAGCTACTGGCACCCGATCTGGAGGTCGGCCGAGATTAAAGGGATGGCCTGGGGGCGCTGCCAAGCACGGCGGTGGTGTGAGGTCGATGGGAGGGCGGGGCGGCGGAGGCAGGGGTCTGGGCCGGTGGTCGCTGGCGGTTCGAGAAAGATCACAACAATGATCAAGGGAGGTAGACGAAGGCCATCTGCCCGTTCCTTATAGATCGAACGGTTCATTAAAAAAATTGACTGACCTATTTATTTTCAGTCGACTGTTATCTTAGATATGACCACATGTGGTGGTGTGCTGGAGGAGTACATGCATTTCCTGTGCTCATATATTACAAAATCATACGGAGTAGAATCTAATTTTGTTTGCCATGCAATGTTGTAGAGCTATCATATGTCTCCTGTCATTTATTTTTCAGCCACCTGCTATCTGCTACTTTTACAGTGCACTAGTTCTGCACACACTTCACCCATACTCTTACTATTGTGTTTTTATGCAAGGGTATTTCAGAGTCTGCCTCGAGAGAAGCAAAAAAGAAAAGAAACAAGTCGTACCAGCTTTCTACGCGGCTAGGCACGGCACGTTACATCGCTATAAAGGGTGTAGTGTCAGCAGATGGAGACGGTAAACGTAGCTCTGGAGTTGATGACCTCGCTCGCAATGAACCACCATCCCCAGGTGCTTGCTTTAACTTCGCGGTGCCATATGTGGTTGCATGTTCCATATGGTTTCGAGCTTGTATTCGAAAGGCCGAAGTCGGTCTTTATTAATATAAGGAAAGATATTTTTTACATGAACCACCATCCCGTGAGCACCAGAAGACAAATAGCTAGTCATGGCACTGGCCGAGCCAGTGACAAGCCCAGCAAAGACAGGCATCACCTGGAAGCCAACTAAAAAGCCGCGATGGTGGCGAAGCAAGCCGCCTCCCACCAGGCGCTCAGGTCCTAGATGATCATGTTCACCACTCCAGCCGGATGTCTAGCTTGTATTGCTTCCAATTTGGTTAAATTGCATCTGCTTAGCTTACAGATTATACCTTTGAATATGACATGCCTTTCTGTTTTTGGTACATACTAGTACATCCGTGTATTAACCATGTTCTTACATCAAACTAATGTTCTTGTGTATCCCTCATCAATCACTTATGATGAGGCAGGCAGGCAAGGGGACTACTCATTTAAAGAATGCAGCGTCAGCCTCCCAACATGATTCTCAAGAAACAGAAATGCTAGACGCAGATAGTGAACATAGCTCTGTAGTTGATTACAGCATTTCCCCTACACTAGCATCGTAGGTGCTTGCTCTAACTTGGCAGCATGATATGTGGTTGCATGTTGCATATGGTGTCTAGATTGTAATTCTTCCAATCTGGTTAAACTGCATGTGCTAGTCTGCTTAGCTTATACTCCCTCCGTCCCATAATGAGTACATTATACCTGTTAATGTGACATGCCTTCCTGTATTTAGTACATAGTACATCTGTCTATTAAGCATGTCCTTACATAAAACTATTGTTTTTTTGTATCCCACATCAATCAATATGACGAGACACCTTTAGTATATGCGGTGCGATATTAGTTACATCTTTCATATGATTTATAGCATGCGCTGCTTCTAATTTGTTGAAATTCCATTTAAGATGGGACGCTTTTAACTTGGCAGAGTCATATTGGTTGCATCTTTCATGTGGTGTCTAGCTTGCATTGCTTCTTATTTGCTGGAATGGTTTCTGCTTAGTTTACACAAACAGTTGTGAACATGCCATGTCGTCCTGTTTTTCGTACATATTCCATCCTGGTATCATGTGTTTGCCTTACATCAAAGTAGTGATTGTTAGTATCATGCATGAATGAGTTCTGAAGAGAGAATTTTATTGCTTTTTCCTGTCGGTTTTACTTGACAATTCAAAATCAATAAAGCGGAAGGAAGTTAGCAAGGCAGCCAATAAATGTGATACTTACAAACGGAGGGCCTCTCAGCTTTCTACTCCTCCACACCCCCAAGATGATTTCCAAGACAACACATGCATAGACACTCAACAAAGTTGTGTTTATGATGAGCACGTCTCTAGTGCAGCATCACTGGTGCTCCCTCCAACTTGGCACTGTTATGTGTGGTTGCATGCTATGTGTGATGTCTAGCTTGTATTGCTTCTAATTTTGTTGAATTCCATCTGCTTACTTTACACATTATACTTGAATAAGACACGTGTTCCTGTTTCTAGAACATACAATGTCTGTCTATCACACCACGTTCTTACATCAAATTACTACTATTGTGTAACATGCAACAATCACTTATCATAAGACATGTTTGACTTCAGAGTGTGATACAGGTTACATCTCACATTCTTTTCTAGCTTGTACTACTAATTTGTTGAAATGGCACTTATGACGAGACAGTTTTAACTTGGTAGAGTGATATTCGTTGCATCTTTCATATGGTGTCTAGCTTTCATTGCTTCTAATTTGTTGAAATGCCTTCTCCTTAGTTTACACATCATAACCTGTGAATATGCAATGCTGTGAATATGCAATGGCACTAATGACGAGAGACCTCTAACATGGTAGTGTGATGTTGTTTGCATCTTGCATATGATTTATTTCTTGTACTGCTTCACATTTGTTTAAACGCCATTTATGATGAGACACTGTTAACTTGGCAGAGCGATATTTGTAGCATCTTGCATATGGTGTCTACCTTCCATTGCATTGCTTCTAATTTGGTGAAATGTCTTCTTCTTAGTTTACACATCATAGTTCTGGTTATCTGTTCCGCCCTGTTTTTCATACATATTACATCCTCCTATCATGTGGTTGTCTAACATCAAAGTTCAGTTCGCTCATCACGCATCAATTTGTTCTCAAGAACTAAATTGTTATTCGCTTTTCTTGTCGGCTTGACTTAACATGGCAGGAGAAAGAGGAAGAAACACGTAATGGCGGGGAATGAGAAGCGGATGAATCCTGCAGATTCTGCTGATCGATGGTGCAATAGAAGGTCAAAGTCCAGCGAGAAAATTCTACAAACACGGCATCCCATGCTACACGAGCTGCAAAAAGCCAAATGTAAACAAATAGCTGCCACCAAACAAGCATGGACAACCCTAGTTCTTGCAACACCTACTACAAGATTACCAAATGCACGACATACTCGTATACTAATCGAAAGCTAGCAAAGACGTTCCCAAGCTCCCTTGCCACCGACACTACTTCCCAAGCACTCTTGACACAAGACGAGTTGGCAATATCAGATGAACCTTGTGAGCTTCAACAACAAGAAGGTAGTTTGGAGTCAAGTTACAGCCCATGCTTCTTTATATGTAGTCTCACAGTTTGATGTACACTAACACCTCCTATGTTCGTTGTTGGACTAGCACCTAGGCGCAAGAGGAAACAAACATCGTGGATATTGCTCGTTAGGTTAACTAAATCTAGAGGAGGAAGAATGGAGATCCGTTTTGAGGCAGGTTTAAAAAGGCCACGTGATGCTACAGAGTCAGCCAAGTTAGTATCAGAGGCAGCGGTTGCCGTTAGGTGTCATGTATGTATCCTCCCAACATGGATTCAGTACAGGAATGACAAAGACGAAACCCAGTTCAACACCCTCCTCGACCATTTATCTATAAGTATGGTTATGTATGGAAACTAGTAATATCGTCTTGCTCTGTCGCATACTTTCTTGGTTGCTGATAATGAGAGTCCCATAATTTTCAACATATGAGGTTCAAGTTGGATAGCCAAGATGATGCAACCAGACAAGCTTGCACCCATGTTTTCAAGTCTGCTCTCACGACAAGATCGGTATAACTTGAGGAAAACTCACTTTGAAGGCAAGGCGAACAGTGAACTTTCCCAAACATCTCTAGTGGAAAATATATCGGATGAAGACTGGAGGGGCCTCGTTAAACACTGGTCTGATCCTAAGTATCAGGTACATTATATATATGTGATCAGATCACATGTTGAAGTCCTATTACGCATGTGCCACACAAATCTATCTTCTTGTAGGTGAACTGTTCAAAGAACAAGGCCAACTGCATTGAAAGTGAAATTCCAACAGCAACGAGGATCTCGTAGCTATATTGCACAATCGCGAGGCTCTTGTAATTAGTCATTGTTTCACTATTTTCACTGTACCATATTATCAGATCTATATAGACTTGTTCGAAATGCAGAGGAAAGCCCGCAAGGACCAAAAAGTACCTGAACCAAATGCTATGGAAATCTTCAAGGACTGTCACACCAGCAAGAAGAAGGGCATGACTACACCAGTCAAAGCCGCTGTTGTAAGTCCTTAATCCTCATGCCTTTTAACTACTACTTACTCTGACTTGTGCCTTGAACTGCATGGTTTGCAGCCAATGTCTATTACTCTTTTCAATTTTATACACAATTGTCTTAGCGTATCATTGCACCTTACAAGGTTTAAAAGAGAGGAGTGATGTTCCTTTGATCTTGACCCGTAATCTAGTTCTGTGCTGGACTTGCCCACAGAACGTTACAATTTCCTATTTGTCTGTCCTCAGTTGTTTTGTGATATGAATGATGTCATACTATGCTTACTGTCGTGGATTTGTCACGGCAGATGTCCTAGTGTAAGGACTTAATCGCGAGGCCAACGCATCTATGTGGTAGCTTGAGAGGGGTTGGGCGGAATCGAGAGACGCAACACACAAGGCGAGGATTTAGATAGCTTCGGGCCCCGGGAAACATCATCCGGTAATAACCCTACATGCTATTTGTGGCTAGGTCTCATTATGATCATGAGGGAGTCGCCGTAAGCCGGCTCTTTGTGTCTAGCCCTAGAAAATGTTTCTTGTCGCTTGTCCCTCTTTGGGGTGCCCTGCCCCTCCTTATATAAGTTAGAGGGGCGGGTTACATGTGGAGTCCAAATAGGATTAGGACTAGCATGTCTTCTACTACAAGCCGCATACAAGTCCGGGTCTTGATTCCTTGTAAGGAAGATATTCCTCACGCCTTTCCTCTTAAGCCGGCCTACCATAACGTAAGACGGCCTTCCGGGCCTTGAGCCTCCTGGGCCCCCGGGTCTTGTCGCTCCTCTGATCCGCTTGTCAGGCCACCCATAAGTCGCCGGGATCGGGCGGGTCACTTAGTGTGTCGCCGGCCGAGGCGGGTCATTAGTGAGTCGCCAAGTCCGGCCGGGTTATACTTCCGGCCGGGTTACACCGCGGGGTATATCCCCGACATTAGCCCCCAAGTTTAGCTTGGATTTATCCATGGTAAACTTATGCTGCAAAATAAACACAAGAATAAATTTGACAGGTTGTGCTCCGGATTAAGAATTCTTGTAAACCGGCACCTGAACATCCTTAAGTCCTTCTTATTTCCTTCTTCTAGAAAATCCGGGTCAATAAACCATCTTCATACTCAAATTGTTGTCTTTGGTGTCTCATAGAGAAATATTGTGAAGAATAATCCACTTGAGTCGGCTTCCAAAGCACCGGCTTAAGAAATATTGGTCTTGAAATAATCATATGATATTCAGCCGGTTTGAAAATATAGAACTTGCCAATCTCTGATTTCCAAAATCACCGGGTTATAAAAACTGATAATTCCTGGTCATGATTGTTTCCAACGCCGGTTCATGATTGTTGCCAATGTCGGTTCATGATTATTGATGACGTCGGGTTATGATTGCTGCAGACACCGGGTCATAATGATTGGTGATGCCGGGTCAATCTGGTTTGCGCAAAACTGAAAATTGGAAGATATTTCTCCCTTATATCCATATTACCTGTAGCCCCCAAGTCTTGAACAGAACAAAGTGATGATTTGAGACTTGTTTCTAATAAATGTTGCAACTGGTTGAAGAAATCCGGTTTATTCATCTCAATCATATAAACTGAATATTCCACACATGTAGCCCCCAAGTGTCGGGTTGTCATGCTTGCAGCAACTTGGGACTTGTAATTGCTTTATGCTCATGAAAACTTCAACCAGTGTAGCCCCCAAGGGCCGGGTCATTATGCAATAATGAGCAGGGACTTTGTAGATATAACCATGTAAATTTGAACAGCAATGTGTAGTCCCCAAGGACCGGATTAGTAAGATAATACTGAGTTGGGACTTTGTATATAATTGATAATAACATCGTATAATATAGTCTCCACCATGGGGCTTGAACCTTGAATTTTTGACAGGAGCAATGTTTAGCCCCGAAGGGCCAACTCATTTAGAATGTGATGAGTCGGGTCTTCAATAAATTGAGGAAAAAATGACTTTGCATTAGCCCCCAAGTGCCATGGTGCATGCTGGCAGTGACATGGGACTTGCATATTTGATATAATCCCAATCTGAATAATGTAGCCCCCAAGTGTCGGGTCGTAAGCCTACAGTGACTCGGGACTATTCCTTCCATTGTAGAATAAATCATATCCATTGATAAAAATAATAGCAGTTGCGCTAAAGCGACTTTGAAAACCTCAATCATAACACTGGTTATTGATAATCACAATAGAAATCTAGCCATTTTGGCTATTCAAGATTTGAATAATATAATCCGGTATGAAAACCTCAATCATTCAATATCATCATGAAAATCCAGCCAGTTTTGGCTATTAAAAATGTGAATACCTCATCGGTTGATAAGTAAATCCGGAGTTTAAATACCCGGCGGCTCTTGGCCGATGGCGATTTAATACGCCTTCATTGTAAGCCGGAATTTTTATAACCCGGCGGCTTATAGCCTTTGAGAAAAATCCAGAACGGATAATCATTTTGAAGCATCAAGTTTGGTAATGAGCTTGAACTTAATCATTTATATGTCATATTTCTGCAAATCCTGCAAAGAGTTTAAACAACATATGCCCTGGCGACTTAGCGTCAAAAGCCAGGGCGGGTAACCACCCAAATGTAGTCTTATCCTGCACACAAGTAGATCACAAGATCCCTATGATCCTTTGAATGACACCGTCGGCTTATGTGACCCAGACAGTGAAGTTGATAACTCAACTCTGTAAGAGCCGGCACATATGATATTTGTGACAACTCAAATACTTGCGATTGTATAAAAACAGATAAATTATTTGAGGCTTCTGATTCGAATACGATCAGTAAACCGTTCCAAAGGGGTTAAGCTAAGATTCGAATACGATCATATAGCCCCCAGTGGTGTTGGCGTTGCCGATCAAAGTGGGTATCGACAGCTATGTTCTCTTTGGTTCGAATCGACCTATGTTTGAACAGAAGCCCCAAATGACCTTAAAAGTTGTTTAGCGACGCTGATTCGAATACGATCCACGTCGATTCCCAAAGGGGTTGAGCTATGATTCGGATACGATCAAGAAGCCCCCAAGTAGGTTCAGCAGTTTGCTAATCAAAAGGGTATCGACAGCTATGTTCGCTTTGGTTCAAATACGACCTATGTTTGAACAGGAAGCCCCCAAGTGATCATATAAGTTTTGGCATTGCGCCGATCAAGAGGGTACTGATAGCTATGCTCGATGAGCAGGAAGCCCCCAAGTGATCATAATAAGATAAGCCGTAAGGCAGGATACCCAAGTTTGAACCGCGCATCATGGCAACAAGTTCTTTTGGCAACCTTTAATTTTTCTGAGAACTCAAACTTGCGAGAGATTAATGCTTTTTGAATCGGAACTTTAAACCGGATTTGAAAGCTTCAAAAATTTGTGAGGGACAAATTTACTTTGAGCCGGATTTTGAACCAGATTTGAGAGCTTCAGTGCTTTGTGGGAGAAAGATGTCTCTTGAGCCGGATTTTAAACCAGAGTCCTTATTTTGAGCCGGAAATCTTCTGACGGCTTTTAAATTTTCATCGATCTAGCAGTAATCTCCGGGGCCGGGTTATTTTTCCCTTCAATGATCTTGAATTTATTTAAACCGGATAATTTTGCCGAGTCATATCATTGTAGCCCCCGAGTCTCAAGACGACTTGAGGAGTTGGCTTGAGATTCTCCATAATTAACTGTGATATAAACCGGTTTGAATCCTGCATGGGACAACTTGCAAACCAAAGTAATTGCTCTTTTGAAGAAAATAATATGTAATATAAAATATATTGGATGGATTTCACCTGATATGTTAGGCTAGTGATTATCCACAGAAGGTTGAAATGACTGCGGCAGGTTATAAATGATCCCGTATGAGCCGTGTCGACAACTCGGCCAATGGTTCCTTCAAGCGGCTGTTTGAAGTTAACCAAACCGTAGTGCCGATGACTGGTGCACCTATCCATTGAGCCATCCAGTGCAGACGGCGGTTGATAATATATGATAATTTGCCTCCAATTTGTTGGAAGAGAAATCGGGCTTCCCAAGTAGTGACTTGCTCATACTCAATAAACAGCTCATCCAGAAAAGTGCGGCCCGGTGTGTTGATGTAGACCAGGCTGCGAGAGACGGACCGTAAAAACGACCGCAACATCAAAGGCGGCTCAGACAGATGAATCAACCATGGTGCTGTAAACCGGTGCGGGCGGGTAAGTTGTCCTCATTGTTGTAAGCCGGCGTGGTCGTAAGAGACGGCCACGGTTTTGTAAGCCGGCGCGGTCGCGAGAGACGGCCACGGCGTTGTAAGCCGGTGCGGGAGTCCGTTGAGTAACGACGACCACCTGTGCCAAAAGATGTTGGCGTGCCTCCACCTCCGCGGTATAATATCACTGATTTGTTTAGGCCGAAAATAATCCGCCATGAAGTTGATGATCCCTAGGTGAAACTGAAATCCCTCACGGGTGAATCGGCCACGGGAACAAACAGATAAACCGTCCATGGCGTTTGTAAGCCGGTGCGGACGAGCAAGTTGTCCTCCACGTTCTAAGCCGGTGAGGACGCGTGAACCGGCCGCGAGGGCGGACGGGTGAGTCGTCCGTGGCATTGTAAGGTGGTGCTGACGGGCGAGCCGGTCGGCGCGTTGATGTAAACCGGACCACAGGGGCGATGGCTGTATATAACAACACTATAGGCAGAGTGGTCGTTTTCAAAAAATTAATAAATATTGATAAAAGTAAACTGGATGGATATCACCTAGTACTTTTTTTCGGATGCTGGTGCTGGAAAATGCATAGTGCTGCTTTTTGTTTTTTGACAAAAGAGTTAATTGGTTCTGTGTCTTCTAGTGCCTGAGCGCTCCACATAACCCGGCCGGCACTTTTTGAGCCGGAATTTTTGGAACCAGAACTTCTTGATAATCCGGCCAGAACCTTTGATAATCCAGAACTTTTTTACCGGAACCTCTTGATAATCTGGCCGGAACTTTTGATAATCCGGAACTTTTGAACCGGAACCTCTTGATAATCCGGCCGGAACTTTTTGATAATCCAGAACTTTTGAACCGGAACCTCTTGATAATTCGGAACTTTTCGGTAGCCTAAGTCGGAACTCTTTGATGACTCGGACGGAACCTTTTGGCGATTCGGCTGGAACCCTTCGGTGATTCGGACCAAACTTTTCGTCGAGGCGATCGGAACTCTTTGGTGATTTAGACGGAACCTTTTGTCGCGGCGGTCGGAACCTTTCGCCGATTCAGATGGAACCTTTCATCGAGGTGCTCGGAACTTTTTCAGCGATTTAGACGGAACCTTTCGTCAAGGCGGTCGGAACTTTTTCTATGAGCCAGCTGGAACTCTCCGACAAGTCGACCGGAACTTCTTCAATAAGCTGGGCGGAGCTTCTCGATCCCTGGGATAGCGCCCTTCAAGAACTCAACACCATCGTGCGCGAGCCCCACGGTGGGCGCCAACTGTTGTGGATTTGTCACGGCAGATGTCCTAGTGTAAGGACTTAATCGCGAGGCCAACGCATCTATGTGGTATCTTGAGAGGGGTTGGGCGGAATCGAGAGACGCAACACACAAGGCGAGGATTTAGACAGCTTCGGGCCCGGGAAACATCATCCGGTAATAACCCTACATGCTGTTTGTGGCTAAGTCTCATTATGATCATGAGGGAGTCGCCGTAAGCCGGCTCTTTGTGTCTAGACCTAGATAATGTTTCTTGTCGCTTGTCCCTCTTTGGGGTGCCCTGCCCCTCCTTATATAAGTTAGAGGGGCGGGTTACATGTGGAGTCCAAGTAGGATTAGGACTAGCCTGTCTTCTACTACAAGCCGGATACAAGTCCGGGTCTTGATCCTTGTAAGGAAAATATTCTTCACGCCTTTCCTCTTAAGCCGGCCTACCATAACGTAAGCCAGCCTTCTGGGCCTTGAGCCTCCTGGGCCCCCGGGTCTTGTCGCTCCTCTGATCCGCTTGCCAGGCCACCCATAAGTCGCCGGGATCGGGCGGGTCATTAGTGAGTCGCCAAGTCCGGCCGGGTTATACTTCCGGCCGGGTTACACCGCGGGGTATATCCCCAACTTTGTCTCTTTATCCTTAGCCCTCAATACAATGTGAAAAAATAGACAATACATTAGCGATGGTACATGGTCATATGTTTGGAACCTGGTTTTATTATGTACTTTGCAATAAAATACAACTAGTATTTTACATGGGTTCACCAGAATAAGTTATGTATATAGACCAAAGCTATTTTGTTTGGTTTTGCTGCCTCCATAATATCTTACATTACGGTACTACTAATGTAAAACCTCAACTTTTCAGCGAGCTATGGAAAAAATGGTGGAACCGCCACCTTACGAAGGTGGCGAGGCAACTATAACCGCAATGTCAGACTCTTCTTTGCGAAGGGTCGATGCACATCACTTGTGAGTGCCAAAAGCACGTTCTGCGTATCTTTGGGTTGGTTGTTAAGGCAATATCGTCCAAATTGCCTCATGATCAAGATATGCAAGCTCAAAGCAATGTTGTATCTGCACTCCAGACACAAGTCCATTCCCTAATAGAGGCCCTTTGTGAAACAAGGAGAAACAATGCTCAATGTCGTTAAGATATGCATGGTTTTGAAACCAGACTATCAGACATTTGCTATGTTGTTCAGGAGCCTAGGGGAAATGAAGGTGAGGGTTATGGTGCTCCATCGGACAATACAACATGAAAATGTAATAGTCAGGTCAAATGAACTGAGCTTCTGAACTTCCGGTGGTGCATTTATCTGCTAGACTGTTAAGTTTTATGCCAACCTTCCTTTTGTTATATAGTTGTAATTTGTTTTGGTGCGATACAAAATTTATTCTTAACGTGCAGCCACCGGCTGAAGAAAACAGCAAGCCATTTTTGTATAGTGTAGCGCGTTCCCTATATTTGCACTGGTGGCGATCTTTGATGCCTAGTGGATGTAATCTGTGCAATCGCCTAAATAGCCTAGCGTTAGTTTCGGCCTTATTTATTTCCTAGTCTTCTTTTTCCCTGGTCTGCTAGTGGCCGCAACTACCATGGGCCATATACGGGCCGTAGGATCCATGGGTCTCCTACGGCCGTTGATAAATGGGCTTGTAATCGGTGGGCCTCGGGCCGTCGATAAATGGGCCTGTAATCGGTGGGCCTCGGGCCATCGGATAAATGGGTCTGCATGGGCCGTAATCGGGCATAATTGGTATCGGCCCAGCATGGCAAGGCGTTAACGTGCCGTAGGACTGCAAAAACTTAATTACATCACGGGCATAACGGGTCGTTAATGGGCGAGAATATAGGGCGGGTTGGAAAGCGGCGCAGCGGGTTAACGAGGCGAAGCGGGCCGACTCTTGCCATGGGCGAATTTGGCCCATTAGGGTAACAGCCCGATGTGGGCCGACTCTTGCCATGGGCGAATTTGGCCCATTTGGGGAACATGCGATGTGGGCCGACTCTTGCCATGGGCGAATTTGGCCCATTAGGGGAACAGCCAAGATGTGGGCGGAAATGTCGAGGGCGAAAAGGAGCCAAAGAACGTATGGGTCGTCAATAGGCGAAAGCTAACACGGGCAGAAGCGGCCCATGTAAATCACGCAGACGTTAACGGGTACAAAGAAAATTACTGTTCATTATGGGCTAGAGTCACCGTGGGCTGTAAAGGGCGAAAGATATGAAGGCCTCATATGGGCGAAAAGGCGTCGTGGGCCATACATGGGCGAAAGTGAAATGGGCTGGTGTTATATTCGACGGCCCACATGGCGTTGTTGGGCGATGTCCTTTAGGGCCCTAACGGCCCGTGAGTTAACGGGCCGTAAAATGGGCTATTTGCAAAGAGACCGTTAACGGGCTTTTCATGGGCGGCCGGTTAACTTTGACCAAGTCAAGCGGGCCTGCTTTGTAAGCTAAATGGGCGATGGTGGGGCGTGTGCGATATGTCGACATATCATAGGCGCCTATCTGACCCACTAACGAGCTTACACGTGTTTTGTCCGGCCAATAAGAATTTTACACGTGGAAATTTCCCATTGGTCGGGGCTGTTAACGGGTTATTGGATCCAAAACCCGACCCGATAGCTTAACGGCGTTCCGTTACGGTGGATGCCACGTGTCGGTCACCCTTGATGAAAGCACTTACGTGACGCGATTTATCGTCATGGAAGTGGACACTTCGTGATGATAATTTTGGTAATGTCATGGAACACTTCTCTGACAAACACGGTATGACTATCTTGATTCTGTCATAAAATCGTCATGGATGTACATGCATGACAAAAAACGTGACCTACTGTGACAAACACGTATCATCACGGAAGTGTATTTTTTTAGTGTTATGATATGAAAAGGCCCAAGCTTGGGGATGCTATTGTCGGGACGGGCTGATCTGGCCCACGAACACCTATGGGACCGGCGGACCGAGCCCCTTTTCGGTTCGGCGGGGAGCGGAGGTTGCACAAAGAGCAGATCGAGGCGAAGCACGCGAGAGGTTTACCCAGCTTCGGAGCTCTCCGGAGAGATAATACTCCTACTGCTGCATGTCTAGGTGTATTGCGTCCTTGCCCGAGCGCTGAGTGCTACAGTACACACGAGCTGCTAACGAGGCTGGCGTGGAGGGAATCGATCGACCAACCCCTCTACGTTGCGCATGGGCCTCCTTTTATATGCTCAAGGGGCTCCGACGGTGGCAACGTGAGCGGGGTACAAATGGAAAAATAGTGGTTGGTACACCTACTTATGCGATTATGCGATGTACCATACCTAACGCTGACGGCAGGGGACAAAGGCATTAAATGCCCGTCTAGTCGCCCTAACAGTGCAAACAGGGACCGTCAGGGGCGCCACCGTTCGCCACGATGGCAAACTTGCCAGTGCCGCTTGCCACCTCGCACCGCTGGCTGCACAGCCTCTCGCCACGCGCGCCTGGAAAGGTCCCAGGGCGACACGTTAGTGGATGTCTTTGGAAGCGTGGAAGTCTGAGAGGTGGTGCGCGCGGCAAGCGCCTTTGCCGTGGTTGTTGTCTTGTCGCGCCCGGAAGCTTGTCGCTCGCGGGCCTTCCCAAGCTCCTCTTGCCGGGGCCTCGTCTTGTATGTGCCTTGGGTGGCCTTCCCGGCAAGCTCCTCTTGCCGGGGCTTGTCTCCTTGGCTTAAATACTTTGTTCTTGAATGGCTCCAAAGGAACCATGGAAGATCTTGGCGGTCACCCGGTTAGCCCTGCCGCGGAGGGCTGCAACTGCCCGTGCACAAGTTCGGGGTACTAGGGGACCCCTACTCTAGTACACCGACAGGAGCCCCCGGGCCTAGGACACACACGGTGCCGAGCGCTGTTGGGCCAGGCCCAAAACAGGGCACGGGCACACGCGGCCCGGGTCACACCATAACTCACC
The DNA here is from genome assembly GCA_021605145.1 of Aegilops bicornis. Classification (NCBI taxonomy): domain Eukaryota; kingdom Viridiplantae; phylum Streptophyta; class Magnoliopsida; order Poales; family Poaceae; genus Aegilops; species Aegilops bicornis. Next base: position 174,167,294 of record CM038674.1, read on the forward strand.
CCCCACGAACGGCACGCATCGAACGTGGTGTCGTGTGAGAGATCGTGGGAGAGATCGTGGGGGTTTCTTTATTCGGAAAATCGGGCGTCCGCCCCTCCCTCTTTATAAGCCGGGAAGCAGGGCACGCCGCTCACCTTGCCGATTCTTGTCCCATCGAAAAACCACCGCTTCTCCCCCTTCTTCTCAAGGCTGAAGAGAGCGGCGCCCCGCCCCCCATCGCCACCAGCACCCTCAACACCGTCGATCTCCTCCACCGCCTCCGCCATGGGCCCGAAAGCCGACAAGGGGAAGGCCATGAAGTCGGCCAAGGCGCAGCGGCTTGCGGCGCTTCTTGAAGGAGCGGGCCATCTTCCCCCTCAGCTCGCCCTTGAGGAGATGAGGAGAACTACTACCTCTTCCGGTCGACGGAGGCAGGCGCATCTTGCGCCTGAAGGTACTCCCACCGCTGTCTGCAGAACTGGCCCCAACAGGTATCCCTTCTTCGCTCTTCTTCTCTGCGGGCTCTGCCGCCCTTTCTCTAATTCTTTTGTGACATAATGAACACCTACGGGTTTCGCCTCCTTGATTTCACCCCCAACGCCGTTCTGACCATGGCAGTTTTTGCACATCTCTGCGAAAACTTTGTCGGAGTCCACCCAAATGTAGCTCTTTTCCGTCACTTCTTTCTACCCCGTGTTGAGAGAGGAGAGCCCCTTGTCAGAGGAATCGCTTGGATCTCCAGGGTCGGCAAAAAGGAAGCTTATCTGGAGGGAGAGCTCCGTAGCAAATGGGAGGAGTGGAGGGCGGATTGGTGCTGGATTGTTGAGGAGAACCGCAGCCGTTCACCGCCAGCGTAAACCCAGTGGTCTTGGCGGCAATGATTGGAGCAATCTGGCCCCGGAAGGCGCTAGGCTGAAGATCGCGGTCACCCGAATCCTCCGCCTCGGACTTGCCGGACTCACGGTAAACCTTTGTTAGCGCGGACTTTCTTCGCCATACGCCATCGCCCCTTGCGAGGAGAGAAGGAGACCTGCACGGGAATTTCGTAACGCAGCAGACATCATGAGGCTGCGCCCGGGCCTCAACTTCAACTTCACTGTCTTGGAGCTTGACGCGATGCTCTTAGAGCTGTTCAAGCCCGATCCTGATCATCCGGAGATGTTTAGGTTGCCGAGGGGTGTCGTTCCGCTGTGCAACAATTCCGCGCTTGACCGCATCCATGCAATGATGCCGTCATGCGACTCACATGGAATTGTCCCAACTTGGCAAGAGCAGGCAGATGACGTGGTGCGGCAGTTTTTTGTCAATCTGGTGGAAATGCCGGTCCGCCCCGGACGAAAGCGTAGGGCTCACCAGCGACACTCACGGCGATGAGATGCAGCGCATCGCCACCGGGCTGGAAGAGGCGGCAGCAGCTGCTGCCGCAGGCGAGTTTGGCTTCACTATGGAGGAGGCAGAGGCAGCCGAGGCGGCAAGCCTTGTCGAGCGAAAGGAGTTTGCGGCGAGGAGGAGCTTGCCGAGCCTGAAGCCGAAGTCGAGCGAACCCCGCCGAGGGCGCATCCTCCCGCCTCCAAGCAGCTTGCCTCGGCGGAGCCACCAGCTCCACCAAGAAGGCGTCTTCGCCAAGGCCGGAGGCAGTGGGGGGCAGACGAGCAGACAGCAGCCGCAGCATGGCGGCCAGCTCCACCGCGGCAAGCACTTTGTTGCCGAGGAGCACCTCACGCTGCTGCTGCGGCAATTGGAACAGGGCCCTCGCGAGCCACGGTCCCGCTCCCGCCAAGCGTCGGGGAACCCACTCCTCCGCCTCGTCGTCTTTGAGGCGGGCGAGTCGACCTCTCCGCGCTCAGCTCCGACGAGGAAGAGGAAGAGTAAGATTCCTTGTTGTACTTGTAATTCTTCGATTTGTTGCTTTGTCTTGTATCTGATTTGCTTTACTCTGAATACATTCCTTTTCAGGACGCTGGCCCAGAGGATGTCGAAGAGAGCCAAGACTCCGGTGGTCGTCATCGAGGATGAACCTACTGCGACAGCGGGAGGCGCGTCCGAGACCACCTTGCCGGATGAGGCAACCCTTCTTCAAAGCAGCCCCCAGCACAGCCCCCAGCGTAAGCATATGGTCTACTTCTTGCTGTTCGGCGTGCATAGGTGCTTTTTCCTTGCTGATATGTGACTGTTGATTTGTGTAGGAGTAGAGCAGCATCCTTCTGCTTCGACTCCGCCGCCAAGGGTGGATTCCCCGGCAAGGGAGCGTTCTCCGGCAAGGGGGACTCCTCCGGCAAGGGACGGCACCAGCGACCCCTTGGCGGCGGAAACCATGACCGCAGCCCCCGGCGCAGGTAACCTTCTCGCCTGAGTACTTCCCTTGTGTTTTTCTTCTGATTTTGTCTTTGAATATTTGCTTGACTTTCTTCATCCATCCGCCACAGAGCCAATGGAGACCGAGGTCGCCGAGGAGGATGTCTGTGGCAAGACGAAGCCGCCGCCATGGAAGAAGAAGCCGTGACGAGCCCGCCCGGCGAAGAGGCCGCCAAAGCTGCCGCCAGAGAAGCCGGGCGAGGGGTCAGCGATCGTCTTGGCGACCACGAGGTCGCAGGAGCGCTGGGCGCTTCGCCGACCGCCGATCCCTCCGCCCGCTGCTGCGTCGAGTTCAAGAGCCCGGCCCGGCGTGTAGCGACCCGACCGAATGGATCAAGTCTACGTGCTTAGGTGTCATCCACGGATCGGTATCTTTGACACACACAAGACTCGAAGGATTTATAACAGAGGTAAATCACATGTATAAATAACGTAAATACTATTACCTCAATCCAAAATATAGCGGAAGCAACAAGGTTGTGGATTCCCATCAACACCAACGGCAAAGTTGAGTATAGGAAATCGTAACCCTAACGTATCACTTACAAATGCGTCTCAAAAGTCTGCAACATGAAAGTTGCAGCCCAACAATTCAGCACATGGAATATGCTGGCAATGTAACACATAGAGAATAATGAATGATAAGCCTGTACTACATGCATATGTGGCTGGTGGAAAAGCTCTCTGATTACAGTTTTGCATAAAGCCGTTTTCCCTACTACAAAGGAATAAATTTGTTTAACTATCATGGTGGTTGTTAAACATTGAGAATGGTTGACAGCATCCTCAATCCCAATTAAAAGTACTCATTAAAAACCCAACAATATTAATTAGAGTAACATGTTGGGATTCACATGATATTCAAGTACTAGATACTCAAGATGTCCATAACCGGGGACACGTCTAATCATGATTAGTTTATACAGTCTGCAGAGGTTTGCGCACTTTTTCCCACAAGACTCGATCACCTCCGTTGGATTTCTCGCACTACATGATGTTTGAGAAACGGATGACTGATACATAGTCTTTCAGAAGTGCTAGCACCTTACGACGGGTAGACCGATACACCTACATCCCCTACATCTGCTAGTCCACCACTATAAGAGTTCGCACGACTTACTCAACTATGCCAGATCCCATAATGGCTTGTGGCTGCACACAAAAGTTACTAGTTTGAATAATCTCATGATCCCCTTGAGCCTGGGTGGCGGTCCATAAAAAAACAGGCAATCACTGGATACCCCAGGTGCCTCAATCCACCCAGATGTGTGTTTAAGTTGCCACCTTAAATAAACCATTAATTTAACAATCTCACATACATCATGGATACACTCACCCAATCCACGTCTACTAGCATAGCATGGCAAATAAGCACGTAGTAGTAACTCCCAAGGGTTTGGTAATAAAACAGGTAATAGGTACTACCTCAACTACTTCCCATCCCACAATTTAATTAGATCCTAATCATGCAAGTGTTTGAGGAACAGATCTAATGCATACATCTGGGTAGTAGAAAAAGTATGATCAAGTGTTACTTGCCTTGCTGATGATCCGCGAAACCTAGAGATTCGAAATAACAAGCGGCGCACTCCGGGTGATCTATCGCAGAAAAACAACAAGCATACAATAAGTACTCATCTAATGCACGGGTAAATCTCGAATAAAAGATCTGACTAGAAATTTCAACTTAAGAACCCTGGTTGCAAAAAGAAAACGAATCAAACAAAACAACGGAAAACATCCGGCGGAAGAAAACAACTCGGTTCTAGCAAGTTGAAACTAGGTCAAATTTTACAGTAGCAAAACTTTGTTTAAGTTGATTAGTCAGAACGGCGGTTTCGAAACGAAACTCCAGGCGCTAGAATCACCTGATTCCGATAAACGAGCGAGAAGATAAACTAGAACGAAGATCGGATCTGAAATCGTGATCAGAAAAATAGCGGATTAAATCCGATTAAAAGAAAAAGCGACGAGCGGTTAAGCGAGCGGACGTTCGTTAACGAAATAACCGGTGATCACGTTCGTTAAGACAAAGCGGTCCGTGACGCCGCTAAACAACAAAAGCTGGAAAAATAAAACCGATCTAGGGTTTAAAAAACCGACAACGGAAAAGAAAACCGGAGCGGTTTTATAAAAAAAGCGAACCGAGGGGAGGGTGGCGCGGCTGACTACCTCGACGAGGTGGGCTCAATGAGGCGTCGGCTAAGCGTGGCGGCGGCTGTGGAGTTGGGGAAGAGAGGGGGTGAGGGGTATTTAAAGGGGGGTAGCTTGGGGAGGGCAAGCAAAGAGGAGGAGGAGGAGTCCTCCTCGGACTCGGCTTGGCCTTGGCAGCGTGGCTGTGAGGGAGGCGAGTGGGCGGCTCGGGTGACCCTTAGCCCCGGTCGAGTATTCTTGCATTTTTTAAATATATAGCGTGCAGAAAAACGAATAAAATAAAATCTAAACGAACTCCAAAATTTACAAAGTAAATTTTCCCCGACTCCTAAAAACGAGTCGAACAAAATGAACTTTTACTCGGGGCCAAAAATGCAGTTTTTTGAAAACACGCATTTTTTTCCTAAGGCAAATAAAAGTGAAAAACTCCGAAATAAAAAATCTTATTTGATTTTTTTTATTAAATCTTCATTATTTCTTTATTTTGGGAAAGTCATTTTATTCCCTCTCTCATATTTTGATAGTAGAAATAATTGAAGATAAAATAAATAAAATCAAATGATCCTATTTTCAAAATTTGAGAAAACTCAAATATGAAAATAACGAAATCTCCAACTCTCTCCGAGGGTCCTTGAGTTGCGTGAAATTTCTAGGATCGGCAAAATGCAAGAAAATATGTAATGCATGATGACTTAATGTATAACATTCCAAATTGAAAATTCGGGATGTTACAAACCTACCCCTTAAGATGAATCTAGCCCTCGAGATTCGGGTTAACTAGAAAATAGGTGAGGGTGATCCTTGAGCAAATCTTCTTCTCTTTCCCAGGTGGCTTCATCCTTAGTGTGGTGGCTCCTTTGAACTTTGCAAAACTTGATAACCTTGCTGCGAGTAACTCTGCTGGCATAATCGAGAATCTTGGTGGTCTCTCCTCATATGTCAAATCATCCTTCAACTAAATTGCTTCAAGTGGCACTGTATCTCTTAACGGTACCTCTGCCATCTCGGAGTGACATTTCTTCAGCTGAGAAACATGGAATACATCATGAACTCCTGACAGTCCCTCTGGCAATTCCATCTTATAAGCAATTTCTCCCATGCGTTGCAATATCCTATACGGTCCAACGAAACGTGGTGCTAATTTTCCTTTAACTCCAAAACGCTTAACTCCTCGAAGTGGGGATACTCTAAGATAAACTCTGTCTCCAACTTCATATTCTATCGCCTTGCATTTTGAATCCGCATAGCTTTTACATGCGGACTAGGCTACCTTGAGCCTATCGCGAATCAACTTAACCTTCATTCGCACTCCTTAATCAAATCTGGTCCAAACAATGGCAGGTCTCGGCTTAGTCCCATGATAACGGTGTCCTACACCTCCTTCCGTACAAAGCCTCGAAGGTGCCATCTTCAAGCTGGTTTGGTAGCTGCTGTTATAAGAAAACTACGCATCTGACAAGTTATCATCCCAACTAGATCCATAATCTAGTGCACAAGCTCTCGACATATCCTCCAAAATCTGATTGACTCTCTCGGTCATCCATCGGTTACGTGGGTGGAAAGCTGTCTTGAATTCCAGCCTGGTTCCCAATGTTTCGTGCAACTGATTCCAAAACTTTGAGGTAAATTGGGTTCCTCTATCTGATACGATACTCCTCGGAACTCCGTGTAAACACACAATTCTGGTCATGTATATCTTTGCCAACTTAGCACTGCTATAGGTAGTCTTAACTGGAATGAAATGAGCTACCTTCGTCAAGCGGTCGACTATAACCCAAATCGAGTCATAGCCAGAACGAGTCTTTGGCAAACCTGTAATGAAATCCATGCCTAGTTTATCCCACTTCCACTCGGGTATCGGCAATGGTTGCAACAATCCTGCTGTCTTCTGATGTTCTGCCTTCACCCTTTGGCATACATCACAAACTGCTACGTACTCTGCAATATCTTTCTTCATTCCAGTCCACCAGAAAGTATTCTTCAAATCCAAATACATCTTGGTATTTCCAGGGTGAATCGAATATGGTGAATCATGTGCCTCTTGCAGAATCAACTTCACGATCTCCGGGTCATTTGGCACATACACACGGTCCTCAAACCATAGGGTATCATGCTCATCCTCACGAAATCCCTTAGCTTTTCCTTCGCTCATTTTCTCCTTTATAGAGGCAACTTCCTTATCTGCCTTTTGAGCTTCTCTGATTTTGTCCATCAACATAGACTGAATCTCCAATGTTGCTACATAGCCTCTCGGAACTATTTCCAAACATAGCTCTCGAAGGTCCTCGGCTAACTCCTTGGGTATTCCTCCCACCATTAGTGTATTGACGTGGCTCTTACGGCTCAATGCGTCTGCTACAACATTATCCTTCCCGGTGATAATGCAATCTCATATCATAATCCTTAATAAGCTCCAACCATCTCCTCAGTTTGAGATTTAATTCCTTCTGCGTGAAGATGTACTTCAAACTCTTGTGATCCGTGTACACCTCACAATGATTTCCAATGAGAAAATGTCTCCAAGTCTTCAATGCATGCACAACGGCTGCTAACTCCAAGTCATGTGTGGCATAATTCAACTCATGAGGCTTTAGGCGTAAATGAAGCATCTGAAACAACTCTTCCTTCCTGCATAAGCACTGCTCCAAGTCCTCGACGAGAAGCGTCGCAAAACACCTCATAATCCTTGGTTTGATCTGGCAAAATTAACACTGGTGAGGTAAACAATCTTTTCTTCAACTCCTGGAAACTTGCTTCACAATCCTCAATCCATATGAACTTGGTATCCTTTTTCAGCAATTCCGTCATAGGCTTTGCAATCTTTGAGAAATTCTCAATGAATCTTCGATAGTATCCTGCGAGTCCAAGGAAACTCCGGATCTCTCCAACTGTCGTTGGTGCTTCCCATTTAGTTCTGGTCTCAACCTTTGTGGGGTCAACCGCTATCCCTTCTCCTGATATAACATGTCCAAGAAATCCAACTTCCTTTAGCCAAAACTCACATTTGCTTTGAATTTGGCATATAAGCGATGTTCCTTAGTTTCTCCAAAACCAATACGCAAATGTTCCTTATGTTCCTCTTCATTCTTCGAGAAAACCAAAATATCATCTATGAACACCACGACAAACTTATCCAAAAACTCCATAAACACTTTGTTCATCGGGTTCATGAAATAGGCGGTAGCGTTAGTCAGTCCAAATGACATAACGGTATATTCATACAGATCCATATCTTGTGGTAAATGATGTCTTAGGTATGTCCTGCTCTCGAATCTTCAAGCGATGGTACCACGATCGCAAATCGATCTTGGAAAACACTTTAGCTCCTTGCAAGCGATCAAACAGATCATTTATCATTGGTAGTGGGTACTTGTTCTTGATTGTTACTTCATTTAAACCACGATAGTCAACAACCATCCTTAACGATCCGTCCTTCTTCTCTACTAAAAATGCGGGTGATCCCCAAAGGCGAAGAACTTGGGCGTATATAACCTTTATCCAATAGCTCCTTAATCGCTTCTTGATTTCCGCCAAATCACAATGCGGGCATCATGTATGGTCGCTTCGATATTGGGCACATGCACGGCAAAAGTTCAATCAAAAACTCAATGTCTCTATCCGGTGGCATTCCTGGCAATTCCTCAGGAAATACATCAGGGAAATCCTTCACCACTGGCACCTCTTTCTTCACAACTCCTGATAAGGAATTTACTTGATTCCTATTTGTCCATGTCGCGATACATACTTAATCCTTCTTCCTTCTGGTGTGGTGAGCAAAATCGTCTTACTTGCGCAATCGAGGTTTCCCCCATACATCGACAGCCAATCCATACCGAAAATCACTTCCAATCCTTGGGATTCCAAAATGATCAAGTCCGTCGGGAACACATGCCTTCCTATACTTAATGGTACTTGAAAACATCCTTGTCTGGCCATATATTCCGCTCCTGGTGAGCTTACTAGCATAGGGGTTTTAAGAATCTGAGTAGGCAGACTATAGTTTTCTACAAATCCCCTTGATATGTATGAATGCGTTGCACCGGTATTGAAAAGAACTAGTGCAGTAAATGACTTAACCAAAAACTTACCGATTACTGCATCGGGCTGATCTTCAACCTCCTCCACATCAATGTGGTTCACCTATCCCCTGTTGAAAGGGTTTGGCTTCTTTCCAGAGCTTCCATTTCCACCTTGGCCTTCGGGACAGTCATTTGCATAATGTCCGATTTTGGAACACTTGTAACAGGTGACATGGCTTAGGTCTTTCTTGGTTGGGGTTGATGGTGTGGTCCGGTTCTGGCCGTTGCTTCCTCCATTCCCATTCCCATTTTTGTGGCCATTATGGTTGTGCGAATTACCTCCTCCATGGGTATCTTTGAAACTGAATTCCTGTTTAGGGGTATAACGGGCTTCTTTGGGCTCCGAGTTATACTTCCCCTGCCCATACTTCCTCTTGCGATTCTCAATTTGCTGTTGCTTTCCTTTAATCATGAGGGCACGGTCTACCAACTCCTGGTAGTTATTGAAACTTGCTACCATCAACTGCATGCTTAACTCATCACGGTGACAATAGCATAAGCGGGCGATAACATCTTAGAAAGCTGTGCTTCTGCTCTTGTCATTTCCATGAGCTATCATTCCATAGTTGATATCTCCTGTCTTAGGGTTTTCTCGACAAAAACTTTGAGTTCTAATGCTTCATGTTCCGGTCTTACTCCAATACACCTTGATCTCGGGTATTGACAACTTCCTTAGTCTGTCAAATTCCATAAGCGTAACCTTCCTAGGTCATAAAAATCTGGGAATTCTTCAGAGCCTTAAAAATCTCATAGTCTTCAGAGTCTTCAACAGTTGTAGTTTCCATTTACACGGTAAAATCCTCTTCATTCCAAATGGTCTTAGTTGTGCGATATCTTGTCTCCTTGGAGTGGTCTCATCAGTCGAATCTTCAAGTGGTCAAAAGGGAAAAAGGGTATGGTCTCACTAGAAGGGAATATTTGAATAAGCTCAGAAGAGAAGAGAGGTAAAAGATCTTTTTGAAAATGAAGTTGTAGAAAAATCTTTCCTATGGGCTTGTCGGTTTCTAGGGTCACATCCTCTGATCAACATGTGCTCTGATACCATCTTGTAGCGACCCAACCCGAATGGATCAAGTCTACGTGCTTAGGTGTCATCCACTGGATCGGTATCTTTGACACACACAGATTACTCGAAGGATTTATAACGGTAAATCACATGTATAAATAACGTAAATACTATTACCTCAATCCAAAATATAAGCGAAAGCAACAAGGTTGTGGATTCCCATCAACACCAACGGCAAAGTTGAGTATAGGAAATCGTAACCCTAACGTATCACTTACTAAATGCGTCTCAAAAGTGCGCAACATGAAAGTTGCAGCCAACGGGTCAGCACATGGAATATGCTGGCAATGTAACACATAGAGAATAATGAATGATAAGCTGTACTACCTGCATATGTGGCTGGTGGAAAAGCTCTCTGATTCTGATTTTGCATAAAGCCGTTTTCCCTCTGCAAAGGAATAAATTTGTTTAACTATCATGGTGGTTGTTAAACATTGAGAATGGTTAATGACATCCTCAATCCCAATTAAAAGTACTCATTAAAAACCCAACAATATTAATTAGAGTAACATGTTGAGATTCACATGATATTCAAGTACTAGATACTCAAGATGTCCATAACCGGGGACACGGCTAATCATGATTAGTTTATACACTCTGCAGAGGTTTGCGCACTTTTCCCCACAAGACTCGATCGCCTCCGTTGTATTTCTCGCACTACATGATGTTTGAGAAACGGATGACCGAGACAAAGTCTTTCAGAAGTGCTAGCACCTTACGACGGGTAGACCGGTACACCTACATCCCCTACATCTGCTAGTCCACCACTATAAGAGTTCGCACGACTTACTCAACTATGCCAGAGCCCATAATGGCTTGTGGCTGCACACGGAAGTTACTAGTTTGAATAATCTCATGATCCCTTTGAGCCTGGGTGGCCGTCCATAAAAAAAACAGGCAATCACAGGATACCCCAGGTGCCTCAATCCACCCAGATGTGTGTTTAAGTTGCCACCTTAAATAAACCATTAATTTAACAATCTCACATCTGTCATGGATACACTCACCCAATCCACGTCTACTAGCATAGCATGGCAAATAAGCACGTAGTAGTAACTCCCAAAGGTTTGGTAATAAAACAGGTAATAGGTACTACCTCAACTACTTCCCATCCCACAATTTAATTAGATCCTAATCATGCAAGTGTTTGAGGAACAGATCTAATGCATACAACTGGGTAGTAGAAAAAGTATGATCAAGTGTTACTTGCCTTGCTGATGATCCGCGAAACCAAGAGATTCGAAATAACAAGCGGCACACTCCGGGTGATCTATCGCAGACAAACAACAAGCATACAATAAGTACTCATCTAATGCACGGGTAAATCTCGAATAGAAGATCTTACCAGAAATTTCAACTTAAGAACCCTGGTTGCAAAAAGAAAACGAATCAAACAAAACAACGGAAAACATCCGGCGGAAGAAAACAGCTCGGTTCTAGCAAGTTGAAACTAGGTCAAATTTTACAGTAGCAAAACTTTGTTTAAGTTGATTAGTCGGAACGGCGGTTTCGAAATGAAACTCCAGGCGCTAGAATCACCTGATTCCGATAAGCGGCGAGAAGATAAACTAGAACGAAGATCGGATCTGAAATCGTGATCGAGAAAAATAGCGGATTAAATCCGATTAAAGAAAAAGCGACGAGCGGTTAAAGCGGCGGACGTTAGATTAACCGAATAACCGGTGATCACGTTCGTTAAGACAAACGGTCCGCTGACGCTCGCTAAACAACAAAACTGGAAAAATAAAACTGATCTAGGGTTTCAAAAAACCGACAACGGAAAGAAAACCGGAGCGGTTTTTATAAAAAACCGAACCGAGGGGGAGGTGGCGGCGCGGCTACCTCGACAAGGTGGGGCTCATGGGCGGGCGGTTAGGCGAAGGCGCAAGGCGGTGTGGGGTTGGGAGGAGAGGGGGTGAGGGGTATTTAAAGGGGGAGGTAGCTTGGGGAGGGCAAGCAAAGAGGAGGAGGAGGAGTCCTCCTCGGACTCGGCTGGCAATGGCGGCTGTGTGGTAGCCTTGAGGAAGAAGGGGCCGGCTCGGGTGAGCCCTTAGCCCGGTCGAGGTATTCTTATTTTTTAAATATATAGCGTGCAGAAAAAGCGAATAAAATAAAATCTAAACGAACTCCAAAATTTACAAAGTAAATTTTCCCGACTCCTAAAAAGCAGGTCGAACAAAATGAACTTTTACTCGGGGCCAAAAATGCAGTTTTTTGAAAACACGCATTTTTTTCCTAAGGCAAATAAAAGTGAAAAACTCCGAAATAAAAAATCTTATTTGATTTTTTTATTAAATCTTCATTATTTCTTTATTTTGGGAAAGTCATTTTATTCCCTCTCTCATATTTTGATAGTAGAAATAATTGAAGATAAAATAAATAAAATCAAATGATCCTATTTTCAAAATTTGAGAAAACTCAAATATGAAAATAACGAAATCTCCAACTCTCTCCGAGGGTCCTTGAGTTGCGTGAAATTTTTAGGATCGGCAAAATGCAAGAAAATATGTAATGCATGATGACTTAATGTATAACATTCCAAATTGAAAATTTGGGATGTTACACGGCGCTTACTTGAAGGCCGGCGATGGCTTCTTCATCAAGCTCCCATGGGAGTCGAGCTCCAGGGCGCCGGCCGAAGGGGAAACCTTCGATGAAGAGCTGCTCGCCTCCGCCGGACTGACGCTGGTCGACGCGCCAAGCAGCAGCAGCCGGCGATCCCGAGGAGGAGCAACAAGCTGCGGAGATTCTTTGTCGCTCTACCGCCCGACAAGCCAAGCTGGAATCCCGGGGCGTGCTTATCGCATAAAGGCGGGAGCAGACATCGAGAAGCAGCGGAGGAGCTCCGGGGCGCAACCAGGAAGCCCTCCGGTCCTTGGCGGAGGAGCGGAGCAACTTCGCCGAGGCGCAAGGCCTTCATCCTCGAGAAGGCTGAAGCCGAGGAGGAACAATGACTTGCTGAGAAAAGCTGTCTGCCAGGAAGGTGAGTTGGCGCAGCGGAAGGTTAACCTTGATAGCCACGAGGAGGATCTTGCCACACGCGAGGAAACATTTGGTGGGGCTCTCAAGGAAGCAAAGGATGCTTCAGCTGCCGAGGCCGCCAAGAAGGAGCTGGAGACGAAGGTGGCGCGGTTGGAGGCCAGCCTCAAGAAGAGCGGCGAGGCTTGCTGCACTCAAGCACGAGCCGAGAAGGACGCCTACACTCTTGGCGAGCTGCAAGGCCGTCTCGCCCGAGAGGAGCAAGGAGCTCAAGCGCCGCCAGGAGACTCCAATGCAGACCTTGAGTTGAAGCTAACTACTTTGACTCAGGAGCCTTTGGGCGGGCGCCGAGGGAGCGAGGCGGCCTTGAAGGAGAAGATCAAGGCTGACGAGGCTCTTGGCGAGTGTTGTTGCCGCCCAGTGCCTTGAGGGAGAACGTGGAGCCTTGGACCGAGGGTCTCGTGGATCTTCTTGCAGCCATCCACAGGAGCCGATGGAGCTGGGGATGGTGGATCTTGGATATTCCTCCGACGAGCACCTCCAACCCAGCGCCAAGCTTAGCTTGTTCTTCAAGGGCGTGGCGAAGGGCCTCCAGCCGACTGGGAAGAAGTCCCAAAGCAGCTGGCGAGGAGTCGCGCCGGATCTGTGAGGCTCTTCAAAGGTCTTGATGAAGGTGGCCTTCCACAATCCAGGCCTCAACCTCACCAACGTCCTCAAGTCCCTGCCGCCGGATGCTGATGTGGGCGCTCAAGACCTTGTCGCACCCATTGTGGGCGGTGAGCGGAATCAAGAGGGTTGAGGGCGATCGCGTAGATTAGGCCGCCCGTTTTCTCTTTCTCTTGCCGCTGCTGGTCATGTTATAAGAACAATCGATTAGAGCTGCGGCAAACTATCTTGTAATATAACTCTATTTTGAGTATCAATCGCTGTGTTATTTCCTTTACTTGATTCCTTCCTTTGTATGTTTTTGCCCTACGCTTTTAGGGAACTTGTCGGGGCGGGCACCCGAGCCATGGCCGCTGAGTCTTGAGACGTCGGCAGCTTCTTTGGCGGTGCCGCTTCATACAACCTTATCGCAGCTAGTCGCAGCTCACTTAAGTTGTTAAGCGGACTCTAAACAAAGTAAGGCGCAACTAGCTACGAGTTGGTTCCTCTGCGCCATGTGTTTTCCATACAAAGTTGATTCGTTCAAGGGAGATAACTTAAAAATTTAAAACTGATTGCTCAAACTTTGGCAACTTAGCTTTTCCGCTGCTTGCTTCCCGGTAAGGCTAGGCTTCCTTGAGCGACGCTTGGTCCACACCATTATCTTCTCCTTTCCCCCCGACAAACTTGTGTGCGAGGGAACCTTCCTTTCTTTGAGAAAGAGAAAGAAGAGAAGATAAAGATATGGAGCCTTGTGGCTCGTTATCACTTACCAGGGGTAGGTGCTGCACAAAGTGTTAGATAACGCATGCAAAATAGGAGTAAAAAGCATGAAATTGACAAGATGTGCAAAGCACGCTAGCTTTACTTATGCACGGGGTCTGCGCCCGGCTTTGTACAAAGGATTGCATGCAACAGCGGCAAGACTTGTACAAAAGGTGGTTGCCGGAACAGGTTCCGGCAACCGCGCCCTACGGGTAAAACTTACGAAGATGCTCAATGTTCCAGGAGTTGCTCACCGGAATGCCATCTTCGGTCTCAAGGCGGACTGTGCCAGGCCTAGTGACTCGTTTCACCCGATAAGGGCCTTCCCACTTCGGCGTCAACTTGTTGGAATTCTTGGCGGACTAAACGCGCCGAAGAACAAGGTCGCCTTCCTCGAGACTTCTGGCATTGACTTTGCGGCTATGGTAGCGGCGCAAAGCTTGCTGGTACCGAGCAGCTCGTACAGCAGCCTGAAGACGATCTTCCTCAAGGAGCGGTAGCGTCATCTTGTCGCAGCTGCTCATGCTCAAGCTCATCATAATCGAGCACTCGATGAGATCCGTAAACGAGTTCCGTGGGTAGAACTGCCTCTGCTCCATAGACTAGAGCGAGAGGTGTCGGCGATGGCTCGATTTGGTGTCGCCCCGATCGACCAAAGAACCACCGGCAGCTCCTCAATCCGATTTCTTCCGCACTTGTGCAGCCTGTCGAAAGTTCTGGTCTTGAGCCCGCGAAGACTTCAAAGATTTGCCCTCTCCGCTTGACCGTTGCTTCTCGGATGAGCAACAGAAGCGAAGCAGACCTTGGCACCAAGATCTTGGACGTACTGCATGAAGGTGCGGCTCGTGAACTGCGTGTCGTTGTCGGTGATGATCCTGTTAGGGATTCCGAAACGGCAAACAATCGACCAAGAACTTGATCGCGGCTGTCTTTGTCACCTTCCTCACTGCTTCACTTCCGGCCACTTTGTGAACTTGTCGATTGCAGCGCATAAGTACTCAAAGCCCCGACAGCTTCGGGGAAGGGGCCGAGGATGTCGAGCCCCGGACCGAAAATGGCGAGGATAAAGGGATCGTCTGGAGAGCTTGAGCTGGCTGGTGTATCTGCTTGGAATGGAACCGCACGCTTCACACTTGGTTACTTGTGCGGTTGCATCACGGAGGCTGTCGGCCAAAAGAAACCTTGCTTAGGAGCAGCTTTGCGGCAAGTGCTCTGGCGCCAATGTGGTGACCACATATGCCTCCATGTATCTCTGCCAACAGCTTTTGTCCGTCTTCCCGGTGAATACACTTCAATTTCACACCGTTGAGTCTTCTTACATACAGTGTCTTTGTCGACAAACTGGTACATACTTGACCGCCGAGCTACTCTTTCCGCTTCTTCTTGCTCTTCGGAAGTTCTCTGTCTGAAGGAAATGGACAATCTGCTGCGCCCATGCTGGAGCTTGTGGCTCGACAACAAGGACTAAAGGCACATCTGCTGCTGCGGGAACATCAGCTTCCATGGCAAGGACCTGCGGCTCAGCCGGAGCTTGACGTTCCCCGGCAAGCTTGCCGGAGCAAAGCTTGTCGGGAGCGTCTGCTTCAACGAAACAAGCCCTAGAGCTTATCGGAGCAGACTGCTCCTCAAAGGCCTTTATTGGTGTCGATCTTGGGGACCTTCTTGGCGGCGGCTTGGGAAGCTCTGCTTGGGAAAATAGTCACCAGAGATCAACTTCCTCTTCTTGCTCTGTCCGATTGATGGTGTTACAGACGGTTGAGTCAGCTTGAGCACAAAATCCCTGGTTCCACAGGTAGCTTAAGTCTGGCGCACTTTGGCGAACCATCGACAATGTCGCTCGAGCTCTTGGAATATATTCCATCTCAGAGGCCATCAAAGTGCTCTTCTAGCTTTCTCACTTCATCAACATAAGCTTCCATCAATGTACTCTGATAATTCTTGTTTACTTGGCGGATAACAAGCTGTGAGTCACCCCTGACAATGAGCTTCTTGATCCCAAGGTCTCATGATCTGAGACCGGCAAGCAAACCTTCATACTCTGTAGTATTGTTTGTTGCTTGCTCCTTGGGAAAGTGCATCTGGACTACGTACTTGAGGTGCTCTCCGGTGGGTGCGACAAGTAGCACGCCGACACCGGCGCCTTGCAGCGAGAAGGCACCATCAAAGTACATCAACCACTCTTTGTTTGCTTCCTTGGCGGGGATGCTCGTTTCTGGAATTTCTTCATCTGGTGTTGGCGTCCATTCTGCTATGAACTCCTCCAATGCGCTGCTTTGAATAGTTGAAGTGCTCTCGAACTTGAGGCCAAAGCTTGACAGTTCCAGTGCCCACTCGACAATCCTGCCTGTTGCCTCTGGATTTTGCAGTATCCTCTTGATGAGCGAGTGACAAGCTGTGATCTCATGTGCACGGAAGTAATGGCGCAGCTTTCTCGAGGCCATGAGGAGGCCGAAAGCAATTTCTGCACACCGTAGTACCTTGACCTAGCCCCTGCAGAAGGGAACCGACAAAGTAAACTGGCTGCACCATCCTTTTACGCATCTTCTCATGCGTCTGCAGATCCATCCTTGTCGGGACCAGAGCTTGCCGTGAAGCCCCCACCTTGTCGCCGGATGCATCTGCCATGGTTGCTAGCTCATCATCCGCCTCCCTCTCCGCTACTAACGCAGCACTAACCACTTGATTGGTTGCCGCTATATATAGCAGCAACTTCTCTTGTGGCCTAGGTGCGACAAGTGTTGGAGTGGAGGACAGGTATCTCTTCAAGTCCTGCAGCGCAGCCTCCGCTTCCGGAGTCCATTGCATCGGACCTGCCTTCTTCAAAATTTTGAAGAATGGCAGGGCGCGCTCAGCAGATCTAGAGATAAACTCTTTGAGAGCAGCTACATAGCAACCGCAAGTCTTCGTACATCCTTGACGCGCTTTGGTGCTTCAATCTGCTCAATGGCCTTGATCTTGTCGGGATTGGCTTCAATTCCCCGCTGAGACACGAAGAACCCGAGGAGCTTGCCGGAAGGGACTCCGAACATGCACTTCTCGGGGTTGAGCTTGAGGTTGATCTTGCGCAGATTTGCAAAGGTTTCATCTAAATCTTGAATTAGGGTCGCCTTGTCCTTGCTTTTGACCACTATGTCATCCATGTAGGCTTCCACATTTACATGCATTTGCGGCTCAAAAGCGTCATGAACTACTCTTGCAAGCGTTGAACCAGCATTCTTTAACCCGAAGGGCATCCATTACAAAATAGTATGTGCCACATGGGGTGATGAATGCGGTCTTCTCCTCATCCTATTCTGCCATGAAGATTTGATGATATCCTGAGTATGCATCCAGAAATGAAAGCAAATCACATCCGGCCGTGGAGTCAACAATCTGGCCGATGCGCGGCAAGGGAAATGGGTCTTTGGGACAAGATTTATTGACATCTGTAAAGTCGATACAAAGCCTCCATTTCCCGTTAGACTTGCGTACAACTACAGGATTGGCCAACCACGTAGGATGGAGCACTCCTCTGACTAGGCATGCTGCTTCCAGTTTCTTGATTTCTTCCGCGATGAACTCTTGACGCTCCACTGCTTGCTTCGACTTTACGCTTGACAGGCGCGCGCGAGGACAAGCGGCAAGATGGTGCTCAATTACTTTCACAGGAACACGGGGATGTCGGGACGGTTGCCACGCGCAAACACGTCGACGTTAAGCCTCTGAGGAAAGCAACGAGCGCGCCTTCCTATTTAGGGTCGAGAGAGGCAGCGATGGTGAAGGTACCACCGGTGCCGTCCTCATGGCGGACACCTTCTTGGTCTCTGGTGGAGCTGTCATCGTCTTCTTACACTTGCCGGTGGAGCTCGATGGTGCATCCTCAACGGTAGCGCAGCACTCCGAAGAGGTGCGCTTGCCGGAGTGGGCATCAGAGCTCTTGCCGGACCTGGTCTTCTTCTTCCCCCCGGGAGCTTCATCGGCAAGTGGTTTGCAATCTGTTGCTGTACTTTGCTTCCGGTAGATCTTGTCGGCGCAGATAAGAGCATCCTTCTTGTCACCAGGGGCGAGATGACACTTATCGGTCCTGGCATCTTCAAAGCATGTTGTAGGCATAGTGAGAGGCCGCCATGAATTTGGCGAGTCTTTGGGCGGCCAAGTATCCCATTGTAAGGCAATGGAAAGTCAGCAACGTCAAAGGTGACCCTCTCGATTACGAAGCTCAACTCGCTGCCAAATGTCAAGCAACAACGTGATCTTTCCCTTGACTTGCTCCATCCCGGATTGATTCCTTGGAATGTGCCGGTTTCTTCGAGCTCGCCATCAGGGATCTGGAGTTTCTGGAGCACCGCAGAGGAGATCAGATTCAAGTCGGCCCCGCCGTCAACTAACATCTTGGTGACCTTGAGGTTGCGGATAGTTGGTGAAACCAACATCGGCAAACCTGCGACCCTTGATTACGATCGGTGGTCCTCAATATCAAAGATGATAGGCGTCTGGACCATTTCGGAGGCTTGCGTGACTCGATGGATGGTTCTGCTGCATTGACTTCCCGCATCCACTGCTTGAGTTGGCGGTGTGAAGTATGCAGAGAAGCACCGCCGTCAACGCACAGGACCTCTGTGGCTTTCTGGAACTCCTGCTCATCGGCCTCGTCATCATCCATGTCCTCGTCGTTGTCGTCGTCCTTGTCGCGGCCGCGGGGAGTCCTGTCTCCTTGCTGCTGCTTGGCCTTGCCGCGGCGCCCTCCCCGGCCGGGACGTTTCTTGCTAGCTCCTCCAGCGCCTTCTGGGCCTTCTCCTTGTCGCGTCGTTCGTATTCAGCTTTACGCTGCTCGACAAGCTGCTTTCGGCGTTCTTGCAGCTCTGGAGGTCATGGCCCTTGGTGCGGTGGATCTTGCAAGATCTTGCTTGTCGGAGCCGTCACGCTTGTCGGCGATCGCCACAGATCGCAGTTGGTGCCGGCAACCTCCTTGCCGGAGCTACCAGCCTTGGCGTTCTTGGCGCCACCTCCGTTGCCGGACTGCTCAACAACTAGCACATCTCTGCCTTTCTTTTTCCTGTTGCCCCGCCGCCGGCTCTTCTTTGCCGGGGCGGTCTCCTCCACTGTCAGATCCTACTGCTTCGGTATTTTCTCCGGGGAGTCTCCTCCCTTCTTCAGCACGTGCACACTTATCGGCCAGGGCATATAGCTCAGCAGCGTATCTGATCTTGCACATCGCCATCTCCTCCGCATCCTGCGGTTTCGCGACGTTCTGATGGAACGCTACCGATCACCGCGGCGGGGTGGACATCTGGGATGTTGTCTTTGTACGGCTGAATCTTTGAATATACTTGCGCAGGCTCTCCTTCCTTCCGGGCGGCAGATGAAGGTCGCTTTCTTGGCCATGGGACTTGTGGCCGCTGTAAAAGCGCGCCGACAAACTGATGGCATAGATCTGCCAAGAAGATATGGAGTGGTCCGGCACGTGCATGAGCCCGGATCGGACATGGGGCGTGAGCACCAGCGGGAAGTAGGGGGCAAGGATCTTGTCGTCTCGCCCCCCGGCAGCCTGCACCGCGATCGTGTAGATGCCGGAGGAACTCCGACGGATGCGTCTTGCCGTCGTGCATTTCTCTGCAATGCGTCGGCTTGAAGTTTTCTTCTTTGGGCCACAGGACTTGCCGCAGCTCACGAGTGAACGCAGGGCAACCCACAGCGTCTGACGGCAAGTCGCTGGTTCCTCCGGCGCGTGCATGTCAACAGAAGGGCCCAGCGCTTGTCGGATTGACGTCGCGCTTCTCTTGGCCTTCGATCGAGTTCGAGCGTCTTCTTGCCGTCGATCGTGTAGAACTTGGCGCTGATCGCGACGAGCTCGTGGATCCGATGGCGCGGTGGAGTCGCTGTTGAGGTGGATCCGTGAGTCGGCGATCTTAACCTTCAGGCGGAGAGTGCATGGTGGTTGCACCCCCACCGGTCTCGTCACCACCGGCTCGTGTTTGGCAGTCCTGCCGCGGTAGCGATGCACTCGGTTGCCGCAGAGCGTCGCCGTTGGCGAAGCCGATGAGACTTTGAATGGTGGCCCTCCATTCATCGACCTTGTCGGCCGTTGGAGGGTAATCCAGGAAGCGATTGGGCTCGCCAAAGCTTCTGCTGGAGTGGTGGGTGGCAGTGGTGAACGGCGCGAGGAGCGGGATATGCTCGGACTTCTAACTATGTTAGAAGGAGCAGTATCCCGTCCGGGCGACCGTGCCTCGCTCGCGCCAGCATGTTGGCGTGCATGCTGGTCTTGAGCATCCCGAGATCCTCCAGCTCGATCTTGGTCCAATGAGCGTATGGCATTGTGAATGCCATGACGCTGTCGGTCCCGCGCCTCCTGAGACGGGCGCGGTGCATGTCTGAGACGCCGAGGTGCATGCAGCCTTGTCCTTGGACTTGGCAGCACCGTGAGCTCCCCGTCGCCGTCCATTCTTCATGGCGTCCACCCCACCACCTGTTTGCTCCGGTGGTGGTGGGTTCGGCAGCAGACGGGGCTTCCGCCCAGCCTTCTTCTTCGGTGGCATGTTGATGAAGATGATGAAGATCTAGCTCGCGCGGACGCCGGATCAGGTTCACACAACCTCGACGCCCCCTACCTGGCGCGCCAAAGATGTAGGGACGGGCTGATCTAGCCCACGAACACCTATGGGACCGGCGGACCGAGCCCCTTTTTGGTTCGGCGGGGAGCAGAGGTCGCACGAAGAGCAGATCGAGGTGAAGCACGTGAGAGGTTTACCCAGCTTCGGAGCTCTCAGGAGAGATAATACTCCTACTGCTGCATGTCTAGGTGTATTGCGTTCTTGCCCAGGAGCGCCCAGGTGCTACAGATACACACAAGCTGCTAACGAGGCCCTGGCGTGGAGGAACTGATCGACCAACCCCTCTCGTTGCGCATGGGCCTCCTTTTATATACTCAAGGGGCTCCGGCGGTGGCAACGTGAAGCGGGGTACAAATGGAAAAATAGTGGTTGGTACACCTACTTGTACGATTGTACGATGTACCATACCTAACCCCGACGGCGGGGACAAAGGCATTAAATGCCGTCTAGTCGCCCTAACAAAGGTCAACAGGGACCGTCAGGCGCCACCGTTCATACGATGGCAAACTTGCAGTGCCGCTTGCCACCTTGCACCGCTGCTGCCAGCTCTCGCCACGCGGCGCTGAAAGGTCCTGTATGCGACACGTTAGTGGATGTGCTGGAGCGTAGGTACGAGAGGTGGTACGCATGACAAGCGCCTTTGCCGCGGTTGTTGTCTTGTCGCGCCCGGAAGCTTGTCGCCGCCGGGCCTTCCGGCAAGCTCCTCTTGCCGGGCCTCGTCTTGTATGTGCCTTGGGTGGCCTTCCCGGCAAGCTCCTCTTGCAGGGCCTTATCTCCTTGGCTTAAATACTTTGTTCTTGAATGGCTCCAAAGGAACCATGGAAGATCTTGGCGGTCACCCGGTTAGCCCTGCCGCGGAGGGCTGCAACTGCCCGTGCACAAGTTCGGGGTACTAGGGGACCCCTACTCTAGTACACCGACATCTATGTTTGATGAGAATGACATATTTGAGAATTTATTTGCTGCAAGTAATGTTTGTCCCAAGCTTGGGATGCTATGTTTAATGAAGATGATATTTTTAGTCCCCCAAGTTTTGATATGCAAATTTATTATGATAGCATGCCTCCTACTTATTATGATTATATTGATGAAAGTGGGTTTGGAAGAGTGTCAACTTTAGGAAGTAATGGTCCCACTATTTTGGAGTGTGTTGAATCTTATTGTGATAATTATGAAAGTAGGTTTGGAGAGATCATGACTTTATTTAGTAATGACTCCACTATCTTGGAAGAGGTTTCAATTGATTATGATGAGAAAAAAGTTGCTACTTATGATGACTAGGGCAGGAGGTTCTCGCTGGAGGGCATGAGACCTCGCTCGTACGTGCGTGCAATTCGATGTTGCGATTCGATGTCGTTTTTTGTCGCCGGTTTTTTGTCATAGGTTGGTTCGACGGAGGTGGGAGCAGAGACGAAAAAAACCAGTGAAAGGTGGGACGAAAATAAACCATGAAGACTATTCACCAACTGCTCCATTAGGAGTAGAGATTATTGTGATGATACTTATGTGATAAAAAGTAGTGATGATTATATTTACAAAACTTATCATGATTATGATTACCCTTTTTCTGAACTTTACACTTTTAATATGGAAACAATTTATAGTATTCGAGTTTCTTATTGTACTCCCACTATTCCGAATGAGAAGAATTTTGCTTATGTGGAGAGTAGTAAATTTTCTATGCTTGTAGATCATGAAAAGAATGCTTTATGTGATGGTTATATTGTTGAATTTATTCATGATGCTACTGAAAATTATTACGAGGGAGGAATTATTCTTGTAGGAATTGCAATAATATCAAGTTTCCTCTCTATGTGTTAAAAGTTTTGAAGTTATGCTTGTTTTGAAGTTTTCAAGTTTTGAGTAAAGATTCGATGGACTACGGAATAAGGAGTTGCAAGAGCCTAAGCTTGGGGATGCCCAAGGCACCCCAAGGTAATATTAAAGGACAACCAAGAGCCTAAGCTTGGGGATTCCCCGGAAGGTATCCCCTCTTTCGTCTTCATTCATTGGTAACCTTACTTGGAGCGATGTTTTTATTCACCACATGATATGTGTTTTGCTTGGAGCGTCATTTTATTTTATTTTGTTTTGATTGCTGTTTGAATAATATCCCAAGATATGAAATTCTTAAATGTTAGAGAGTCTTCACATAGTTGCATAACTATTCGACTACTCATTGATCTTCACTTATATCTTTCGGAGTAGTTTGTCGTTTGCTCTAGTGCTTCACTTATATCTTTTTAGAGCACGACGGTAGTTTTATTTTGAATAAAAAGATGAAATCTCATGATTCACTTTATATTATTTTGAGAGTCCTTAGAACAGCATGGTGATTTGCTTTGGTTATGAATTTAGTCCTAATATGATACGCATCCAAGAGGGATATAATAAAAACTTTCATATAAAGTGCATTGAATACTATGTGAAGTTTGATTCCTTATGATTGTTTTGAGATATGAGGATGGTAATATTAGAGTCATGCTAGTGAGTAGTTGTGAATTTGAGAGATACTTGTGTTAAAGTTTGTGAGTCCCATAGCATGCACGTATGGTGAACCGTTATGTAGCGAAGTTGGAGCATGATTTATTTATTGATTGTCTTCCTTATGAGTGGCGGTCGGGGACGAGCGATGGTCTTTTTCTACCAATCTATCCCCCTAGGAGCATGCGCGTAGTACTTTGTTTCGATAACGAATAGATTTTTGCAATAAGTATGTGAGTGTGACGCCCCCGATTCAACCGTACACTAATCATACACGCAAACGTGTACGATCAAGATCAGGGACTCACGGGAAGATATCACAACACAACTCTAAAAATAAAATAAGTCGTACAAGCATCATAATACAAGCCAGGGGCCTCGAGGGCTCGAATACAAGTGCTTGATCATAGACGAGTCAGCGAAAGCAACAATATATGAGTACAGACATAAGTTAAACAAGTTTTCCATAAGAAGGCTAGCACAAACTGGGATACAGATCGAAAGAGGCGCAGGCCTCCTGCCTGGGGTCCCCTAAACTACTCCTGGTCGTCGTCAGCGGCGTGAACGTAGTAGTAGGCATCTCCGGTGTAGTAGGAGTTGTCATCGACGGTGGCGTCTGGCTCCTGGGCTCCAACATCTGGATGCGACAACCAGGTAGAATGGAAAGGGGAAAAGGAGGGAGAAAAGCAACCGTGAGTACTCATCCAAAGTACTCGCAAGCAAGGATCTACACTACATATGCATGGGTATCTGTGTAAAGGGGCAATATCGGTGGACTAAACTTTAGAATGCCAGAATAAGAGGGGGATAGCTAATCCTGTCGAAGACTACGCTTCTGGCAGCCTCCATCTTGCAGCATGTAGAAGAGAGTAGATGGTAAGTTCACCAAGTAGCATCGCATAGCATAATCCTACCCGGCGACCCCCTCCTTGTCGCCTTGCTAGAGAGCGATCACTGGGTTGTATCTGGCACTTGGAAGGGTGTGTTTTATTAAGTATCCGGTTCTAGTTGTCATAAGGTCAAGGTACAACTTCAAGTCGTCCTGTTACCGAAGATCATGGCTATTCGAATAGATAAACTTCCCTGCAAGGGTGCACCACATTACCCAACACGCTCGATCCCATTTGGCCAGACACACTTTCCTGGGTCATGCCCGGCCTCGGAAGATCAACACGTCGCAGCCCTACCTAGGCACAACAGAGAGGTCAGCACGCCAGTCTAAAACCTATGGCGCAGGGGTCTGGGCCCATCGCCCATTGCACACCTGCACGTTGCGAGGGCGGCCGAAAGCAAAACTAGCCCCCTTAATACAAGAGCAGGCTTACGTTCCAATCTGGCGCGCGCCGCTCAGTCGCTGACATTAGGAAGGCTTCGGCTGATACACGACGTCGAGTGCCCATAATTGTTCCCGTGTACTTGGTTAGTGCGTATAGGCCAGTGGCCAGACTCAGATCAAATACCAAGATCTCGTTAAGCGTGTTGATTGAAGTATCTGCGAACCTGCCCACCTCTCTCCTAGGTGGTCTCAACCTGCCCTGTTGCTCCGCCACAAAGTAATAGTCGGGGGTCGTCGAGAAACCAGGCCCACCTCTACCGGGATGGAGCCACCTGCCCCTTCAGCCCCCATCTCCGAACAGTATCATAAGTAATGTAACAGTATAAAGTATATAGCATATGCCCGTGATCACCTCCCGAAGTGATCACGGCCCAGTAGTATAGCATGGCAGACGGACAAGAGTGTAGGGCCACTGATGGAACTCTAGCATCTTATACTAAGCATTAGGATAGCAGGTAAAGGTAACAATTGTAGCAACAATGACAGGCTATGCAGCAGAATAGGATTAACCGAAAGCAGTAACATGCTACACTACTCTAATGCAAGCAGTAGAGAGAAGAATAGGAGATATCTGGTGATCAAGGGGGGGCTTGCCTGGTTGCTCTGGCAAGAGATGGGTTCGTCATCGATGTAGTCAATCACAGGAGTACCGACAGCGGTCTTGGAGTCTACCGGAAAGAAGTAACGGAGGGGGAACCCAATAAATAACAAAGCAATCAAAGCATCACAAAGCATAACATGGCAATACGCGGTGCTAGGGTGACCTAACGCAGTACTAGGCGATACTGGCGAAGGGGGGAAACATCTGGGAAAGTATCCCTGGAGTTTCGCGTTTTCGGACAGATGAACCGGAGGGGAAAGTTGTGTGTTCGCTATGCTAGGGATGTGTGGCGGACGAACGAGCTACGTATTCGCATTCGTCTCATCGTTCTGAGCAACTTTGATATATAAATTATTTTTATCCGAGCTACGGTTTATTTTATATGATTTATTGAAGTTTAATGCATTTTCTGGAATATTATTAATCCGAATTTAATAGCAAAAATGCTATATGTACACAGAAATGTACCCAGCTAGGCCACACAGGGACTGACTGGCGGGCCACTGTTGACTGGGTTAACAGCCCAGTCAGCGGAGGCTGACTGGTTCAGCCTTATCCACTCAAACAGTGAGCGTAGGTCCCACGTGTCATGGACACCGTATTAACTATTCATTTAAACTAATCTAATTTGGGTTAATAAGATGAGGGGCCCATTGGCAGTGTCTCTTTAGGGCTTTTTTTTATTAATGGCTAATTAGGCAAGGTGGGCCCCTAAGTCGGAGGTCAACCCCTGTTTAATCACGCGTGTGCGTGCTATATGCCGGCGAGCTCCCGGCGCGGACGAGGGGCTCCGGCGGCCGGCGGCAGGCACGGCCCCGGCAAGGCTACAGGCGGGCGCGCGAGCACGGGGCGGCGACCGCGGCGCTAGCAGCGGCACGTGCTACGTCTTGAGCTTGCGTTGGTTCTCCCCGAAGAGGAGAGGATGATGCAGCAGAGTAGCGTAAGTATTTTTCTAAGTTTTTGAGAACCAAGGTATCAATCCAATAGGAGGCCACGCGCAAGTCCCTCGTACCTACATGAATGCCTCCGGCGGTGTACCGGCATATGCAATGAATCAAGAGTGACATGTATGAAAGAATTATGAACAGTGGCTTTGCCACAAATACTATGCCAACTACATGATCATGCTAAGCAATATGACAATGATGAATGTGTCATGAAGAACGACATTGTGGAAAGTTGCATGGCAATATATCTCGGAATGGCTATGGAAATGCCATAATAGGTAGGCATGGTGGCTGTTTTGAGGAAGATATAAGGAGGTTCATGTGTGAAAGAGCGTATCATATCACGGGGTTTGGATGCACCGGTGAAGTTTGCACCAACTCTCAATGTGAGAAAGGGCAATGCTGCGGTACCGAAGAGGCTAGCAATGATGGAAGGGTGAGAGTGCGTATAATCCATGGACTCAACATTGGTCATAAATAACTCACATACTTATTGCAAAAAATCTACAAGCCAACAAAACCAAAGCACTACGCCAGCATGCTCCTAGGGGGATAGATTGGTAGGAAAAGACCATCGCCGTCCCGCCGCCACTCATAAGGAGGACAATCAAATAACACCTCATGTTTCAAATTTGTTACATAACGTTTACCATACGTGCATGCTACGAGACTTGCAAACTTCAACACAAGCATTTCTCAAATTCACAACAACTCAACTAGCACACTTTGATATTATCACCTCCATATCTCAAAACAATTATCAAGCATCAAACTTTTCTTAGTATTCAACGCACTCAAAAGAAAGTTTTACAAATCTTGAATACCAAGCATATTATTATTTTAAGCAAATTACCATGCTATTTAAGACTCTCAAAATAATCTAAGTGAAGAATGAGAGATCAATAGTTTCTTTAAAACAAATCCACCACCGTGCTCTAAAAGATATAAGTGAAGTACTAGAGCAAAACTATAAAACTCAAAAGATATAAGTGAAGCACATAGAGTATTCTAACAAATTCCAATTCATGTATGGCTCTCTCAAAATGTGTGTACAGCAAGGATGATTGTGGTAAACTAACAAGCAAAGACGCAAATAATACAAGACGCTCCAAGCAAAACACATATCATGTGGTGAATAAAAATATAGCTCCAAGTAAAGTTACCAATGGAAGTGGACGAAAGCGGGGATGCCTTCCGGGGCATCCCCAAGCTTTGACCTTTTGGTGTTGTCGGTGTCAAAACCGGCGGATCTCGGGTAGGGGGTCCCGAACCGTGCGTCTAGGCGGATGGTAACAGGAGACAAGGGACACGATGTTTTTACCCAGGTTCGGGCCCTCTCGATGGAGGTAATACCCTACTCCTGCTTGATTAATATTGATGATATGGGTAGTACAAGAGTAGATCTACCACGAGATCAAGGAGGCTAAACCCTAGAAGCTAGCCTATGGTATGATTGTTGTTCATCCTATGGACTAAAACCCTCCGGTTTATATAGATACTGGATAGGTTAGGGTTACACAGAGTCGGTTACAATGGTAGGAGATCTGCATATCCGTATCGCCAAGCTTGCCTTCCACGCCAAGGAAAGTCCCATCCGGACACGGGACGAAGTCTTCAATCTTGTATCTTCATAGTCCAGCAGTCCGCCAGCGGTGATAGTTCGCTATCTGGACACCCCTAATCTGGGACTCCTCAAGAGCCCCGAACCAGGCTTCAATGACGATGAGTCCGGTAGCGTTGATTGTCTTGACATTGCGAGGCGGGTTCTTCTCCAAATTCCATACACTTGTCGAATAGTGTCCGGCTTCTGATAAATGTTGCGCTCCTTGGCTTCTACGCCCAATAAAGGCCATATTCCACGTGTTTGAATGAATGCGAAAAGCCAGGGTATTTTCACAATTACCCCCTAGCTGCGCAAATGAGCTGCCTATAAAAGGGGCGAGGTTCTAGATCTGAGTCACACCATCCCCTTCATGAGCTTTCATCGGGCGCCTTTGACCAAAGCCCATCCCATCATGAAGCGATCGCTGCTCCTCCTCTCGCGCTCCCAGCCCTCAACACAGAAATTGGGAGAAATGCTCAGTCCCGCATAGCGAGCTAGTTATACTCCAAGCCAAGGGATTTCTCCCCCCGGCCTTCATGGTTCCGGTTCGAGCCGGACTTGCCACTTACAAGGGAGGAAAGCAGGCGGAGAGTGTCCCCGATCCCTCTAAAGGAGAGCGGGTATGCTTCATCTCTTATCTAGTAAGAGGACTCGGATTTCCAATCCATCCGTTTCTCCGGGGGCTCTTGGAGTTCTCTGACCTCCAATTGCACCATCTTACTCCTGCCTCCATCTTGCACATTGCGGGCTTCGTGGCCCTTCTTGCGAACTGTTCTTGGGTGACGAGGCTCATTTGAGCTGTGGAAGAGAATATTACGCCTAGTACCCCGTTCTCATGAGGGGTCAATATATCAAGTGGGCGGAGCGAGCTATGGCGCATCGCCGGGACGGATACCTATCCGAACCCCAAGAAAGCGTCCAAGACTGGCCTTCGGAATGGTTTTACATGGAGGGCGTCCGCTGCGAGATCCTGTTCGGATCGGCCTTAGGAGTTCAGCAATGCTCCTTTGAAGAAGCGCCCTATTTGGCGCCCTCGGAGCCCAGGAGGGAAAATGACAGTGATGTCCTTTATTTGATGAGCCGAATAAGGTTACTGGCTCATGCCGGAATGACCATGATTGGAGTCATGTCAATCTGTATTATGAGAAGTGCAGCCGGCTCCAATATAGGGGCCACCCCATGTGGGACTTCAACGGGAGGACGATGCCACCCGTCCACGGCCGCAAAGGGCGGGATCGGTCACCGAACCTGGTGAAGATCTTGTCTGCCATGTATAAAGGAGGAGGAGGATTTCCTCGCGTCAATCCATCAAGGAGTTTTCTTCAAATAATCCTCGGCTGGGTAAGCAAAACATCTTTGTGACCTGTACGATCCATGTTCCCGTGGTTAAATATCTCATTTCATGGTTTTTTGCGCGAACTGCACGGACTGTGGAGAAGATACAGCCCGCCCCCACAACCCGAGGATCCGGAACGGTCCCTCGATCCGACCTCCGAAGAGGATCCGGATATAAAGGTGGAGTTGATCGACGGGGTATTCCACCAACTTAGCATCGACAATCCTTTGGTTGCCATTACGGCCGATTACCCCGGAATACTTCCAGCCTCAAAGGTAACTGAGACCAAGGTCCCAATACTCTGATAATGACCCATCCATGCTTATTTCTTGATCACCGTATACCAATGGTGTTTCGCAGGGGCTACCTTCGAGGCAGGAAGCCGAGCCCGCGGCGGCTAGCCAACAAGGGAGAGTACGGCCCCGCAGGCTAAAAAGGAGTGCGGTCCGGATCGAAACTCCGCCGCAACGGTACGGCACGTCACCATGTTCCTAGGATTGATTCCTGGAAGGTGTACTAATGCTGACGCTCTTTTCAGGAAAAAGAGCGCTTGCCGAACTGAGTCCGGAGAGGTTGCCAATTGAACCTTCACCGGCCAGGCTTCAAAGCCGGGTCCGGAGGCGGAGGCGAGCACGAGACGTGCGTCGGATGCTCCTCCGACAGAGGATGCCGACAGGTTGTCCGCCACCAACTCCGAGGTGGAGAGCGCCTTGAATCACAGGCGCCGCCGGACAGTTCTTCGTGACGACATGTTTCTCCACAGAGGCCTTGAATGCCTTCGATTCGGGAGATGCGCACCTCCGTGCCGCTCAAGATGGTCTAGCCAGAGCCACGGAGCAGTATGTAAAGGACATGCGGGTAAGCAAATTTGACGGTTATATATGCCAGTAGCCCCCGAGACTTAAAATAGTTAGAATAACTGATTTAAGGATCATTTGTTATCTGAGGATCTTCTGAGTAAAAGAATACCCGATCGTCCCGGGGAGCTTAAAGAGTGCAAGGCCCAACCGAGGCCGCACTAGCCGCTCTGAGGGGAGCCGCAGAGACCCCCAATCGGTAATATACGCTTTAAAAGATAAATAGTTTATGAAGTGCGGCGGGTTTGTAAATCGACAAAAATATTGCAGATGGCGCGGACTAGATCCGGACAAGCAGCAGCTTTGCGCCAGCTAAAGGCGGCGAGAGCGTGCTTACGAGGGTGCGGCAAGAGAAAAATGACCTCCAAGACGCCAACACCAAGCTGGGTGAGGAACTAAAGGATGTTCGTGCCCAGTTGTCTGACTCCGTGAAGGAGAATCGGCGGCTTCGTCGCGGCATTTTCAGTAAGTGCTTGAGCGAGCTTTAAAAGAGTTCGGCGAGGAAGGCGACTAACATAAACATGTATGTAGGTTTGCTCACAGGTCGTCCTGAGGAGGAGATGCCCAGTTCTTCGGGTGATCTTCTTCCCGAACTGCGTCATCTGCACGAACGAGTCCCGGCGGTGATGAAAGGCATCGGCCAGGCCTTGTGGCCATCTATCTCCCCTGCCCGAAGGCATTGGGGAGTTAGCGGAGCGGCTTCAAGGAGCACGGCGGCGCTTCCGACTATGGAAGATATCGGCCTGCCGTCAAGGCGCCAGGGAGGCCTGGGCCATGGTAAAGACGCGGTACACGAAGGCTGACCCAAACCACATGGCCGAGGTTGGACCTGTGGGGCCTGATGGGATGGAGATCCCTGTAAGCTTAGTGTACGGCCAAGTAGAATTGGCCGCCAAGTATTCCCAGCAAGATTGTAAATTAGATAGCCTATTAAATGGCATTGAGGAGGAATACAATGAGTCGAGTTGACTATGTAAAAAATATGACAGGAAAAAATGTCTTCTAGCCGGATTGTAGATCGTTTGTCATAGCGGACCTTTTCGCTTCGACCTCAGGACCCAATAGTCCGGAGTGTGTCCGAATACCATCGTGGTTATAGAAGAACCGGGGTATGCATGGAGACAAGGCGTAGGGGTCATTGTTGCTATATCGCATAAGTGCCCAACTAGTTATGTTATATTACATGGGTAGTAAGAAACATCTTCCGGGAGAATAGTTCCTTAAGGGTTCCTTTCATTTGGGATGCATGCCCTAAAGTGCATGTCAAAGCTGCTATTAAAGCGTAAAATCATCTGGGGCAGATGGGTAAATAGTTAGAAATCATCTTTCAGTTCACCGACCGAATATTCCCTTAAGAACGCTAGCTTTCGGCTTCACCCGGTCGAGGTACACATCCGGCTGACCAGCGGTAACAATCGCAGAGGTGCTCCCTTTACCACCTAGCCGAACAATCGGGAACGTAGGGGTAAGCACAGAGCCGTGCAACCCAGCTTGGCCAAAACTTAAGTCATATCGATGCATATAATGGTGAATAAAAGGTACATGCGGAAGTTTAACGCATGTGTTGGGCATGAAACCCGTATAAATAAGCTTCTGTTAAAGAATCCCCCAGGTATAATGAGCGCGGATGGCGCGTCAAGTATGTGCGAAAAAAGCGCAAACGAGCCTCTACAGGCTTCGAGAAGAAAGAGGAGGAAGGAGAGAAATAAAAGACAGCAAAAATAGAAAATGTGGACGGAGGAAGGAGACAAACTTGGAGTCCAGCGCTTAGGCGTAGAATCTTCGTAGACGGGCTGCGTTCCATGGGTTCAGCTCGAGTCGGTTATCCGATGCGTTTCGCAGACGGTATGCTCCGCCGGTCAGGACTTGGTCGATGATTAAGGGACCTTCCCATTTGGGCTTGAGTTTGTCCTTTTTCTTGTCCGGCAGCGTAGAACTAGTTCGCCAACGTTATAAGCTTTGGCCCGTACTTCCTTGCTTTGATATCTTCGAGCCTGCTGTTGATAAAACGCGGAACGAGCTTTTGCCACGTCGCGCTCCTCCTCCAATGCGTCCAAGCTGTCCTGCTGATCGAGCTCGGCTTCTCTTTCTTCATACATGCGCACGCGAGGTGAGTCATGTATTATGTCGCAGGGCAAGACTGCCTCTGCGCCGTGCACCATGAAGAATGGTGTGAATCCGGTAGTACGATTCGGCGTGGTCCGCAGCCCCCAGAGTATGGAGTCGAGCTCCTCAACCCAGTGTGTGTTAGATTCCTTGAGGGACCGCACTAGTCTGGGTTTAATGCCGCTCATGATTAGATCGTTTGCTCGTTCGACTTGGCCGTTGGTTTGAGGGTGATAGACTGAGGCGTAATCGAGCTTGATGCCCATGTTTTTGCACCATAATTTGACCTCATCGGCTGTAAAGTTGGTGCCATTATCAGTGATGATACTGTGGGGGACACCGTAACGGTGCACTACCCCTGATATGAAGTCTATCACCGGTCCGGATTCGGTCGTTTTGACAGGTTTGGCCTCTATCCATTTGGTGAATTTATCCACCATGACCAATAGGTATTTTTTCTTGTGGGTTCCTCCTTAAGGGGTCCAACCATGTCAAGCCCCAGACCCATGAAACGGCCAGGTGATGGGTATAGTTTTGAGGGCGGTGGGTGGCATGTGGCTTTGGTTAGCAAAAGTCGGGCAACCGACGCATCATTGGACTAAGTCCTGCTGCGTGCCGGGTCGTCGGCCAATAAAATCTTGTACGGAAGGCCTTGCCTACAAGGGCCCGGGCTGCAGCGTGGTGCCCACCCAGTCCGGCATGAATTTCAGCCAGGAGGTTTCGCCCTTCCTCTTCGGAGATACACCTTTGAAGGACTCCGGTAGTGCTTTTCTTATAAAGCTCTCCCTCATGGACTTTATAGGCTTTAGATCACCATACTATGCAGCGAGCCTCATTTTGGTCTTCGGGGAGTTCCTGCCTAGTTAGGTAGGCTAGGAATGGTTCAAATCCGCAGCGATAACCGCCATTATTTCATGGGCGAGGGTGTTATCTCGGTGGCGGGGCCTCCGATTGTGTCGAGTGTTCGGCGTCGAGGCAGTGCGGTTGGGTCCGGATTGTTATTGCCGGACTCCCCTTCCCATAGTACGGATGGCTTGAACAGCCGTTCCAGAAAGATATTGGGTGGGACGGCATCGCGTTTTGCACCGATGCGTGCCAATATGTCCGCTGCCTGGTTGTTATCCCGGGCTATATGATGAAATTCGAGCCCTTCGAACCGTGCTGACATTTTTAGGACCGCATTGCGGTATGCTGCCATTTTCGGAACTTTGGCATCAAAGTCTCCGTTTATTTGAGATATCGCGAGGTTCGAATCCCCGCGCACCTCTAGGCGTTTAATGCCCATGGAGACTGCCATCCGAAGGCCGTGCAGAAGGACCTCGTATTCGGCTGTGTTGTTGGAGTCCGTATACATTATCTGAAGGACGTATTGGACTGTGTCCCTGGTTGGGGACGTCAGGATGATGCCAGCCCCCAGACCGGCCAACATTTTGGAGCTGTCAAAGTGCATGATCCAATTGGAGTATGCGCCGTACTCTTTAGGGAGTTCGGCCGTCCATTCGCCACGAAGTCGGCCAAAACCTGCGACTTGATAGCTAAATGCGTGGCTTGTAGGTTATGTCGAATGGAAGGAGCTCTATGGCCCATTTAGCAATCCGGCCCGTCGCGTAGCGGTTGTTTATAATGTCATTAAGAGGTACTTCGGAGGCTACCGTTAACGAGCACTCTTGAAAGTAGTGTCGCAGCTTCCGGGATGCCATGAACACCGCGTTTTGATAGTGTGGGTAACGGGACTTGCATGGAGTTAGGACAGTGGACACATAGCAAACCGGTTTTTGAAGAGGGAACCGGTGTCCGTCCGTTTCTCGTTCGACAACGAGCACCGCGCTGACAACTTGATATGTTGCGGCGATATATAATAGCATTGGTTCGCCCACATTGGGTGCGGCCAAGACCGGATTGGTTGCCAATATGGCTTTTATCTCTTCGAGTCCGGCCGTGGCGGCATCCGTCCACTCGAAGTGTTCGGTCTTGCGGAGGAGGCGGTAAAAGTAACGCCCTTTCTCCCAAACTGGAAATAAAGCGGCTTAGAGCCGCCACGCATCCCGTCGATTTTGTATTTGCTTGAGGTCTTTTGGAATATCCAATTGTGACAGCTCGGATCTTGGCTGGGTTTGCTTCAATTCCTCTACCGGACACAATGAAGCCCATGAGCTTTCCTACCGAACGCCGAAGACGCATTTTTCCGGATTGAGCTTGATGTCGTATTTTTGAAGATTGTCGAATGTGAGCCTCAAGTCGTCTTCTAGAGTTTCGACGTGCTTGGTTTTGACGACCACGTCATCTACATACGCTTTCACTGTTTTGCCGATCTGGTCTCGCGGACATATACGAATCATGCGCTGATATGTTGCGCCGACGTTTTGAGCCCAAAGGGCATTGTGTTGAAGCAGAACGGGCCGTATGGAGTGATGAATGCTGTTGCAGCTTGGTCTGGC
Source organism: Aegilops bicornis (assembly GCA_021605145.1). Taxonomy (NCBI): domain Eukaryota; kingdom Viridiplantae; phylum Streptophyta; class Magnoliopsida; order Poales; family Poaceae; genus Aegilops; species Aegilops bicornis. The sequence continues at coordinate 174,201,617 of CM038674.1, forward strand.
TCCACCATCTTGATTTGGTGGTAGCCGGAGTACGCGTCGAGGAAGCACAATGAGTCGTGTCCTGCTGTAGCGTCAATAATTTGATCAATTCGAGGGAGGGGGAGGGATCCTTTGGGCAAGCCTTATTAAGGTCTTTGAAATCAACACATAGGCACCAGGATTTATCCTTCTTTGGTACCATCACCAGGTTTGCTAGACAGTCCGGATGTTTTATATCTCTGATGAATCCGGCTTCCAAAAGTTTGGCTAGCTCCTCTCCCATGGCCTGTCTCTTGAGTTCGGAAAATCGCCGAAGGGCCTGTTTGACTGGCTTGAATCCTTTTAGGATATTTAGGCTATGCTCGGCCAGCCGACGTGGGATTCCCGGCATGTCTGAAGGGTGCCAGGCAAAGATGTCCCAGTTTTCTCGTAGAAATTTTCATAGTGCAGCGTCTACATCAGGGTTTAATTGTGCCCCAATGGAGGCCGTCTTTGCGGGGTCCGTTGGGTGGACTTGGAATTTGACTATTTCATCCGCTGGTTTAAAAGAGGTGGACTTGGATCTTTTATCAAGTATCACATCGTCCCTGTTCACCGTGGAGCGCATCGCGGTGAGTTCCTCGGCCGCTAGGGCTTCGAACAGTGCCTCGAGGGCTAGTGCGGTTGTCTTGTTTTCGGCGCGGAGTGCTATGTTCGGATCACTAGCTAGAGTGATTATTCTGTTAGGTCCGGGCATTTTAAGCTTCATGTACCCATAAGGGGGTATAGCTTGAAAAATTGTGAATGCCTCTCGTCCTAATAAAGCATGATATCCTCTGTTGAACGGGGCCACTTGAAATGTGACCTCCTCGGACCTGTAATTGTCCGGCGAGCCGAACACTACATCCAGTGTAATTTTTCCTGTGCAGCATGCTTCCCGGCTAGGGATTATTCCGCTGAAGGTTGTGCTACTTCTCTCACTGCGGTTCCAGTCTATTTCCATTTTTCGGAGGGTTTCCTCATAGATGAGGTTTAGTCCGCTGCCGCCATCCATGAGTACCTTGGTAAGGCGAAAGCCGTCCACTATCGGACTGAGGACCAATGCGGCTGGTTCTCGGGCTGTTCGGAATTTAGGTTCGTCACTGGCATTGAAGGTGATAGCCGTGTCACTCCATGGATTTATTGTTGCTACTTGGTAGACTTCGGCAAGGTTGCGGAGTGTTCGTTTTCGCATGTTATTTGATGCGAAAGTCTCGAAGACTGTTAACACCGTACTGGTGTTGCTGGGCTGGGGTTCTGAAGCTAGAAGCTCTTCGCCACTTTTGGCCACCTGCCGTAGTATCCAACATGCTCGAAGGCTATGAGTTGGAATGGCGCCCTCTGTATTGTGAATTTTGCAGGGTCCGTTTAGCCAACCCTCCAAGCGGTTCCGCACTTTTAGGGGTTTTGGTTTTTGGTATTTAACCCGGTGCTTGATAATGATGCACCCTTTTATTTCGGACTAGGGTTGTGTTCGGGGCGGATTATCCCAAAATTTACTTTCGGTTTTCCGTGCGCTCTCCATCGCACAAGTACTTTTTGTACTATGGTTACCAAGTCAGCAAAGCGTGTAATTTCGCTGACGACTTATGGCGTTTAGGATTCCCTTGTCCGTGCAATTATTGCAGAAAATTGGGATTACGTCCTCCTCTCGGCAGTCCTTTATCCTGTTCATAACCAGGAGGAATCGCCCAAGAATGATGTCTTTATTTCAGCGAGCTCTTGCGAATTCGAGAGATCTCTTATGTTTGGGTGGGCGGGTGGATCTAGATCCGGAACCCCGTCAATTTAGGGCTCAGGGCGAGAAGTTTCGGACTCGGAAGTTTGGATTTTGAGTGTTATCCAATGAGTCCAACCCATTTGCTCGACTTTAAGTTCGAGGGCTTGATCGACATCCGTCCCTCTGCGGGAATCCGCATGGAGGATCGGGAATCCTGGACGTAGCTAGTACTTAAGATAGAAGAAGAATCGCCGCATTGCTCCTCTATCACAGCAACATGATGGGTAGCACAGGAGAGTTGATCTCTCTCAGATCGGTTTTAGGCCCGATCCGGTCGTAGTCTATGGCGACTCCCAGAGCGGCGATGCGATCTAAGAGCTCGTTTACGGAGGAGAGCTCGATCGGATCTAACTGTTAGGCAAGTTCCGAATCAACATGGAGATTGGTTTCGATGACTCGAGAGGTCATCGTCGGCTGATGGCGGATGGCGGTCATAAGAAAACCACCTAGTCAAGAGTCCGCCAGCGACCAAGGCTCCTTTGGCGATAGTATCGTATTTAAAGACGAGATGAGGCATCCTACCTGATGGCGACGGCACAGAGGAACTCTCAATGAAAGCACCAATGTCGGTGTCAAAACCGGCGGATCTTGGGTAGGGGGTCCCGAACTGTGCGTCTAGGCGGATGGTAACAGGAGACAAGGGACACGATGTTTTTACCCAGGTTCGGGCCCTCTCGACGGAGGTAATACCCTACTCCTGCTTGATTAATATTGATGATATGGGTAGTACAAGAGTAGATCTACCACGAGATCAAGGAGGCTAAACCCTAGAAGCTAGCCTATGGTATGATTGTTGTTCGTCCTATGGACTAAAACCCTCCGGTTTATATAGACACCGGATAGGTTAGGGTTACACAGAGTCGGTTACAATGGTAGGAGATCTACATATCCGTATCGCCAAGCTTGCCTTCCACGCCAAGGAAAGTCCCATCCGGACACGGGACGAAGTCTTCAATCTTGTATCTTCATAGTCCGTGAGTCCGCCAACGGTGATAGTTCGCTATCCGGACACCCCTAATGCGGCACTCCTCAGTGTCCTTGGATTATCTTGGGGTGCCATGGGCATCCCCAAGCTTAGGCTCTTGCCACTCCTTGTTCCATAATCCATCAAAAGATTTCACCCAAAACTTGAAAACTTCACAACACAAAACTCAACAAAAATCTCGTAAGCTCCGTTAGCGAAAGAAAACAAAAGACCACTTCAAGGTACTGTAATGAACTCACTATTTATTTATATTGGTGTTAAACCTACTGTATTCCAACTTCTCTATGGATTACAAACTATTTTACTAGCCATAGATTCATCAAAATAAGCAAACAACACACGAAAAACAGAATCTGTCAAAAACAGAACAGTCTGTAGTAATCTGTAACTAACGCAAACTTCTGGAACTCTAAAAATTCAGCCAAAATAGTAAGACCTAGGCAATTTGTTTATTGATCATCAGCAATTTGAATCACTATTTTATCACGTTCTGGTGATTTTTAACAATTGTTTTCGTGAACAGAAAGTTTCTGGAAATTACAGCAAGATCAAATAACTATTATCCAAGAAGATCCTATAGGTTTAACTTGGCACAAACACAAATTAAAACATAAAACCACATCTAAACATAAGGTAGATGGATTATTTATTCCTAAAAAGAAACAAAAACAAAAAAAACTAAAAATAAAATTGGGTTGCCTCCCAACAAGCGCTATCGTTTAACGCCCCTAGCTAGGCATAAAAGCAAGGATAGATCTAGGTATTGCCATCTTTAGTAGGCAATTCTTCAACGAGGCATCTACCTTCCTTAGAAATTTCGTTCTTTCTAGTAATTATCAAATTTTTAGGCAAAATATCGAAAAATTCATTTGTAGCAAATGGTTCCTTAATGATAGCAAAAAGATTGGGATGAATACTTATAGATTTACGATCTGCGGTTTCCTTACTAGAGGATTCACCCTTATTCTTAGGAACATACATGAGCTTAGCAATATTAGTAGGTGGACTTGAAGTATTCTTTACGGAAGAAAAAGTGGTTCCCAAGTTGGTAATGATACCCTCAAGTTTATCAATTCTAGAGGAATCTTGATTTATTTTCTCATTAACTATGGGTTCCTTCTCCTTAATATTTTTCAAAATTAATCTTACCTTAGATCCATATTGGGTAATTTTATTGTGGATCTTTTTATCTAGATTTCAATTAACTCAGCGGTAGCAATTTTATTTTCAATAATTTCAAGTCTTTGCATTAGATGCTCCAATTAACATAGTTCCATTAACCAAAAGAGGTTGTGAGCCAAATAAATCTATCATAGCATTATAAGAATCAAAAGTATGGCTACCCAAAAAATTCCCTCCGGTAATGGTATCGAGGATATATCTATACCAAGGATTAGCACCTACGTAAAAATTGCGGAGAAGAACAGAAGTAGATTGCTTCCTGGTAGATCTATTTTGAGCATTGCAAATTCTATACCAAGCGTCTTTTAGATTTTCTCCCTCCCTTTGCTTAAAATTTAGAACTTCATTCTCAGGAGACAACGAAGAAGATATAAGACTAGCCACAACGACAAGCAAGCGAGGAAAAGGCAAACGAAAAAGAGAGGGCGAATAAAATGGCAAGGGTGAAGTGGGGGAGAGGAAAACGAGAGGCAAATGGAAAATAATTTAATGCGAGAGATAAGGGATTGTGATGGGTACTTGGTATGTTAACTTTTGCGTAGACTCCCTCGCAACGGCGCCAGAAATCCTTCTTGCTACGCCTTGAGCTTGCGTTGGTTTTCCCCGAAGAGGAGAGGATGATGCAGCAGAGTAGCGTAACTATTTCCCTCAGTTTTGAGAACCAAGGTATCAATCCAAGGGAGGCCACGGGCAAGTCCCTCGTACCTACACAAAGCAAATAACTCCTCGCAACCAACGCGAATAGGGGTTGTCAATCCCTTCATGGTCACTTACGAGAGTGAGATCTGATGGAGATGATAGATAATATTTTTGGTATTTTTGGTATAACGATGCAAGGTAAAATAAAAGGCAAGGTAAAAAAGCAAAGCAATAATAAAGCTTAGGAAGATTAATATGATGGAAATAGACCCGGGGGCCATAGATTTCACTAGTGGCTTCTCTCAAGAGCATAAGTATTTTACGGCGGGTGAACGAATTCATTGTTGAGCAATTGATGAGAATTGAGCATAGTTATGAGAGTATCTAGGTATGATCATGTATATAGGCATCACGTCCGAGACAAGTAGACCGACTCACCTGCATCTACTACTATTACTCCACTCATCGACCGCTATCCATCATGCATCTAGAGTATTAAGTTATTAAAAACAGAGTAACGCCTTAAGCAAGATGACATGATGTAGAGGAATAAATTCATGCAATATGATAAATACCCCATCTTGTTATCCTCGATGGCAACAATACAATACGTGCCTTGCAACCCTTTCTGTCACTGTGTAAGGACACCGCAAGATTGAACCCAAAGCTAAACACTTCTCCCATTGCAAGAACTACCAATCTAGTTGGCCAAACCAAACGGATAATTCGAAGAGACTTGCAAAGATAACCAGTCATACATAAAAGAATTCAGAGAAGATTCAAATATTGCTCATAGATAATCTTGATCATAAACCCACAATTCATCGGTCTCAACAAACACACCGCAAAAAGAAGATTACATCGAATAGATCTCCACGAGAGAGGGGGAGAACATTGTATTGAGATCCAAAGAGAGAAGAAGCCATCTAGATACTAACTATGGACCCGAAGGTTTGAAGTAAACAACTCACACTTCATCGGAGAGGCTATGATGATGATGTAGAAGCCCTCCGTGGTGGAATCCCCTTCCAGCGGAGCTCCGGAACAGGCCCCAAGATGGGATCTCGTGGATACAGAAAGTTGCGGCGGTGGAATTAGGTTTTTGGCTCCGTATCTGATCTGTTGAAGTGCGTAGGTATATATAGGAGGAAGGAGAATGCGCGGTGGAGCTTCGGGGGGCCCACGAGGCAGGGGGCGCGCCCTCCACCCTCGTGGCCGCCTCCCTCCTTTCTTGACCGAGGGTCCAAGTCTCCTAGATCTTATCTTATGAGAAAATCACGTTCCCAAAGATTTCATTCCGTTTGGACTCCGTTTGATATTCCGTTTCTTCGAAATACTGAAATAGGCAAAAAACAGCAATTAAATTTGGGCCTCCGGTTAATAGGTTAGTCCCAAAAGTAATATAAAAGTGAAAAATAAAGCCCAATATAGTCCAAAACAATAGATAATATAGCATGGAGCAATAAAAAATTATAGATATGTTGGAGACGTATCAGCGCGCTGTCCTGCAGGCGTCAACGGAGGCGGGCCCGACGATGGGGGAGTACGCCACGGGCGAGCGGGCGATGAGCGGCTACGGCACGAGGCATGGCAATGGCGCGGGCAGCAGAGGAGCAGGGCGCGGGCGGCTCGGCGAGGGAGAAAGGAGGAGGCGCACAGGCGCAGGCGGGCGTGTGGGGCGCGGGAGGGGGAGCCGCGGCCGGGGTAGTGGGCCGTAGTAGCACCGCACGTAGCAGGACGCAGCGACAGCAGCAAGTAGAAGCAACGACGGAGGCAAAGCAGCAGCAGCACTAGAGCAGTCACCGCGCAACAGAGCGGTAGCGCTCGACTAGCAGGGGCGCGAGGATTTGGGAGGTCACAAGAGGCGTTGGGGTTGCCAGAATCACCGGGAACGACGAGCCCCGTGGCGGCGCACCTACGGCAGCTACAACAATGATGATGTAGAACGAGAGATGTAGTGGGAAAAGGCGCAGGAGCATCGGGAGCTCACCACGGATGCAGAGGAGCAGACGGCAAGGTCGGAGAGGCTTGGGGTGGAGCGGATCGAGACGGTGCATGTGGCAATGAGATCCGATGATGGCGATGGCGTGACAGCGTCCTTGCTCTAACCGATGCGCGTAGTCGACGAAGACGACCAGGGAGGAGCTCCTGGACACACTTCTAGCCGAAGAGGAGTTCGGTGACCACGTGGACGAGGAGGGTCATGGTGGCGGCGGCTCGGATGTCTTGTGAGGAAGAAGAAGCGGCATGAGGGGAAGGAATGAATGGCGCTAGGGTTCGCCGGGGGGGGGGGGGGCTCGGGGTGCCGTGTAGATGTCGGGGATGCGGCGGATTGCCGGCACGTTGCCAATCCGCGGCATGGACGGGCGCACGTCGGCCACCCAGCCTTTGATGAACAGAGGTTGAAGGAAAAGGGGGAAGTTGGGCTAGGCCGATCGGGTGGCCGAGGCCCAAGTGGGGGTTGGGGCCTTTTGTTTTGTTTTGTTTGTTTTGGCTTTTCTCTCTTTCTTATTTTTCTTTATTTCTTTTCTATTTCTTTTAGTTGCTGCTTATTCTAGCGTTAACAATATACCAAGGTGGCACTCAAATTGATGTACCAATTATGTCACTGCCACATTAACTTGTTACCCAAACTAAAATAGTTTCGTAATTATCTAATATTTAAAAGCATTTAAATAATAGTTTTTGCTACTATTTTATTCGCCTAATAGTATTTAAATATTTTATAAGTTGTGGTTTATCCACCATAATTACCTATGCATTATTTGGTTCACTTTGAACATTTTAGTTTTAATGTTTGAAACTTTTGTTGTTTATATTGATTTCGAATTTGAATTTGAATCGTTTTTGAACTAACACGAGATTAACACTAGTAATCGTGGTGACGTGGCATCATTAGCAGGGAATTGCTGTAGCTTAATTTTCCGGGCGTCACAATTCTCCTCCACTATAAGAAATCTCGTCCCGAGATTTTAAGAGGTGGAGTAAGAGGTGGGTAAGGTGGTTACGAAATTCTAACGAATCTTCTCGGTCTTGGTTGCTCTTCTCGAAGAGGTCGATCCATTACGTCGATGTCTTTATTTCTCTGCTTCAGGTCATCATGATGAAGTTGGCATCCTTTCTTCAAGAACTCGATCGTACTTACAAAAGAATAAAGGGTGGGTATTCCGGGAGAACGGACCTCTGCAAGGTTGACTATCTGGTCGATAACATCAGGGAAGGTGGCAGAAAGTAACTCTTGAATTGAAACCTAAGAAAATATCGAGAGAAAGTAAGGAGGTATAATTGGAAGTTTCAAGCGGGTAGGCAACCATTCGATGCCTGAAACAGGGCGTGAAAGGGGTTCAAAGCAACGGGAACAAGTATTGGGTCTGATACCAGAATTGGTGATCTCTCAGAAGGTGGCTCGTGAATTACATACGAGGCCACACGCGAGGAACAACCTTGGGAACAGGGGGTGTACATGAGAGTCAGGTTTCTATCCTGTGGAACTGTGGTTTATGGGCCCACAATGTGATTAAAAGTAGGAAGGGCGTTGACATCTTGCACCGTCATGATAGCAAGACATGTCAGAGTGTAGCCTATCAGTTATGTCGGCAACAATGTGAGTACCAAGGGCGAGGGACGAAGAGAACCATTTTCCTGCTCGTTGAACGAGGCGGACCAATAGGCAAGGTTCTCGTCCATCGGTGGTTACCGGAATTTCATCAACAATAGTAACAAGGTCTTATTGACAGAGTAGTACACCAAGGTGTTTACATAAGCAGTGAATTATTACTGCTTAGATCATATAGATCACAAGAAATATTAAACAAAATAATGGAAAGGAAAAGGTGATAATCAGATTAAACAGAACAATGGAAAGGAAAATGTGTTTCAACACATATTTCAGGGGTATATCCTTCCCAAGGGAAAGTAGAGCATGATATCCATGATGGGATATAACGAAGAAAACCCTTTAGGAAAGGGGAGAGAAATTTCATACCATTACCCATACAATGGTGTTTGGATAATTGAGCAGGAAACATTTAGCATTGGGCTTCAAATGTTCATGTTGAAAATCGGGATACCACAACCACGCTTCGAGATAGCATCGACATGGTTTTCAAGCAAAGGTCAGACTTTGGATACAGGAAGGATCCATCAGGAACAACTCATAGAATAAGTCTTACAATTTCCTCATGGAAGAATGGCTAACCTTGCTAAAAAAGGAACTATAACAATAGGTCCTCCGGCCAGGTGTGCTAGGCATGACATCACCTTACTGGGTAAAAGACCAATGTTATAACTCTTGGGAATATGTTCCAACCATCATATCTGACCGAGATTCAGATCTGATTGGTGTCAGGATACCTCGGACTCATGATGCCCGAGAAGGGAAGGTGCGAAAAATTAACGAGAAGACATTATAAGATTCTCGGGAAACGAACTATGGAAGCGAGTTCTGAAACAAGAGTTCGTCAGTAAACCCAAGAGAGGATAAGGAGGTGGCTGATGGACTCAGCAACAATTCATCGAGAATTTCAAAGCATGGATTTCCACAATTATGCGAAGAAGGAGATAGCATTTGGCAGATCAAATGTTATAATGAGATATGCTCGAGGAAAACATACCCAATTAGACATCAGTTGAAAGGTGCAGCCGAAATATGGGCTTATGTAGCATGAACGATGTTAGAATGGTGATTCGATAACCAATGCACAAAGAATGAAACTATCATCCATTATCTTACAAGCAATAAGGTTGCTAGTAATTTTGAATTCACACATCATAGTTAAATGGTTTGTATCCCGGTTAGAATCAACACGGGGACCAAGATATGAACGGAGATGGTGAGAAGTATTACTATATCAAGAATTCTTAAGAGGTGGTGAAATTCTCACAACCTTCTTGACATAAAAGATGGTAATACTCCGAGGTAGAACATAACATAAGTTGGATAGCAAGTTGCATCCATAACAAGAACAAGTTTGTGATGAACGGAAGGCAATAAGGTGATGGTATTTCTCATCATGAATTCAATTGATATCCTGGAAGAGCTTAGAATGCTGATGATGATCCCGACACATTTGTCGAGAGATTTCATGAAGATGTAATCTATCGGCAATGAATCAAGTCAAAGTGATTATGAAGCAAAAGGTTATTGGAACCACAGGTACGACACAAACTCGGAATCAAAGTTTGTAGTTCGAGGTGAAACGATAAGACGAGGAAATCGACATAAGCTTAGCTCATAGTCGAAGGCTGTGCTCCGAGAATAAGGACAAGGTAGCACAGTTAAAGTTTAGCATGACAATGATATAGCCGAGTAGGCTATGACTTACGTGATCAAGTTCAAATTCGTAAGTAATGAAGGTTACCAAGAGTTGTTTAATCGCGGTGCGAACTCGATTTAGTTATCGGTGTCTTTGAGTGTCTAATAACTCAGAGCCCGTGAAAAAATTGAATCAGTGAGAATGTAGTACTTGATGAAGAACTCATAAGAAGTTATGCAATTTCGTGATAATCTCGAGATACCAGGGGGTAATACTCAACGACGGATCAAAGTAGAGGTTGGACCGGGGTATTGATCCACAGAATACAAGTGCTTAAACTTGCGCGAGAAATGGGATCAAAGAACAACATATGGTTGGAAGCACGATTGCAAAGGATCAATTCACCGATACCAAAGCATATTATAGCAAGGAAATAGTTATTATTACAAGAAGCTTTCATGATAGGATCTACATCATGTCCATGGGCATGAACACAAAGTTCAAGGTCGACTCCCACTTCTCCAATGCATAACCTTTCATTCACTTCTCATTTTTTGAAGAAGTTGTAATGTTTAAATTTTATCTAGCAAAACACCAGAAGAGTATGACTCGTGATAGTTTTCGGGTTCACCCGGATCTGGGAAGGCATAGGTTCAACCCTTAGGGGCATCTTGGGAACTTATACCACAAGCTACAATAGTAAATAAAACAAGCTCGATAGTAGAGAATGAGTGACAAAACGAGAGGATACAATTTACCGAAGGCATTATGTATCAGGGAAAGAACTTCTCGAGGTTTTTGTATACGAAGGACACTGTTGGATGATATTTGAACAAAGGATCCGACGGTCCATAGCGAAGGCGATGTGAAATGTCGGCACACAACCGGAGGAAGAAACAATGTGAAGGCATTGGATTATAGAAGCAACTGGCTAATTCAAAGCTCACATGTAAAGGAATTATGATGTCCAAATCAAAGGATCAGAAGCAAACGATCTGATTAAGCATGGATAAGTTGAGTAGACTTAGGGGTACAACCAACGACAATTCGGTTGGTCGAGAACCAGTTCAAGTTTAAAATGACGTCTTATTCGGAAGGATGAATTCTAGGATTTTGACTGAGGATTGTGAGCATTCACCACATATCAACTCAAAGTCTGAAAATGATGATGACAAGGGATACTAATGAGTATTGCTAGACATATGAAACGCAACCATAATGCAAGCAGACAAGTATTTGCACAAAGCAACGGTGGCGAGAGAATTACCTAAGACCGAATAGTATATCAATGTACCTTGTGGATCATATGATCAACTAGTAATGAGCATTTCCTCGATAAGGGTGAAGAATTATTCGTAGGGGTATTCATGTGGCAAGAAACTGCGGGGTAGTAAGCATAAAGGATGCTTGGAACATCGGAGAGTATTTGAGGGAACCTTGTAATAACAAGGACAACTGGGATGAAGGTATGAACGACAAAAGTATGTAATTATCCATAAAGATTTATTGGTGGTAGGGGTCGCAACGGCGAAGGGCACAAGGGTCTCGGAAAAGCATCAGAGAGTGCCTTCAGAATCTTCTGGTGCAGCAGGCGATCATCTGGCCTGAAGGGGCTCTCCGGGAGGAAGTATTTTCGAGAACCTAAAGTTAGATTTTAGTAAAATCATTTAACCCGAGTAGCAGAGAGATCAGAGTCCCAGAGTATAGGTCGAGGAATAAAAGATCCTAATACCACCCAATGGCGACGTGGGCCCGTAAGACCCACAGCCATGTTAGTAAAAGTTTTGTAGTGTCTAGACTCGACTTCGGCCAAGGAGTGTGAAGGGGGATTCCTACAGCGATGGCTCGATACCAACTTGTGGCGCCCGATTCAATTGTACACTAATCATACTGCATAACGCAAACGACCAAGATCAGGGACTCACGGGAAGATATCACAACACAACTCTAAAAATAAAATAAGTCATACAAGCATCATAATACAAGCCAGAGGGCTCGAATACAAGTGCTCGATCATAGACGAGTCAACAAAAGCAACAATATTTGAGTACAGACATAAGTTAAACAAGTTTTCCTTAAGAAGGCTAGCACAAACTGGGATACAGATCGAAAGAGGCGCAGGCCTCCTGCCTGGGATCCTCCTAAACTACTCCTGGTCGTTGTCAGCGGCCTGAGCGTAGTAGTAGGCACCTCCGTTGTAGTAGGAGTTGTCGTCGACGGTGGCGTCTGGCTCCTGGGCTCCAACATCTGGTTGCGACAACCAGGTAGAATGGTAAGGGGAAAAGGAGGGAGAAAAGCAACCGCGAGTACTCATCCAAAGTACTCGCAAGCAAGGATCTACACTACATATGCATGGGTATCTGTGTAAAGGGGCAATATCGATGGATTGAACTGCAGAATGCCAGAATAAGAGGGGGATAGCTAATTGTCGGTGTCAAAACCGGCGGATCTCGGGTAGGGGGCCCCGATCTGTGCGTCTAGGCTGATGGTAACAGGAAGCAAGGGACACAGATGTTTACCCAGGTTCGGGCCCTCTCGATGGAGGTAAAACCCTACTTCCTGCTTGATTAATATTGAAGATATGGGTAGTACAAGAGTAGATCTACCACGAGATCGTAGAGGCTAAACCCTAGAAGCTAGCCAATGATGGTATGATTATAACTGTGATCGGCCTTCTAAGGACCAACCTCTCCGGTTTAGCTAGGGTTTACATGGAGTCGGTTACAAGGAAGGAAATACAATATCCGGATCGCCAAGCTTGCCTTCCACGCCAAGGATAGTCCCATCCGGACACGGGACGAAGTCTTGAGTCTTGTATCTTCACGCTTCAGTAGTCCGGACGATGTATACAGTCCGGCTGTCCGGATACCCCCTAATCCAAGACTCCCTCAGTAGCCCCTGAACCAGGCTTCAATGACGATGAGTCCGGCGCGTAGTCTTGTCTTCAGCATTGCAGGGCGGGTTCCTTCTCCGAATACTCCAAAGTAACTATCAAACACTCAAACCGTGTCTGGATTTGCAAGATGATCGCCACATACCATTGTAGGGAACATAGCGTAAATTTGATCTACTGGCAATCTTCGTACGTCGTGCCTTCGCATCGTGGCCCAGTTCAACATGAACCGATGCTTCTCGCCTCACCTCGACTCGTGCTGCGAGGCGGTTTTATTAACGCGTCACAGCCGGGCGAGATCGTGTTCCTTTTATTACGAAATCTTCCATTATTGCGGGCGTGCGTAGCCCCATGACGACCGTTGGTATGACTTCGTGTGCCGTCAGGTAAACCTCTATCGGTCACCCTAAGGACTCTTGATATTCACCCCCTTTATAAAAGGGGCCGAGGCCTATGCCTCTTTTCCACTTCCCTCGCGCCTTCTCGCACCAAGAGTTCTAACACCCGAGACCTAAGCTCCAACACCCCAAATCCTTCAATATGTCCGGATCCAACCCTCAAGGCCGGTGGGTGGCCTCCTCGATTCAAGAGGAGGATATTGTGAAGCTTAGAGCAGTTGGATATTTGATCGCCGACATCCAACACAGGCTTCCTGCTCCAGGGCAGGTCATCCCCACACCAGAGCCCAATGAGAGCATCGTATTTGTCCCTCACTTCCTCCGTGGCTTGGGCCTCACCCTCGATCCTTTTGTGAGGGAGCTCATGTTCTATTACGGGTTGGATTTCCATGACCTAGCTCCGGACGCTATCCTCCATATCTCGTCGTTTATTATAGTGTGCGAGGCCTTCCTCCATGTCACCCCACACTTCGGCTTATGGCTCAAGACCTTCAATGTGAAGCCGAAGATGATCGAGGCGACACGCGAGTGCGGAGGTGTCGTAATGTGAACGCTGAAGCCCCATGGCCAGAGGGTTCTTTCCCAGAAGTATCCGATGTATGGCAACGGAGGTGGTTTTAGGTCACGGCTCCCAGAGGCACAAAGTGGGTGGCCGCCCCCGAGTTCTGCTCGGGCCCTCCGTCACAACTAGCGTCTTGGACCGACATAGGACGGAATTGGGGGCCCACTGGTGATGTACCAGTACTGCAGAGCCGCATCCGAGAGCTTCTTGAGAGGGACATTAACCTTGTCAGCATAATGCAAGTGATGCTAATCCGACGGATGTTGCCGTGCCAACGCCGCCCTCTCCGGATGTGGGAGTTCAACCTAGAGGGTTCGCGGACTGTTAAGCACTTCTTCGGCCTGAAGCTCGAAGGGATGTGCAAATTATTCTTCGGACCGAAAGTAGAGTGTCCGGACACCACCGAGGATGCCGGCCTAAGCTGCAATCGCCTAGATACCCACCATGGCCAAGATGCTTGACCGGGTACTCCGCAGAACGCCCTCAGGGAAAGACAAGGGGAAGAACGAAGAAACCGAACTTCACACGCTACGCATCCGAACCGGGGGAATTGTTGCCTCCCCTAAGGAGGATAGTCGGGAAGGGGAGGCTAAGGCCTCCTCCCCGCGCGGGAAGAAGAGGGCTGCCTCCAAAGACTCGGAGACGGAGATGCCCAAACCAGGGGAAAAGGTATCGGGCTCTGCCCCGACGGGCACCCTCACCGCGTCATGCCCACCAATGGGCCAGCCCTCCACTGAGCTGTAAGTCAATTTTTAATTCAAAGGTACTGCATTTCTCCTAGATCAATAACCAGGATTCGTCTTTCATAGTCCGGCTAGCAGCCCTTATCAACATAGTTCGTCTTCGGGGGATCTTCCTCCGGAAATGATGGAGAGCGAGACCCCACCCACCTCTCCAGCTCATGAAGCGAGCGACACCGAGGTGTCGTCACGGAGGAGTCCGGATCTGCCGAAGCCGGAAGCCAATGTGTCACCGCCACAGAGACCGGGCGTTTGGCTCCCACGAGGCGATGGGAAGGGTCCCAAGCAGTTTGATGTCCGGCGGACGTCTTGTGGGACTCTTGGAGCGAGCTGCACTCTCGGAGGAGCACCGCTCATTAATGAGCGCGGTGCTCAAGAAGATTTCGTCCGCTACAAGCGGTTTGAATGAAGCATTTACAAGTCTGCTTAGAGGCTTTGAGGTATGTAGTGAAGAATACACTGTTTTTAGGCTGTGAGGCACGCGTTAGGTGTGCTCCATATAGATAGTAGCCCCTGAGACTCTGGTTGCCCGCCCTAGGAGGCAAACGAGGGATCATAAATCAATGGTTGCGCTGTAAATACGTGCAGGTACCTGTGGGTCCGGCCGCCGGCCAGTCCGTTGAAGTTGCCGAACTAACCAGGCAGATTGGATCGATTGATGCCGATATCACGCTGGTGAACGAGCGGCTGGACAAATCACAAGGTATGTGCTCTGCCTTCCTTTGTATAGGGAAATATGGAGGCGGCATGATATTTATGTAATATGTACGGACTGCAGATGGTGCTGCTGCCGTGGAGGCCCTGAGGGCAGAACTTGCCCAGGCCAAGGAACAAGCTCGGGTTAGCAATGCGGCTGCCCTGAAGGCGGCCGAAGAATTGAGAGCCGAACAGGCTGCTCATCGCCGAAGTGAGGAAAAGATAGCCGAAATGGATGTGGAGTTAAAAAATGCCGCTGACCAGTGTGAGCTCCTTAAAAAGGAGCATAAGGATAGTTCGGCTGAGTTGGACAAGGCACTTAATGCCACCAAGGAAATACGGACCGCGCTCAGGGGTGCGTGGGAGGAGCTTCAACAGGCCAGTAAAATCGCGGCTGGAGGCTCCTACTTGCTGCGGACGAAATTTTTCGATCCGAAGTACGCTCCCCTGGATGGACGCTGGAGTCCTGCGGACGCGTATGCGCATTTGACGAAGAGTACAGTTGACGCTGCCAAGTTCTTCGAGGATCAGTGTGGTAAGGAAGTGGAGAAGCTTTTCTATCGCAATACAATGCTCCCACTCGCCCGTTGTCGTTAAGTAACAAGATGGCTGTTGTAGCGGAGCTTCACAGGCTGTCCGGGCTTGCAATGCGGGCTGTGATAGACCATCTTTGGCCGAAGGGGCCTAAGCCAGATAGTTATTTTGGCTTGGTGCAGCAATTCCTTGGGGCCATGCCTCGGATCGACGCCATGATGAGGTCGGCGTGCATAGAGGGTGCACGAATGGCTCTTGACCGCGTTAAAGCCTATTGGACGGATATGGAGGCCACCATTATAGCGACCCAGGATCCGGCGGCGGGCCAATATCCGGCCGAGCACTACTTGGCGCAGGTCACGGAAGGTGCCCGCCTAATAGAGGCGCAGTTCTCGAAGAATGTCTTGTTCGAGTGATGAATCGAATCATTGTAAAAACAATGTTTATTTTGGCTATAAGGCTATGTTTATACTTTGTGACTGAAAGTATTATTGTGTCCCTGTGCGGCCGTTTTGTATATATATATATACATTTAATCCGAAAGTTAGCAGTCGTTGGCTTCAGCCCCCACGCATATAATGTGGGGTGTTCGAGAAAAAATATGCATAATCACACTTGATCCAACATCTTGGTCCATTAAGGAGGTGATCTCACGTCGAACTAGGCAACCGGACTATATAAATTTATGCTTTCGCTTAGCCATGGGAGTCTAATGGTGGGGCTACTATGTATCCCCTGGTACCTTCGCTTGCATCCGAATCTGGTAGCGTGTGTACATGACCGGGAAACGGTCCTTCGTTAATGCGGAGGGATCCTAAAGATTCCGATAAGTCTTCAAGTGGTTGAACAGTCTCTCGCTGTATCATGACAGTCAGTTTTCGGCTTTCTCTACTGAGGTGCTCTGTATCATGACAGTCAGTTTTCGGCTTTCTCTACTGAGGTGCTCGTCCGGAATAACCAGGGCACAATCGCGGTAGTTCTCCTTTGGCCACCTTAGCGGATAATAACGGAACGTAAGGTGGCAAACCCAGGAGCCGGGCAAACCCAACATTTGACCAAAGACATGATTCGGAGCTGATGCATATAAGGCCAAACTCGTGACGCCGAACACTCATGAAGGTACTCGGACTTTATAATAGACGATGGGCTCAAGAATGCCCATTCATTATAAACCCTGTGTTTCCGTGCACGTCGTTAATCTGTCGTGGCGAAATGCCAATAACGGCAGTATCCTCTGTGGGTATTGAACCCATGGGATGGTTAAACAACAAGAGGCAATAGAAAAGGTTTACACAGGGGCTTAATCTAAAAAGAAACCTATTGAACGGGGCCCTGCTACACTTCTGCGCCTTTTTCTCCGTTGTGCCGTATCCTGGAAGGGTATCGCGCGAACGTTGTCTATGAAAAAAAAAACTCGTAGGAGAGTACAATGTAGGTATGCGATGGATAATAAAAGTGTAAGATGTTGGCCTGCCAATAAGGTTAAGCCAAGTGTGGGGCTGTATTAAATATTTACAGCCCCTGGTGTCCACTATGGGATTACATATACGGTGCCCTGATTCAATTTTATCGGGCGACCAGACTCGTCTAACCGTGTCTTTGGTCTTAATGACCAGTTATGTTTTTTGATATTGGAGGCCGCTTATAGTCCGGCCGCTAGGGCCATCGCGAGTTCCTCTGCGCGTGAAGAGCGCTCTGTGATTCCGCTAACGGTAATGACGCCCCGTGGACCGGGCATCTTGAGTGTAAGGTAGCCTTAGTGCGGCAATGCGTTGAAGCGGGCGAAGGCCGTTCTTCCAAGCAATGCATGATAGTCGCTTTGGAAGGGTGCGATGATGAAGAGTAGCTCTTCGCTTCTGGAGTTGCTTGGAGAGCCGAATGTTACCTCCAGTACGATGGAGCCCCTACTGTGGGCTTCAACGCCTGGTATCACCGCTTCAAACGTGGTGTTGCTTTGGTTAATTCTGGATGGGTTTATCCCCATCCTGCAGGCAGTGTCCTCGTATATTAAACTGAGACTACTGCCGCCGTCCATGAGGACAAGGGTGAGACGGTATCCGTCGATTATCGGGTCAAGCACCAAGGCCTTTGATTCTCCGCGCCGAATACTAGTTCAGTCGTCCAAGTGATCGAAGGTGATCGGGTACGACATCCAGTAGTTAGGCGTGAGTACGATGGGCTCTATATCGAGCGCGTCTCTATGCGCATTTTCGTGCCTTCTCGTGGATATGTGAGTCGCGTGGATCATGTTCATTGTTTTAACCTCTGGCGGGAATTGCTTCTGTCCCCCAGTGTTCGGCTGGTGAGTTTCATCCTCATCTTCACTTGGTGTTTCCCTTCCCTTGTGTTCGGCATTTAATTTGCCGGCCTGCTTGAAGAGCCATGTCACGCCCAATATGCGACCCTATCCAAAAGGAACTCGAAGGTCCCACCAAGGATAGACCCGCATATTGAAACGCTTTTGCAAGGTGGATATCATTACATCAACATTATATAATAGATGGGGATACATACAAAAGGCATACAATGCCACACGAATACAACATCATCATACATAAGAGCACCATCCGACTACGGATGGAACACAAACAGAAACTCAAACGACATCCACCCTGCTAGCCTTGGCTGCCGACCTGGAACCTATCCCCTGATCGAAGAAGAAGCAGAAGAAGAACTCAACACAAGGCAAGCATCGCTCTCGCGTCATGATCATCGCATAACCTGTACCTGCAACTGTTGTTGTACTAATCTGTGAGCCACGAGGACTTAGCAATCCCATTACCATGGGTATCAAGACTAGCAAAGCTTAAAGGGAAAGGATGGGGTAAAGTGGTGAGGCTGCAGCAGCGACTAAGCATATATGGTGGCTAACATACGTAAATAAGAGCGAGAAGAGAGCAAGCGGAACGGTCGTGAATCTAGCAATGATCAAGAAGTGATCCTGAACTCCTACTTACGTCAAACATAACCCAGAAACCGTGTTCACTTCCCGGACTCCACCGACAAGAGACCATCACGGCTACACACACGGTTGATGCGTTTTAGTTCGGATCTGGTGTCAAGTTATCTACAACCGGACATTAACAAATTCACATCTGCCTATAACCGCAGGCACGGCTTTCGAAAGATTATACCCTGCAGGGGTGTCCCAACTTAGCCCATGACAAGCTCCCGCGATCAACGAAGGATATACCTTCTTCCAGGAAGACCCGATCAGACTCGGAATCCCGGTTTACAAGACATTTCGACAATGGTAAAACAAGACCAGCAAAGCCGCCCGAATGTGCCGACAAATCCTAATAGGAGCTGCACATATCTCGTTCTCAGGGCACACCGGATCGTCCAAACTTCTGGTAGGCCAGCCCAGAGTTGCCCCTGGTGACCACCGGCGGTTGACAGGTTGGACAAACACTCACGACGAGCAACTTTGGCCCCGAAGGGGTAAATAAAGATGACCCTCGAGAGGCGACTCCCAAGGGAAAAAAGGGCTAGGTGAGGCAAATGGTAAAACCAAGGTTGGGCCTTCTTTGGAGGAGTTTTATTCAAAGCGAACTGTCAAGGGGTCCCATAAATCACCCAGCGCGTAGAATGTAACGCATAAAATCCGGGAACATAACACCGGTATGACGGAAACTAGGCGGCAAGAGTGGAACAAAACACCGGGCATAAGGCGAAGTCTTCCACCCTTTACCAAGTATATAGATGCATTAATTAAAAAAAGATATTGTGATATCCCAACAAAATCCTGTCCACCATGGAGCAATCTTCAACTTCACCTGCAACTAGCAACGCTATAAGAGTGCTGAGCAACACAGTAAGATAGCCAAACAACGGTGTGCTAGGAAGGGTGTCAAAGGTTAGAGGTTCATGTCAATATGGGAGGCTTGATAAACAGGTGATAGGTAGCGCAGCAAAGCGATAGAACGAAGCAACTAGCATAGCAATGATAGTAGTGAGATCCAGGGTAGCGGTCATCTTGCCTGAAATCCCGCAAGGAAGAAGAACGAGTCCGTGAAGAAGACGAGCGGATGAAGCCGAACCAAGCGTGAGCGAACGAGTCCTCACGATCGCAACGAAACAGGAACTATCGAGAAGAAGCACACAACATAGTAAACACACCACACATGAACATGACATGATGCACAAACAAGCATGATGCATGACAAAGCTACATGAAGCTACTCATAGCAAGAGATGACGCAAACAAGAGTAACACATCAAGGCAAGTTTAAATGAGGCCGGGAACAACATATAACAATTCCGGTAAGTCCTCATATGCAAATTTCGAAATTGGTCCAGATCTGAATAAACCTTATGTTCAAGTTGTTAAACAGCAAGTTAAGATGCACCAAGATGATCTACACGAGATTCTAGTCAAGTTACATATAAAGTTCATTTAGTTCGGAGCTACGGCCTAGAAGATATGAGCAAAACAAGTTAAACATGGCATTGATGCAAAATGCACCCAAACATCAAGCAAACACCTCAAAACAAGGATGCAACATGATAATATGAAGCCACATGCAATTCTAAGCAAGTTTCATATAGAGCACACTCAAAACGGAGCAACGGTTCAACACACACACACTACAAGTTATAGCAACAATCTGTCCAAAACAGCAACTAGGCCTCTTGCAAGCATCAAAACAACATGCTACATCATCTCAACATAAAAAAAGGCATGGAAATGATGTACAGGTAAAGCATAAGAAAATATGAACACTGAGATATCTCCATAAATCACTAGAGCATGCTCAAACACACATTGAAAGATTGCAAATAATAACAGTTCAGACTTTGCAGAAAATAACATCAGGTTGCAATGTTTAGAGCTATAAAACAACATGTTACAGGAACTTATCATGGCAAACAAATGCATGGCATGATATTATGAAATGCATAAAACAAGAGTCTCTTACTGACCATGAGCCACAAAGGATCAGAAAATATGATGGTACCCATGTAAACATGGCAAGTTATAATACAGATTCAAACATGGCAGGAACAACGATAAGTAGGCATGTTGATGAGCTTGTACCACTCACCACAGAGAAATACATGGCATGGAAAGGCAACCAACAGTAAGAATACATTTTTTTTAAGCTAAGAATGGCAAGATAAAGTCAATAGGTTGCACGGATCACTAACAACAATCATGGCAACAACTGAACTTAATGTTAACAGGCTGACAGCAACATTATTTAGCAACTTTGGGGCAAGTTTACAACAAGCTAAAGCAGGCTATAATTGCAACCAGGGGCATGAATGGATAGAGTATAATATGTAGAACAAAACACCCTTAGTGAAGTACCTCAAAATATGCATGGATCTCTCTGTAGCATCAAGTTTACATGGCATAAAAATAACAGCAGAACAGGAACTAAAATCAGCAACATCACGAAGCCTAGTTTGCATGCTTGTGCTAGTCACCACTTTGATCACAAAAATACATGGCATACACCACTGTAAATATGGCATGGCATATTCCAAAGTACATGTAGACATCAACCTCATAGGATGCACACATCAAACATGGCAAAAATGACAAAAGAGCATGTTCTGTTAAGAAACAGGAACTAACATTATGAAGCACTCTTGCAACGATGATTCAGGCATCAAGATGAGATCAAATGAACATGATGCAATGGTATGAAATAAAGTACTCATTGAGTCGAACAATTTTACATATTACACACACAAAACGGAGCTACGATGCATAGATATGATGCGATGAACATGGCATGATAATGTGAAAATAATTCGGGACTTAGTGGAATTTATACCGACGAAAACGGGACGATGAGATCCGGGACGGGGCACGGGCGTTTGGATCGGGGACTGTTGGATCTGGTCCATCCTCTCCGGATCCCACCGGAGAGGAACTCCGGCGAGCTACGTCGGATAACTGGCAGACACCTAGCGCATCGAATCTGGGGCGTTACAAAACTCCTCCACTAACGAGAGATCTCGTCCCGAGATCTTAGGACCGACACGGAAGAGAAAAGGATGAGGTGAAGCAAGAACTCAAGAGAAGAAGCAAAGAATCGAGAGCACTTGAGAAGAAGAGAGGAACGACGAGAATGACGAGAATCGAAAGGTCACAGAATCAGATAGACTATGAAACCACTCCCGTTAGAACGAGATAAGAAACGAATAAGACTGAAACGATTTAGGCAGCACTCCGGCTGAAAATGGAAGGAAAAGGACCATGAACTTGAGGGGATGGAATGATACCTGATGAAGACATGACACAAAACCTCTGGAAAGAATTAAAAGAGTTGAATGAAAAGAACGGAGAAGAAAATGACAACTTATGCCACAAATGAAATAGAAAGCAACCTTAGAAGAAAAGATTGATTGGAATTGTTGAGAAAATTCAACAACGAAAGAATAAGCTTGTTGTGTACTTATGGAAAGCATCTCAAAATTATGAGGTAATAACCGACCACAAGCGGAAAAGATTAAATAGCTGCGAGGAACGAAGAAATGCAAAACTCCACTTCAAAAGAAATACGGAGAATTAATTGCACTTCGAAAATCAAGAAGGAAAGATACTTGAGCTCCTTTGATAAGAATCTTGATGAACTCTTGAAGAAAATATTAAATCATGAAGAACCACCATGAAGAACTCCGGTAACAAAAGGATGATGAGATAGAATGAAGGACGAACGAATAAGATGAGCGTTGTGATGATTTAGATGGAGGTTCCGACGAAATAGTCGAGGAAATTTTGAACTCCGGAAAAGAAAAGATGAAAACACTTGGAACTAGAATAAGAACAAACTCCGAAGGAAAGGATTACTCACTTGGATGAAATAAGAATAAGATTTATTGTATGCTTATCCTTCATCAAATTAAATTGATGACAAGCAATGGATTTTTGCATACTACTTACTCTTCTTGAAAAAGGATTTAGAAGTGACATATCGCAAACTTGAGAAGGTCTTACTGAACCACCGGAAGGATTGAAAAAAACGAATGGATTGAAATGATAATTAAGGAAAAGAATCTGAAGGAACCACCGTTAGAATTCGGAAATGACTGACGAAAGAGAAATAATCACCGGAAGAATTAGAAGGAAAATATGCTAGAGGAAATTTAGATGCAAAATAATAAAGAGATCATGAGCTGATTAAAGAACACTTGAACAAAGCACCAGGATAATTGGATAACGGTAGCTGAAATCTGAGGACGAAGAATTCTTCTGGAACGATGGCCTCCGGTGAAAAGAAATGGAAAAACAACTCCTGACAAACTCCGGATGGTTGAGAAAAGGAATATCTAACAAATGGAATAATTTGAGAGGATAATATGAAGCTAGAACCACGAAACTTCGAGAGAACGGACAAGGTTTAAGAGGAACTCTTCTTCAATCTTCAAATGACAACAGAAACACCGCAAAAATTATTGAGATACTCCGGGAGAATGAAAAGAGGAAGGGTTGACCCAAAGATGAAAAGAATTAGAAAGCGATCTTGGAGAAGGCATGTGACTGATGGAATCCATTCTTAGATCACAACTTGAAAAGAATTGAGAATAACTCCGGGGGAATTAGAAGAGTCGTAAGATCCTCGAAAAGACCTGTGGGTTAGGGCCCATCAAGAGATAACACCGTTGAAAAAGGATGTTGAATAGATAGATGATGCACCGTAACAATTGAAATATTTGAATGAGGTGACAACCTCGAATTAATTAGAACACGTTTAATCTCTGATATGTCTTCCGAACTCCGGAATGATAAAGCTGGCGAGGCGAACGAGCAAAGAGAACACTTCGAAGGAAAAGAATATGATTAACCCGAAAAACTTGAATTGAGTCCACCGGAGAAGAAAAGAGATGAAGAATGTCATACAAAGCGAGAATTCATCGGTTGAGATAATTTACGAAAGACTGAAGAGGTTCCGCGCGAATGAGATAGCTGGTCGAGAGAGAGTCAGACTCCGGAAAGAAAAGGGTGGGTGGGCGGGAAAAACAAAGGCAACTCGGGAGGAAAGCAGCCGAATATCTTGAAGAGACAACACCGGTTGAAATCATTGAGGAAAGAAAGGCAAAGACTTCGCACGAGTAGGATGGATACTCGATTACGGACTCCAGTTCCGAGAAGAAAAGAGGTGGGTGGGTGGGAAAAGAAAACAACTGAGGATTGAACTTGGCAAAGAAGAAGAGGGTCGAGTACACTTGACGAGAAATGCACCGGAAGAAAATAGAAGAGAACCAACGACCGAAAAACCAACTGCGTGATCCTAAAGAAAATTTTAAGGGGAAGAGAAGTAATTCAAAACACCTATGTCAAGATTCCTCACCAGAGCGACGAAGGGGCTGAGGAGTAAAAAGAATTCCTACTCTCCGATATAACTAGACTCCGAAAACAGTTTTCTTCTAGACTCAACAACGGCCAAACTACACGATCAATCAAGGGGGCTCCTAAGATCGGTCGAGGCTCTGATACCAACTTGTCACGCCCAATATGCGACCCTATCCAAAAGGAACTCGAAGGTCCCACCAAGGATAGACCCGCATATTGAAACGCTTTTGCAAGGTGGATATCATTACATCAGCATTATATAATAGATGGGGATACATACAAAAGGCATACAATGCCACACGAATACAACATCATCATACATAAGAGCATCATCCAACTACGGATGAAACACAAACAAAAACTCAAACGAAATCCACCCTGCTAGCCCAGGCTGCCGACCTGGAACCTATCCCCTGATCGAAGAAGAAGCAGAAGAAGAACTCAACGCAAGGCAAGCATCGCTCTCGCGTCATGATCATCGCATAACCTGTACCTGCAACTGTTGTTGTAGTAATCTGTGAGCCACGAGGACTCAGCAATCCCATTACCATGGGTATCAAGACTAGCAAAGCTTAAAGGGAAAGGATGGGGTAAAGTGGTGAGGTTGCAACAGCGACTAAGCATATATGGTGGTTAACATACGCAAATAAGAGCGAGAAGAGAGCAAGCGGAACGGTCGTGAAGCTAGCAATGATCAAGAAGTGATCCTGAACTCCTACTTACGTCAAACATAACCGAGAAACCGTGTTCACTTCCCGGACTCCGCCGAAAAGAGACCATCACGGCTACACACACGGTTGATGCGTTTTAATTCGGATCTGGTGTCAAGTTATCTACAACCGGACATTAACAAATTTCCATCTGCCTATAACCGTGGGCACGGCTTTCGAAAGATTATACCCTGCAGGGGTGTCCCAACTTAGCCCATGACAAGCTCTCGCGATCAACGAAGGATATACCTTCTCCCAGGAAGACCCGATCAGACTCGGAATCCCGGTTTACAAGACATTTTGACAATGGTAAAACAAGACCAGCAAAGCCGCCCGAATGTGCCGACAAATCCTGATAGGAGCTGCACATATCTCGTTCTCAGGGCACACCGGATCGTCCAAACTTCCGGTAGGCCCGCCCAGAGTTGCCCCTGGTGACCATCGGCGGTTGACAAGTTGGACCAACACTCACGACGAGCACTAGCCCGGGGGGGTAAAATAAAGATGACCCTCGAGAGGGCGACTCCCAAGGGAAAAAGGGCTAGGTGAGGAAAATGGTAAAACCAAGGTTGGGCCTTGCTGGAGGAGTTTTATTCAAAGCGAACTGTCAAGGGGTCCCATAAATCACCCAAAGCGCCAGAATCTAACGCAGCAAAATCCGGGAACATAACACCGGTATGACGGAAACTAGGGCGGCAAGAGTGGAACAAAACACCAGGCATAAGGCCGAGTCTTCCACCCTTTACCAAGTATATAGATGCATTAATTAAAAAAGATATTGTGATATCCCAACAAAATCCTGTCCACCATGGAGCAATCTTCAACTTCACCGCAACTAGCAACGCTTATAAGAGTGCTGAGCAACACAGTAAGATAGCCAAACAACGGTGTGCTAGGAAGGGTGTCAAAGGTTAGAGGTTCATGTCAATATGGGAGGCTTGATAAACAGGTGATAGGTAGCGCAGCAAAGCGATAGAACGAAGCAACTAGCATAGCAATGATAGTAGTGAGATCCAGGGTAGCGGTCATCTTGCCTGAAATCCCGCAAGGAAGAAGAACGATTCCGTGAAGAAGACGAACGGATGAAGCCGAACCAAGCATAGACGAACGAGTCCTCACGATCGCAACGAAACAGGAACTATCGAGAAGAAGCACACAACATAGTAAACACACCACACATGAACATGACATGATGCACAAACAAGCATGATGCATGACAAAGCTACATGAAGCTACTCATGGCAAGAGATGACGCAAACAAGAGTAACACATCAAGGCAAGTTTAAATGAGGCCGGAACAACATATAACAATTCCAGTAAGTCCTCATATGCAAATTTCGAAATTGGTCCAGATCTGAATAAATCTTATGTTCAAGTTGTTAAACAGCAAGTTAAGATGCACCAAGATGATCTACACGAGATTCTAGTCAAGTTACATATAAAGTTCATTTAGTTTGGAGCTACGGCCTAGAAGATATGAGCAAAACAAGTTAAACATGGCATTGATGCAAAATGTACCCAAACATCAAGCAAACACCTCAAAACAAGGATGCAACATGATAATATGAAGCCACATGCAATTATAAGCAAGTTTCATATAGAGCACACTCAAAACGGAGCAACGGTTCAACACACACACTATACAAGTTATAGCAACAATCTGTCCAAAACAACAACTAGGCCTCTTGCAAGCATCAAAACAACATGCTACATCATCTCAACATAAAAAACAAAGGCATGGACATGATGTAAAGGTAAAGCATAACAAAACATGAACACTGTGCTATCTCCAGAAATCACTAGAGCATGCTAAAACACACATGGAAAGATTGCAAATAATAACAGTTCAGACTTTGCAGAAAATAACATCAGGTTGCAATGTTTAGAGCTATCAAACAACATGTTACAGGAACTTATCATGGCAAACAAAGGAATGGCATGATACTACTAAATGCATAGAACAAGAGTCCCTTACTGACCATGAGCCACAAAGGATCAGAAAATATGATGGTACCCATGTAAACATGGCAAGTTATAATACAGATTCAAACATGGCAGGAACAACGATAAGTAGGCATGTTGATGAGCTTGTACCACTCACCACAGAGCAATACATCGCATGGAAAGGCAACCAACAGTAAGAATAAATGTTTGTGAAGCTAAGCTTGAAAATAGAAAGTCCATAGGTTTCATGGATCACTAACAACAATCATGGAAACAACTGAACTTAATGTTAAAAGGCTGACAAACATTATTTAGCAACTTCGGGGCAAGTTTACAACAAGCTACAACAGCCTAGAATTGCAACCAAGGGCATGAATATATAGATAATAATATGTAAAACAAAACACCCTTAGTGAAGTATCTCAAAATATGCATGGATCTCTCTGTAGCATCAAGTTTACATGGCATAAAAATAACAGCAGAACAGGAACTAAAATCAGCAACATCACGAAGCCTAGTTTGCATGCTTGTGCTAGTCACCACTTTGATTACAAAAATACATGGCATACACCACTGTAAAGATTGCATGGCATATTCCAAAACACATGTAGACATCAACCTCATAGGATGCACACATCAAACATGGCAAAAATGACAAAAGAGCATGTTCTGTTAAGAAACAAGAACTAACATTATGAAGCACTCTTGCAATGATGATTCAGGCATCAAGATGAGCTCAAATGAACATGATGCAATGGAATGAAATGAAGCAATCGTTGATACGACCAATTTGACATATTACACGCACAAAACAGAGCTACGGATGCAGAGATATGATGCGATGAACATGGCATGATAATGTCAAAATAATTCGGGACTTGGTGGAATTTATACCGACGAAAACGGGACGACGAGATCCGGGACGGGGCACGGGCGTTTGGATCGGGGACTGATGGATCTGGTCCATCCTCTCCGGATCCCACCGGAGAGGAACTCCGGCGAGCTACGGCGAATAACTGGCAGACACCTGGCACATCGAATCTGGGGCGTTACAACCCAGCACTCTCTGTGTGTGTGGTTCGCAGGTTTGTCAGGGGTGCCATGAATTTGGCACGGTCTGTCTAGGACTCTATTCAGACCGGACGACCCCTCTTTACTGCCTTTAGATGGCTTCTTTTGCTGATCAGGTCGAGAGCCCCTGAATCCGGCATTAACCATTGTGTTATCCGGGCTCTCTTCCTTGTTTGGGCGTTTGTTTTTATTACGCCGTGGCTTCCCGTTGCCATCCCTTATTTCGGATGTGCTGGGGTCGCTGGTGCCTTTACGGGCTAGCCAGCTATCTTCGCCCGCGCAAAAGCGGGTCATAAGGCTTGTTAGGGCTGCCATTGTCCTTGGCTTTTCTTGGCCGAGCTGTCTGGCGAGCCACTCATCGCGGATGATGTGTTTGAATGCCGCTAATGCTTCGGCGTCCGGACAATCGACAATTTGATTCTTCTTAGTGAGGAATCTGTTCCAAAGCTTGCGGGCGGACTCTCCGGGCTGTTGGATTATGTGGCTTAAGTCGTCCGCATCCGGAGGCCGGACATAAGTCCCTTGAAAATTGGCCCTGAAAGCGTCCTCGAGTTCCTCCCAACTCCCAATTGAATTTTCGGGGAGGCTTTTCAACCAGTGTCGGGCTAGTCCCTTCAGTTTGAGGGGAAGGTATTTGATGGCGTGGAGGTCATCCCCACGAGCCATATGTATATGCAGGATAAAATCCTCAATCCAGACACCTGGTTCTATCGTTTCGTCGTATGCCTCTATATTCACAGGTTTAAAGCCCTGTGGAAATTCATGGTCCAGTACTTCTTCGGTAAAGCACAAGGGGTGAGCAGACCCTCTGTATCTGGACGTGTTGTGGCATGCTGTCGGCTGTTTTTGTGTCCGGTGTTTATTCCGAACTGGTATTCGATTGGCATAATCGTTTTGGTGACCATAGTCCCTCGACGGGGTGTGTCCTTTAGATCCATAAATGGACCTGGCCGCGCCAGCTTTCTTATCCAGGTGCTCGCGTAGATCGTGCGCGGCGTCGGTAGCCGCTTTGTTGCGGTTATGAAGTGGCACGGCTTCATCGTCGAATTCTGGCAGTAGCTTGTGTTTTGGATAGCTCTTTGTGTGGCGTTCATCGCCGTATCTTTCTTCGGTGTCTAGCACTTTATTCCATCGACGGTTGAGCGTTTCCTGTGCGGCTTTGAGCTGTTGCTTCTGCTTCTTTAGACTTCTTGCGGTGGCCAAAAGCTTTCTGTGGAGGTTATCTTGTTCCACGCGTTTTTCTGGGATGATGAATGCATCGCCGTCCGGACTGTTTTCTTGTGCTGGTTCGGTTTGATGACCTCGTCCGTCGGGATCATTGTCCTCGGGCGTCTGCTCCTAACTGTGTTCGGGGTGGCCTAGTTCGCCCTACTCCATCGCTGGGTCCGTATGGTCGTTGTTGCCTTCGGAGTTGACTGTAGTATCGATCCCTCTGGCGCTCTTGTCGCTATTTTTACTGTTGCTGGACTTAGAACGGCGTCTGCGCCGTCGCTTTGGCTTTTGCCCGGGGGTTTTATCTTCCGAATTGTCTCCTTTGTCCTCTTTGGGCGTATCCACCATGTATATGTCGTGTGATGAGGCAGAAGTCCAGCGCCCCATAGATTCTGAATCTTCTCCTGCATCGTCGTCCATACCGTCGATGCCTTCGGAGTCAAAGTCAGGCACGTCGGTTAAATCATCGACCGTGGCTATGAAGTGGATGGTGGGTGGGCAACGAATTTCTTCGTCGCCTGCTTCCCACTCGAGTCGGACATAGTTTGGCCCAGAATTTTCTATCAAAGAGAGATTTTTAACGAGTTCAGCATGTCGCCAAAGGGCGAGTGATGGAAGATATCCGCAGCGGTGAACTCCATTACCGGAGCCCAACCTGCTCGGCCGCTCGAGAGTGCGGACCGGAACCAACATCCGGATACGAATCCGGGGGTCCGGAGTCACAGGCCACCACAGAGGTAAGGCCCGTGTTCGTCTCCACCGTCAATGAGTGTGCGACCTGCGGGGCGGGGTCCAGCCCTCCGTCCTTAGGCAACGCAGCCTGCTCCGGATTTAGGTCCGAGGCTACTGCGGGGGTGATACCCCGAGCTCTGTCCGACAACAGATCTAAGCCATGCTCGTCGCGACTGTCCGGTGCTCCTGGCATAGGCCCGAATCTGTCGAAGATCCAGTCTCCGCGGATGTCCGCCGTGTAGTTCAGGCTTCCGATCCTGATCTGGTGGTCAGGGGCGTAGCTATCGATCTTCTCCAGATGGCCAAGCGAATTGGCCCGCAGGGCAAAGCCGACGAACACGAAGATCTGTCCGGGGAGAAAGGTCTCACCCGGGACCGTGTTGTTGACGATGGTAGAAGGAGCCATCGAGCCTTGTAGTGACGACACAGAGGAACTCTAAATGAAAGCACCAATGTCGGTGTCAAAACCAGCGGATCTCGGGTAGGGGGTCTCGATCTGTGCATCTAGGCTGATGGTAACAGGAAGCAAGGGACACAGATGTTTACCCAGGTTCGGCCCCTCTCGATGGAGGTAAAACCCTACTTCCTGCTTGATTAATATTGAAGATATGGGTAGTACAAGAGTAGATCTACCACGAGATCGTAGAGGCTAATACCTAGAAGTTAGCCTATGATGGTATGATTGTAATTGTGATCGGCCTTCTAAGGACCAACCTCTCCGGAGAGGACTAGGGTTTACATGGAGTCGGTTACAAGGAAGGAAATATAATATCCGGATCGCCAAGCTTGCCTTCCACGCCAAGGATAGTCCCATCCGGACACGGGACGAAGTCTTGTATCTTCACGCTTCAATAGTCCGGACGATGTATATAGTCCGGCTGTCCGGATACCCCCTAATCCAGGACTCCCTCACTAATCATGTCGAAGACTACGCTTCTGGCAGCCTCCATCTTGCAGCATGTAGAAGAGAGTAGATGGTAAGTTCACCAAGTAGCATCGCATAGCATAATCCTACCCGGCGATCCTCCTCGTCAGCCTGTTAGAGAGCGATCACCGGGTTGTATCTGGCACTTGGAAGGGTGTGTATTATTAAGTATCCAGTTCTAGTTGTCATAAGGTCAAGGTACAACTCCAAGGCGTCCTGTTACCGAAGATCACAGCTATTCGAATAGATAAACTTCCCTGCAGGGGTGCACCACATTACCCAACACGCTCGATCCCATTTGGCCGGACACACTTTCCTGGGTCATGCCCGGCCTCGGAAGATCAACACATCGCAGCCCTACCTAGGCACAACAGAGAGGTCAGCACGCCGGTTCAAATCCTATGATGCGGGTTCCGCCCATCGCCCATTGCACACCGCACGCTATGCGTAGGGCGGCCAAAGCGTAACTAGCCCCTTAATACAAGAGCAGGCTTACGTTCCAATCCGGTAGCGTGCCGCCAGTTCTTGACGACAAGAAGGCTTCGGCTAATACCACGACGTCGAGTGCCCATAACCGTTCCCGCGTAGTTGGTTAGTGCGTATAGGCATGTGGCCAGACTCAGATCAAATACCAAGATCTCGTTAAGCGTGTTGATTGAAGTATCCGTGAACGCCGACCAGGGCCAGGCCCACCTCTCTCCTAGGTGGTCTCAACCTGCCCTGTCGCTCCGCCACAAAGTAACGATGGGGCCGTCGGGAACCCGGGCCCACCTCTACCGGGATGGAGCCACCTACCCTTCAAATTTCATCTCCTAACAGTATCATAAGTAATGTAACAAAGATAAAGTATATAGCATATGCCCGTGATCACCTCCCGAAGTGATCACGGCCCAAAGAGTATAGCATGGCATTTTGACAAGAGTGTAAATCGATGGAACACTAGCATCCTATACTAAGCATTAGGATAGCAGGTAAAGGTAACAATCATAGCAACAATGACAGGCTATGCAGCAGAATAGGATTAACCGAAAGCAGTAACATGCTACACTACTCTAACGCAAGCAGTAGAGAGAAGAATAGGCGATATCTGGTGATCAAGGGGGGGCTTGCCTGGTTGCTCTGGCAAGAGAAGGGTTCGTCGTCGATGTAGTCAATCACAGGAGTACCGGCAGCAGTCTTGGAGTCTACCGGAAAGAAGTAACAGAGAGGGAACACAATAAATAACAGAGCAATCAAAGCATCACAAAGCATAACATGGCAATACGCGGTGCTAGGTGTGACCTAACGCAGTACTAGGCGATACTGGCGAAGGGGGGAAACATCCGGGAAAGTATCCCCGAAGTTTCGCGTTTTCGGACAGATGAACCGGAGGGGAAAAGTTGCGTGTTCGCTATGCTAGGGATGTGTGGCGGACGAACGAGCTGCATATTCGCATTCATCTCGTTGTTCTGAGCAACTTTGATATATAAATTATTCTCACCCGAGCTACGGTTTATTTTATATGATTTATTGAATTTTAATGCATTTTATGGAATATTATTAATCCGAATTTAATAGCAAAAATGCTATATGTACACAGAAATGTACCCAGCTAGGCCACACAGGATCGATCATGGCCACCGTTGATCAAGTTAACAGCCAATGGAGGTCGATCGTTCAGCCTTATCCACTCAAACAAAGGAGCGAGGTCCCACGTGTCATGGACACCGTATTAACTATTCATTTAAACTAATCTAATTTAGGTTAATAAGATGAGGGGCCCATTGGCAGTGTCTCTTTAGGGCATATTTTTTATTAATGGCTAATTAGGCAAGGTGGGCCCCTAAGTCGGCGGTCAACCCCTGTTTAATCACGCGTGTGCGTGCTATATGCCGGCGAGCTCCCGACGCGGACAAGGGGCTCCGGCAAGGCTATGGGCGGGGGCGCGGCCCCGGCAAGGCTATGGGCGGGGGCGCGAGCACGGGCGGCCATCATAGCAGCGCCGCCTTCCTCAGCATCAACGGAGGCGGGCCCAGCGATGGGCGAGTAGGCCACGGGCGAGCGGGCGAGGAGCGGCTACGGTGCGAGGCGTGGCGATGGCGCGGGCAGCAGAGGAGTAGGGCGCGGGCGGCTCGACAAGGGAGAAAGGAGGAGGCGCACAGGCGCAGGCGGGCGTGTGGGGCGCGGGAGGGGGAGCCGCGGCCGGGGTACTGGGCGGTAGTAGCACCGCATCGTAGCAGGATGCAACGACATCAACAAATAGAAGCAGCGACGGAGGCAAAGCAGCAACAGCAGCACTAGAGCAGTCACCGCACAATAGAGCGGTAGCGCTCGAGTAGCAGGCGCGCGAGGATTTGGGAGGTCACGAGAGGCGTTGGGGTTGCCAGAATCGCCGGGAACGACGAGCCCTGCGGCGGCGCACCTACGGCAGCTACAACAATGATGATATAGAACGAGAGATGTAGTGGGAAAAGGCGCAGGAGCATCGGGATCTCACCGCGGATGCAGAGGAGCGGACGGCAAGGTCGGAGAGGCTTGGGGTGGAGCGGATCGAGACGGCGCAAGTGGCGATGAGATCCGATGATGGCGATGGTGTCACGGCGTCCTTCCTCTAACCGATGCGCGTAGTTGACGAAGACGACCACGGAGGAGCTCTTGGACACACTTCTAGCCGTAGAGGAGTTCGGTGCCCACGTGGACGAGGAGGGTCATGGCGGCGGCGGCTCGGATGTGCGCGGGGAAGAAGGAAGCGGCACGAGGGGAAGGAATGAATGGCGCTAGGGTTCGCCGGGGGGGCTCGGGGTGCCTTGTAGATGTCGGGGATGCGGCGGATTGCCAGCACGTGGCCAATCCGCGGCGTGGACGGGCGCACATCGGCCACCTAGCCTCTGATGAACATAGTTTGAAGGAAAAGGGGGAAGTTGGGCTGGGCCGATCGGGTGGCCGAGGCCCAGGTGGGGGTTGGGGCCTTTTGTTTGTTTTGGCTTTTCTCTCTTTCTTATTTTTCTTTATTTCTTTTCTATTTCTTTTAGTTGCTGCTTATTCTAGCGTTAACAATATACCAAGGTGGCACCTAAATTGATGTTACCAATTATGTCACTGCCACATTAACTTGTTACCCAAACTAAAATAGTTTCGTAATTATTTAATATTTAAAGGCATTTAAATAATAGTTTTTGCTACTATTTTATTCGCCTAATAGTATTTAAATATTTTGTAAAGGTGTGGTTTATCCAGAATAATTACCTATGCATTATTTGGTTCACTTTGAACATTTTAGTTTTAATGTTTGAAACTTTTGTTGTTTAACTTGATTTCGAATTTGAATTTGAATCGTTTTTGAACTAACGCGAGATTAACAACAGTAATCGTGGTGACGTGGCATCATTAGCAAGGAATCATTGTAGCTTAATTATCCGGGCGTCACAGTGAGTTCTTTATGACTAATGTTGAGCCCATGGATTATACGCACTCTCACCCTTCCACCATTGCTAGCCTCTCTTGTGCCGCGCAACTTTCTCCGGTACCATACACCCACCATATACCTTCCTCAAAACAGCCACCATACCTACCTGTTATGGCATTTCCATAGCCATTCCGAGATATATTTCCATGCAACTTTCCACTGTTTCGTTTATTATGACACGCTTCATCATTGTCATATTGCTTTGCATGATCATGTAGTTGACATCGTATTTGTGGCAAAGCCACTGTTCATAATTCTTTCATACATGTCACTCATGAGTCATTGCACATCCCGGTACACCACTGGAGTCATTCATATAGAGTCATATTTTGTTCTAAGTATCGAGTTGTAATCCTTGAGTTGTAAATAAATAGAAGTGTGATGATCATCATTATCAGAGCATTGTACCGTGTGAGAGAAAAAAAGAGGCCAAGCCAATGAAAAAAAGGAGGCCAAAGAAGCCAAACAAAAAAAGAGAGAAAAGAGAGAAGGGACAATGCTACTATCCTTTTCCTACACTTGTGCTTCAAAGTAGCACCATGATCTTCATGATAGAGAGTCTCTTATTTTGTCACTTTCATATACTAGTGGCAATTTTTGTTATAGAACTTGGCTTGTATATTCCAATAATGGGCTTCCTCAAAATGCCCTAGGTCTTCGTGAGCAAGCAAGTTGGATGCACACCAACTTAGTTTCTTTTGTTGAGCCTTCATACATTTATAGCTCTAGTGCATCCGCTGCATGGCAATCAGTACTCACTTACATTGATATCTATTGATGGGCATCTCCATAGCCCATTAATACACCTAGTTGATGTGAGACCATCTTCCTCCTTTTTGTCTTCTCCACAACCACCACTCTATTCCGCCTATAGTGCTATGTCCATGGCTCACGCTCATGTATTGCGTGAAAGTTGAAAAAGTTTGAGAATACTAAAGTATGAAACAATTTCTTGGCTTGTCATTGGGGTTGTGCATGATTTGAATATTTTGTGTGATGAAGATGGAGCATAGCCAGACTATATGATTTTGTAGGGATAAGCTTTCTTTGGCCATGTTATTTTGAGAAGACATAATTGCCTTGTTAGTATGCTTGAAGTATTATTATTTTTATGTCAATATTAAACTTTTGTTTTGAATCTTATGGATCTGAATATCTTGCAACAATAAAGAGAATTACATGGATAAATATGTCAGGTAGCATTCCACATCAAAAATTCTATTTTTATCATTTACCTACTCGAGGACGAGCACGAATTAAGCTTGGGGATGCTTGATACGTCTCCAACGTATCTATAATATTTTATTGTTCCATGCTATTATATTATCCATCTAGGATGTTTTATATGCATTATATGCTATTTTATATGATTTTTGGGACTAACCTATTAACCTAGAGCCTAGTGCCAGTTTCTGTTTTTTTTCCTTGATTTTGAGTTTTACAGAAAAGGAATACCAAACGGAGTCATATTGATGTGCCAATTTTTGATGATTTTTATGGACCAAAAGAAGCCTCCGGAGTAAAATAGTTGGGGCAGAAGAGTCCCGAGCCTTCCACGAAGGTGGAGGGTGCGCCCTACCCCCTGGGCGCGTCCCCCTGCCTCGTGGACGACTCGGAGACCCCCCTGACGTGAGACCGACGCAGAAAATTCCTATAAATACAAAAACCCCCGAAAAGAAACCTAGATCGGGAGTTCTACCGCCGCAAGCCTCTGTAGCCACCAAAAACCAATCGGGACCCTGTTCCAAGACTCACGGAGGGGGAATCGCCACCGTGGCCATCTTCATCATCCCGGCGCTCTCCATGTCGAGGAGGGAGTAGTTCACCCTCGGGGCTAAGGGTATGTACCAGTAGCTATGTGTTTGATCTCTCTCTCTCTCTCTCTCTCTCTCTCTCTCTCTCTCTCGCACGCGCGCGCGCGCGCGTTCTTGATTTGGCACGATCTTGATGTACCGCGAGCTTTGCTACTATAGTTGGATCTTATGATGTTTCTCCCCCTCTATCTCTTGTAATGGGTTGAGTTTTCCCTTAGAAGTTATCTTATCGGATTGAGTCTTTAAGGATTTGAGAACACGTGATATATGTCTTGCGTGGGATACCCGTGGTGACAATGGGGTATTCTATTGATTCACTTGATGTATGTTTTGGTGATCAACTTGCGGGTTCCGTGACCTTGAGAATCTATGCATAGGGGTTGGCACTGTTGGGGAACGCAGTAATTTCAAAAAAATTCCTACGCACACGCAAGATCCATCTAGGTGATGCATAGAAACGAGAGGGGAGGGTGTTGTCTACGTACCCTCATAGACCGAAAGCGGAAGCGTTATGACAACACGGTTGATGTAGTCGTACATCTTCACGATCCGACCGATCCTAGTACCTAAAGTACGACACCTCCGCGATCTGCACACGTTCAGCTCGGTGACATCCCATGAACTCTCGATCCGGCTGAGTGTCGAGGGAGAGCTTCGTCGGCACGACGGCGTGATGACGGTGATGATGCAGCTACCGGCGCAGGGCTTCGCCTAAGCACTACGACGATATGACCGAGGTGGATTATGGTGGAGGGGGCACCGCACACGGCTAAGACAATGATCAACTTGTGTGTCTATGGGGTGCCCCCCTCCCCGTGATATAAAGGAGTGGAGGAGGCGGCCTCTCTATGGCGCGCCCTAGGGGAGTCCTACTCCCACCGGGAGTAGGATTCCCCTTCCAAGTAGGGAGTAGGAGAGGAAGGAAGGAGGAGAGAGGAGGAAGGGGCGGCCCCTTCCCACCCGGATTGGGCTTGGGGGCGCCTCCTAGGCTGCCTCCTCCTCTCCCACTAAGGCCCAAGAAGGCCCATACACTCCCGGGGTTTCAGAACCTCCCAGTACTCGATAAATGCCCGAACTCACCCGGAACCATTCTGATGTGCAAACATAGCCATCAAATATATCGATCTTTATGTCTCGACCATTTCGAGACTCCTCGTCATGTTCGTGATCACATCCGGGACTCCGAACAATCTTCGGTACATCAAAACACATAAACTCATAATACCAATCGTCACAGAACGTTAAGCATGTGGACCTACGGGTTCGAGAACTATCTAGACATGACCGAGACTCATCACCGGTCAATAACCAATAGCGGAACCTAGATGCTCATATTGGTTCCGACATATTCTATGAAGATCTTTATCGGTCAAACCGCATAACAACATACATTGTTCCCTTTTTCATCGGTATGTTACTTGCCTGAGATTCGATCGTCGGTATCTCAATACCTAGTTCAATCTCGTTACCGGCAAGTCTCTTTGCTCGTTCCGTAATGCATCACTCTACAACTAACTCATTAGTCACATTGCTTGCAAGGCTTATAGTGATGTGCATTATCGAGAGGGCCCAGAGATACCTCTCCGACAATCGAAGTGACAAATCCTAATCTCGATCTATGCCAACTCAACAAACACCATCGGAGACACCTGTAGAGCATCTCTATAATCACCCGATTACGTTGTGACGCTTGATAGCACACAAAGTGTTCCTCCGTATTCGGGAGTTGCATAATCTCATAGTCATAGGAACATGTATAAGTCATGAAGAAAGCAATAGCAACATACTAAACGCGATCAAGTGCTAAGCTAATGGAATGGGTCAAGTCAATCACATCATTCTCTAATGATGTGATCCTGTTAATCAAATGACAACTCATGTCTATGGCTAGGAAACTTAACCATCTTTGGTTCAGCGAGCTAGTCAAGTAGAGGCATACTAGTGACACTGCTTGTCTATGTATTCACACATGCACTAAGTTTCCGGGTTAATACAATTCTAGTTTTAATAATAAACATTTATCATTATATAAGGAAATATAAATAAAAACTTTATTATTGCCTCTAGGGCATATTTCCTTCAGTCTCCCACTTGCACTAGAGTCAATAATCTAGATT
The DNA here is from genome assembly GCA_021605145.1 of Aegilops bicornis. Lineage (NCBI taxonomy): Eukaryota > Viridiplantae > Streptophyta > Magnoliopsida > Poales > Poaceae > Aegilops > Aegilops bicornis. Next base: position 174,239,553 of record CM038674.1, read on the forward strand.
ACACAGTAATGATTCTAACACCCATGGAGTCTTGGTGCTGATCATGTTTTGCTCTTGAGAGAGGCTTAGTCAACGGGTTTGCAACATTCAGATCTTTATGTATCTTGCAAATCTCTATGTCTCCCTCCTTGACTTGATCGCGGATGGAATTGAAGCGTCTCTTGATGTGCTTGGTTCTCTTGTGAAATCTGGATTCCTTTGCCAAGGCAATTGCACCAGTATCGTCACAAAAGATTTTCATTGGACCCGATGCACTAGGTATGACACCTAGATCGGATATGAATTCCTTCATTTGCTGCTTCCGAAGTAGCTATGTACTCCGCTTCACACGTAGATCCTGCCAAATACGCTTTGCTTAGAACTGCACCAACTGACAGCTCCACCGTTCAATATAAATACGTATCCGGTTTGTGACTTAGAGTCATCCGGATCAGTGTCAAAGTTTGCATCGACGTAACCATTTACGACGATCTCTTTGTCACCTCCATAAACGAGAAACATATCCTTAGTCCTTTTCAGGTATTTCAGGATGTTCTTGACCATTGTCCAAAGTTGATCCACTCTGGATTACTTTGGTACCTCCTCGCTAAACTAATAGCAAGGCACACATCAGGTCCGTACACAAGATTGCATCATGATAGAACCTATGGCTGAAGCATAGGGAATGCCCTTCATTTTCTCTCTATCTTACAAGTGGTCGGGCATTGAGTCTGACTCAACTTCACACCTTGTAACACAGGAAAGAACCCTTTCTTTGCTTGATCCATTTTGAACTTCTTCAAAACTTTATCAAGGTATGTGCTTTGTGAAAGTCCAATTAAGCGTATTTATCTATCTCTATAGATCTTGATGCCCAATATATAAGCAGCTTCACCAAGGTCTTTCATTGAAAAACTCTTGTTTAAGTATCCTTTTATGCTATCCAGAAATTCTATATCATTTCCAATCAACAATATGTCATCCACATATAATATTAGAAATGCCACAGAGCTCCCACTCACTTTCTTGTAAATACAAGCTTCTCCAAAAGTCTATATAAAACCATATGCTTTGATCACACTATCAAAACGTTTATTCCAACTCCGAGATGCTTGCTCCAGTCCATAAACTGATCGCTGGAGCTTGAACACTTTGTTAGCATCCTTTGGATTGATAAAACCTTCGGGTTGCATCATATACAACTCTTCTTCCAGAAATCCATTCTGGAATGCAGTCCTTACATCCATTTGCCAAATTTCATAATCATAAAATGCAGCAATTGCTAAGATGATTCGGACGGACTTAAGCATCGCTACGGGTGAGAAGGTCTCATCATAGTCAACTCCTTGAACTTTTCGAAAACCTTTTGCAACAATTTGAGCTTTGTAGACAATAACATTACCGTCAGCGTCAGTCTTCTTCTTGAAGATCCATTTATTCTTGATAGCTTGCCGATCATCGGGCAAGTTAACCAAAGTCCACACTTTGTTCTCATACATGGATCCCATCTCAGATTTCATGGCCTCAAGCCATTTTGCAGAATCTGGGCTCGTCATCGCTTCCTCATAGTTTGTAGGTTCGTCATGGTCAAGTAACATGACCTCCAGAACAGGATTATCATACCACTCTGGTGCAGATCTTACTCTCGTTGACCTACGAGGTTCAGTAGTAACTTGATCTGAAGTTATATGATCATCACCATTAGCTTCCTCACTAATTGGTGTAGGAGTCACATGAACTGATTCTGTGATGAACTACTTTCCAATAAGAGAGCAGGTACAGTTACCTCATCAAGTTCTACTTTCCTCCCACTCACTTATTTTGAGAGAAACTCCTTCTCTAGAAAGGATCCATTCTTAGCAACGAATGTCTTGCCTTCAGATCTGTGATAGAAGGTGTACCCAACAGTCTCCTTTGGGTATTCTATGAAGACACATTTCTCTGATTTGGGTTCGAGCTTATCAGGTTGAAGCTTTTTCACATAAGCATCGCAGCCCCAAACTTTCAAAAACGACAACCTAGGTTTCTTGCCAAACCACAGTTCATAAGGTGTCGTCTCAACAAATTTAGATGGTGCCCTATTTAACGTGAATGCAACTGTCTCTAAAGCATAACCCCAAAATGATAGTGGTAAATCAGTAAGAGACATCATAGATCGCACCATATCTAATAAAGTGCGGTTACGACGTTCGGACACACCATTACGCTGTGGTGTTCCGGGTGGCGTGAGTTGCAAAACTATTCCGCATTGTTTCAAATGAAGACCAAACTCGTAACTCAAATATTCTCCTCCACGATCAGATCGTAGAAACTTTATTTTCTTGTTACGATGATTTTCCACTTCACTCTGAAATTCTTTGAACTTTTCAAATGTTTCAGACTTATGCTTCATCAAGTAGATATACCCATATCTGCCCAAATCATCTGTGAAGGTGAGAAAATAACGATACCCACCATGATCCTCAACATTCATCGGACCACATACATCAGTATGTATGATTTCCAACAAATCTGTTGCTTGCTCCATTGTTTCGGAGAACGTCGTTTTAGTCATCTTGCCCATGAGGCATGGTTCGCAAGTACCAACTGATTCATAATCAAGTGATTCCAAAATTCCATCAGAATGTAGTTTCTTCATGCGCTTTACACCAATATGACCCAAACGGCGGTGCCGCAAATAAGTTGCACTATGATTATCAACTCTGCATCTTTTGGCTTCAATATTATGTGTGTCACTACTATTGAGATTCAACAAAAATAGACCACTCTTCAAGGGTGCATGACCATAAAAGATATTACTCATATAAATAGAACAACTATTATTCTCATATTTAAATGAATAACCATCTCGCATTAAACAAGAACCAGATATAATGTTCATGCTCAATGCTGGCACCAAATAACAATTATTCAGGTCTAAAACTAACCACGAAGGTAGATGTAGAGGTAGCGTGCCGACTGTGATCACATCGACTTTGGAACCATTTCCCACGCGCATCGTCACCTCGTCCTTAGCCAATCTTCGCTTAATCCGTAGTCCCTGTTTCGAGTTGCAAATATTAGCAATGTAACCAGATTCAAATACCTGTGCACTACTGCAAGCATTAGTAAGGTACACATCAATAACATGTATATCACATATACCTTTGTTCACCTTGCCATCCTTCTTATCCGCCAAATAATTGGGGCAGTTCCGCTTCCAGTGACCAGTCCCTTTGCAGTGGAAGCACTCAGTCTCAGGCTTAGGTCCAGATTTGGGCTTCTTCACTTGAGCAGCAACTTGCTTGCCATTCTTCTTGAAGTTCCCCTTCTTCCCTTTACCTTTTTTTTAAACTGGTGGTCTTGTTGACCATCAACACTTGATGCTCTTTCTTGATTTCTACCTCCGCAGCCTTTAGCATTGCGAAGAGCTCGGGAATTGTCTTACCCATCCCTTGCATATTATAGTTCATCACGAAGCTCTTGTAGCTTGGTGGCAGTGATTGAAGAATTCTGTCAATGACACTATCATTAGGAAGATTAACTCCTAGTTGAATCAAGTGATTGTTATACCCAGACATTTTGAGTATATGCTCACTGACAGAACTATTCTCCTCCATTTTCCAGCTGTAGAACTTATTAGGGACTTCATATCTCTCAATCCGGGCATTTGCTTGAAATATTAACTTCAACTCCTGGAACATCTCATATGCTCCATGACGTTCAAAATGTCATTGAAGTCCCGGTTCTAAGCCGTAAAGCATGGCACACTGAACTATCGAGTAGTCATCAGCTTTGCTCTGCCAGACTTTCATAACATCTGGCGTTGCTCCTGCAGCGGGTTTGGTACCTAGCAGTGCTTCCAGGATGTAATTCTTTTGTGCAGCAATGAGGATAATCCTCAAGTTACGGACCCAGTCCGTGTAGTTGCTACCATCATCTTTCAACTTAGCTTTCTCTAGGAACGCATTAAAATTCAACGAAACAACAGCACGGGCCATCTATCTACAACAACATAGACATGCAAAATACTATCAGGTACTAAGTTCATGATAAATTAAAGTTCAATTAAGCAAATTACTTAAGGACTCCCACTTAGATAGGCATCCCTCTAATAATCTAAGTGATCACGTGATCCAAATCAACTAAACCATGTCCGATCATCACGTGAGATGGAGTAGTTTTCAATGGTGAACATCACTATGTTGATCATATCTACTATATGATTCATGCTCGACCTTTCGGTCCTAGTGTTTCGAGGCCATATCTGCATATGCTAGGCTCGTCAAGTTTAACCAGAGTATTCCGTGTGTGCAAAACTGGCTTGCACCCGTTGTACGTGAATGTAGAGCTTATCACACCCGATCATCACGTGGTGTCTCGGCACGACGAACTTTCGCAACGGTGCATACTCAGGGAGAACACTTTTACCTTGAAATTTAGTGAGAGATCATCTTATAATGCTACCGCCAAACTAAGCAAAGTAAGATGCATAAAGGATAAACATCACATGCAATCAATGTAAGTGATATGATAGGGCCATCATCATCATGTGCCTTTGATCTTCATCTCCAAAGCACCGTCATGATCACCATCGTCACCGGCTTGACACCTTGATCTCCATCGAAGCATCGTTCTCATCTCGCAAACTATTGCTTCTACGACTATCGCTACCGCTTAGTGATAAAGTAAAGCAATTACGTGGCGATTGCATTTCATACAATAAAGCGACAACCATATGGCTCCTGCCAGTTGCCGATAACTCTGTTACAAAACATGATCATCTCATACAATAAAATATAGCATCATGTCTTGACCATATCATGTCACAACATGCCCTGCAAAAACAAGTTAGACGTCCTCTACTTTGTTGTTGCAAGTTCTATGTGGCTGCTGCGAGCTGAGCAAAAACCATTCTTACGTACGCATCAAAGTAGCACCATGATCTTCATGATAGAGAGTCTCTCATTTTGTCACTTTCATATACTAGTGGGAATTTTTCATTATAGAACTTGGCTTGTATATTCCAATGATGGGCTTCCTCAAAATGCCCTAGGTCTTCGTGGAGCAAGCGAGTTGGATGCACACCCACTTAGTTTCTTTTGTTGAGCTTTCATATACTTATAGCTCTAGTGCATCCTGTTGCATGGCAATCCCTACTCACTCACATTGATATCTATTGATGGGCATCTCCATAGCCCGTTGATACACCTAGTTGATGTGAGACTATCTTCTCCCTTTTTGTCTTCTCCACAACCACCATTCTATTCCACATATAGTGCTATATCCATGGCTCACGCTCATGTATTGCGTGAAGATTGAAAAGTTTGAGAATGTTAAAATTATTAAACAATTGCTTGGCTTGTCATCGGGGTTGTGCATGATTTAAATACTTTGTGTGGTGAAGATAGAGCATAGCCAGACTATATGATTTTGTAGGGATAACTTTCTTTGGCCATCTTATTTTGAGAAGACATGATTGCTTTGTTAGTATGCTTGAAGTATTATTATTTTTATGTCAATACTAAATTTTTGTCTTGAATCTTTCGGATCTGAATATACATACCAAAATTAAGAAGAATTACATTGAAATTATGCCAAGTAGCACTCCGCATCAAAAATTCTGTTTTTATCATTTACCTACTCGAGGACGAGCAGGAATTAAGCTTAGATGCTTAATACGTCTCCAACGTATCTATAATTTTTGATTGCTCCATGCTATATTATCTACAATTTTGGACATTATTGGGCTTTATTATTCACTTCTATATTATTTTTGGGACTAACCTATTAACCGGAGGCCCAGCCAGAATTGATGTTTTTGCCTATTTCAGAGTTTCGCAGAAAAGGAATATCAAACGGAGTCCAAACGGAATGAAACCTTCGGGAACGTGATTTTTAGGAAGATTATGATCCGAGAGACTTGGACCCTACATCAAGAAACAAAAGAGGAGGCCACGGCAGGGGGCGCCCCTGTATGCCGCCTCCACCCTCGTGGGCTCTGTTGCTCCACCGACGCATTCTTCCTCCTATATATACCTACGCACTTCAAACGATCGACACGGAGCCAAAAACCTAATTCCACCGCCGCAACCTTCAGTACTCCACGAGATCCCATCTTGGGGCCTGTTCCGAGCTCACTTGGAGGAGACATCCATCATGGAGGGCTTCTACATCATCACCATAGCCTCCGATGAAGTGTGAGTAGTTTACCTCAGACCTTCGGGTCCATAGTTAGTAGCTAGATGGCTTCTTCTCTCTTTGGATCTCAATCCAATGTTCGCCCCCTCTCTCGTGGAGATCTATTCGATGTAATCTTCTTTTTGCGGTGTGTTTGTTGAGACCGATGAATTGTGGGTTTATGATCAAGATTATCTATGAACAATATTTGAATCTTCTTTGAATTCTTTTATGTATGATTGGTTATCTTTGCAAGTCTCTTCAATTATCAGTTTGGTTTGGCCTACTAGATTGATCTTTCTTGCAATGGGAGAAGTGCTTAGCTTTGGGTTCAATCTTGCGGTGTCCTTTCCCAAAGGATGATGAGGAGCAGCAAGGCACGTATTGTATTGTTGCCATCGAGGATAACAAGATGGGGTTTTTATCATATTGCATGAATTTATCCCCTACATCATGTCATCTTGCTTACATGCTACTGCTTCCATGAACTTAATACTCTAGATGCATGCTTTGGATAGCGGTCGATGAGTGGAGTAATAGTAGTAGATGCGGTAGGAGTCGGTCTACTTGTCTCGGACGTGATGCCTATATACATGATCATACCTAGATATTCTCATAACTATGCTCAATGTTGTCAATTGCTCAACAGTAATTCGCTCACCCACCGTAAAATACTTATGCTCTTGAGAGAAGCCACTAGTGAAATCTATGGCCCCCGGGTCTATCTTCATCATATTAATCTTCCAACACTTAGTTATTTCCTTTGCTTTTTACTTTGCTTTTATTTTACTTTGCATCTTTATAACAAAAATACCAAAAATATTATCCTATCATATCTATCAGATCTCACCCTCGTAAGTGACCGTGTAGGGATTGACAACCCCTTATCGTGTTGGTTGCGAGGAGTTATTTGTTTTGTGTAGGTACGAGGGACTCGCGCGTAGCCTCCTACTGGATTGATACCTTGGTTCTCAAAAACTGAGGGAAATACTTACGCTACTTTGCTGCATCACCCTTTCCTCTTCAAGGGAAAACCAACGCAGTGCTCAAGAGGTAGCAATGAGTCGACAGCTATATGAAGAGTCGACAGGTAACAGCTATATGAGGAGTCGACAGCTATATGACGATGGCAAATCAGTTGGACAAGGGAAAGTACCCTCAAGCATAAGGAACATCTTCTTGGCAAGTCCTCCCAGATAAACCTCCAGCTCATCGCTCTTTCGAGTGGGATCTCCAACTTTGTCGGTCAGAGCCACCTTGTCCTTTTTCAGCTGCACGACTTCCTTGTTGACTTTGTTGATGGCAGTCTTCAGTTTGGCGTTTTCTTCTTCTATCTTGCCGACTGGAGCCAGCTTCTTGTCGGCAAGTTCAATATTTTCCCACACCGTCTTCTGAGCTGCGGCAAGGTCAAGGTCCTTCTGCTCCAGCGCCTGCTTCATTTTCTCTAAAGAAATAACATTCTTCAGTCGAGCTTGGAGTTGTCTGTTTTCACTATGCACATATGTTCGAGTGGAGTCACTCGGTTCAAAAGGCGAAAAGTAAAGCTGACAAAGCAAACAGTCGACAAGTTGTTACCTCCCATAACAGCTGCTTCATCCTTAGCCTTCTGCAGATTTTGCTTGGCCAGTTCCAGATCAAGGTTGAGCTGAATCTGTTTCTGCTCCAAGTCAGCAAACCGAGCCCCGAGCTCACAAGATCTCTGCAGTCAGTGAAAAATCAGTCGACAGGAACAAAGATTTGATTGCTTCCGAGCGATAGAATACAAGTTCAGTTCGTTACGACAAAAGGAGTTCTAAGACTACTGCCGAATCATACATTCAATAGTTGTCTCGGGGACTACACCCAGTGGGTGCACTTGGCGTGCCCCCACTGGTTCGACTTTTCAATCGACTTGGTCCGTCCAGTCGAAAAAAAAGAAAGCAACAGTTATTCTCAAACCACAGCCGACTGCCCGAAGTCGACTGCGGTCTCGGGGACTACACACAGTGGGTGCACTCAGCGTGCCCCCACTGGTCCAGACTCCACTCGACAAGACCTAGACCAAGTGGAAGAACTGTAAAGAGACATTTTTATCAAAACCCCCGCCGAATCACACATTCGATGGCGCCTCGGGGACTACACCTAGTGGGTGCACTCTGCGTGTCCCCACTAGTTCAAATATACAATCGATGCAACCTAGTCGACTCAAGTGGAAAACCTACTCAGCAAAAGTTGAAACACCCAGTGGGTGGATAGATGCACTTTAAAGGTTCCAAAACATTCATCCACGGACATCTTACGGATAATAAAGCAACAATTTTCAGGTACCATATCCTAACAGAACAAGCGTCAGGCTAAAGATCAGTCAGAAATCAGCTAACCTGAACGTTGGTCTGGAGTGCAGAGCTGGCATCATAAGAAGCTTGACTAGCTTCGCGCACACCTTCATCTGCTCCATCATAAGGCCTGCCTGGAGTATAGCTTCCTTGGCAGCGCTCACATGGTCCTCCGGGACATGATGGGTGACGAAAAGCGGAGTAGGTGGAACAGTTGCAACAGCTTGGGGATCTGAGGCATGGAGTTGCACGGACGAAGTAGGGACTTGGACAGTAGACACCGAAGGACGTTCAGTCGACACAGGATCGGCAAAAGTAACAGAAGTTTGATTGAGGTCCCCGGACTGCTGGATCACTGGTTCTAGCACTGATGTCGTCTGAGGTACCTTGCTGGCTGGCACCCTCCTGCTCGAGGTCCTGCCCCTCCTTCCCGTAGGCTTCTGGGGCATATCTTCATCGTCGGCTGGAAGTTTGATAACATTCGGGAAAAAAGTAAACAGAGTTCGTTTTTGGGTTCCCCGAAGCCCCGAATGGATTGGATCGTTTCTGCTTCTGCCAACGAAATGAAGGCCTCGCCCCTTCCGTAGTGGTAATAGTACGCGCCCCGCTCCGAAACAAAGAAAAAGGTGCG